>JAODLD010000047.1:11569221-11581024 GCA_026781065.1 Mormyrops boulengeri
ATTCTAACTTCATTTTCTGCATTAAGATTGACCTCCCCCCCCCCCACCCTGATACAGAGTATTTTCCATTTGTGGCCTGATGTTGAATCAGTACCAGGAGTAAAGTAGTCATCTGGCTCTCCCTCTGTTCCTGGGATGATGTATACATGTTATGCTCAACTTTCTGACCTGCATTCTGAAGAACAGACTTAAGAAAAGCAGGTAATTTTTTTTTTTTTGGCCGGGGGTGGCACAATTACATATTTGCTTCAAACTGTAAACGGTGCTGGGGGGGAGGAATCTCAGGGAATTACATCTCTGCCTTGAACTGATCAAAGAGTCAATACAAATGGAATGATGCACGTCGATGTTAAGAATATGTCTGACGAACATGGATTGGATCTTGCAGGGCTGGTTTCACTTTTCACAGGCTTGGTTTCACCCAGGGATTAAGTAAGACTCATTAACATGCATGCAAGAAGGCCTATTACTATGAAATGCAGTGCCCCCCCCCAAAAAAAAACGTCATCAACCTTTCCCCCCCAGGACAGATGGTGGAATACCAGGATCAAACACCAGTCTACCTCCCCACCGGCAGAACGGCACAGTTGCCAACACATCCTTTCGCTTGTGTTCAAAGACACCGAAGACAAAAGAGCGCACATGTGCAAGAGATTAGGACGTTATTTGAATACAGAGTGTTCGGCCGTCGCGGTGCTGCACAGGCGAACACAGACACCCGCTCCTTTCAAGTTGTTTAATCAGTCAGAAACAGTAAAACAAATACTTAGAAAACAAACAAAAAATGGGACAGAAAAGGATGTGCATTAGATTTATCACTGCTGCTCATTCCACTTCCAGCGAATCACTGTAGTTTTATAGGACAGCAGGATAAACAACTATAGAGCTCAAACAGATCTCATGCAAGCAGTGTTTAGTTTACTTCTCACCATAGGGGGTGAGGGGAGGCAAGGTGTACTGGAATTAGGAGGCGGGTGGTGCCGTGTTCACAGGGCTAACTTGCCAGCGGCTGCCTGGGTAAAGTCAGGGGCTTCCTTAGGGCACATGGGGCAAAAGGTCAACACGCATGCTACACTGACAAATTAGTTTGTGGCTGTGGTTAGCTGCGCCGCGTTTGCGGGCCACCGGGATGAGGAAAGCAGACCTCCCTGTAAAAGGACCTACAGATCCAGTTCTCCGACAGTTTGATGAATCACGTGTAGAGGATAACCTTCGGCATCTTCTAGGAGACCAGGCCTGCTGTACACAGATTTCTTGCGAGTTACTCAGCCACACCCCCAGCAGCCGCAATCCACTGACTGCCTCACACATTTAGTGCACATACATCCCGAGTTCACTAAAGCTGAGCTAACGACAGCTCGTAACCAAGGCAATGAGAGCGATAAAACAACCCTAATGCACGCCAGGGCTCCAGCCCAGAAGCTCCATATAACCATGACATTTCATAGCCTTAAACTAGATGAGAGAAAGCAAATGGTTGGGCTTTGAGGATTATCTCTAACAGCAAGACCTTCCTAGCGACTGGACAGCCCTGAATAAGAACAACAGTAAAGCTGCCATTGTGACAAAGTTATCAGTATCTCGCCCTCAGTCCAGACTCCTCCCCTGATGACGGCTTAATCCACCTTACCTTGGTGCAGGAAGGTATCCATGTTGTCCTTGAAGGGCTGCAGGTGCTGCTCAGAGGACTCGCGGCACACCTTGCCTGTCTCCGCGTTACATGCTGAAACACAAGGTGGAAGCTTTCAGCTGCACGTTCCAGTATGTGTGTCAATGTCCAAACAAACCTAGTCAGTAACAAGCAGATTCCTCCAGATGGCCTTCCATCATTCTCTCACTATTCAGTACATCTAAAATCAATCAGCTGTTGTTCCATCTCCCCATTTCCACCACCTTTAGAGAAGATGTCATAGTCCACAGAGCAGTCTGCCAGTTAGATTCCTTTAAACCCCATAAATCCTGAGTGATGTCAGAAGATAAAGGTCGTGAACCCTGAAAAAGCACAAGCAGGACAATCTCTTTTTAATAAATAAAAGCTTGTCTGATTGCAAACAAAAAACCTCCTCAAATTCAGTTCAGCCCTTTAAGGAAATTACATTTTGCCTGAACAAAAGTTTCACTCAGTTTCCATGAGCTTCAACTGATGGAGCCGAAAGCACAAACATTCAGTTCAGACAGACAAAGGAGAAGCTTTGAACATTCATTCATCCGTACTGCTCATCCTATGCAGGGTCGGTTGGTGGGATCGGGAGCCAATCCTGGAAACAACAAGCTCTAGGCTGGGAATAACGCAGATGGGGCATCAACTCATCGTAGGGCACACACACCATTCACACACACACCTATTGACAATTTGGCAACTTCAAGTCACCATAGCATGTTTTTGGACTTGGGTGGCTGGGGGGCTGGAGAACCTGGAGGAAAGCGCACGACAACATGGGAAGAACAAGCAATAACTGCAGTTTGCACAAAACAAAACAGAACAACATGCAGTAGAACTCATAATTATAAAAAAAATTTTACACCTTTTTAAAGAAGTGGAGAGATAGGTAAGGCACGAATATGCATGTTCCACAAGTCACCTGCGCACATTCCAGCTGGCAACTAACGCAGGCCTGCAGAATCTCTGTGAAAGGCCACAAGTCATGCATGGTCAATGCCGATGACGAATTAGGAACTTGCATGCCAAACACACAAAATCTGAATACCATCTGGCCCATTTAGAGGAATGTCTTGACCCAGGTCCAAGAGAAGCTCAGAGCTATGTTACCTAGTTAACCTGACTGTCAACGAGTTTAGCATCTGCCGCAACAGCTCAGGTTGTGGACGTGCACATGCCTTGTCGAGGATGTACTGGTGCCACCACATTAAACCGAATAAACCCACAAGGTGTGAGGTGAACTGTCAGGTGACAGAATCCAGGGTTTTTAATGGTCTCAAAAATGAGCAAATTTTACTGTCCGACAAATCTGTCTGCAGAACAGCCCATATATATAGGTATTCTGCACAGAAAAGAAAAACCTGTTTTTCCAGGTTTAAAAACATGTAAAATGGATTCAGCATCGATACCTGCATTGTCATATTTCATTCCAATTAGGAAAATGCATAGCAAATTATTTAGACAGATGGGGGAAATGTTCACTGACAAACTAACGAAACGTTTTACCCCATGCCTTTTACAGCAAAACCAGAAATCATTTACGAAATCTCTCCCAGATAAACCATTTACGTTACAGTGCCAAGAAAGATAGCAAAAAAGGGGGCATGGTTCACTGTTAATGAGTTTGAATACTTAGTTTTGCCACACCACTGAATAAAACGACAAGCAAAACAAAAAAGGTAGCAGGTAATTTCTTTATTGCCTGAAATTTCCAAATTTGCTCTTGCAGTTTTCCAGCTATTAGCAAGATGAAGGGTAAGGCCAGATCATTAAATAAAATCCCACCACTCTTCTGAGCATGCAGGTATTTGGTAAGGCAAAGTGGGGCAAAGCGTGATCACTTCAGCATAATTATGGCACAAATTTTCCAATTTAACAAGCCTGCGGTTGCAGCAGCATGTTAAAATCTTTAAACCGACTACAGGCGAGACACACAAATCCATAATTCACACAATGGTTCAATCTCCTACAAAAAGCCCCACGTAATTAAACAATGCTGACAGACCATGCTGCAACTGAAGCTTACATCTCTCTCTAACATTACACCGCCATGTAAATCCATGGCTGTAATGATATTCAGGCTCCGAGCTATGGTGTCTATGGGGGAATGTCCACAACCAGGCAGGGTGTTTTGTCAAATTCTTTGCATCGCTCGACTAACAGTAATAGGGGCTAGGGGTGCCGGGGTTTCCTGAGACTGGGCCTTGTTTGGATTTCGGAAGGACAGTAAAACATGACTCATGGATTGAAAGGGGTCTGCCTGTTGCACCCATCTGGTTCCAATTTTGGGGGCAAGAGCGGCGACCAGATGCTGGTTGTTAGCCCAGAGCTACCGCGGTGCTCCGGTCTCCCGGCACAGAGCACGGTCAACGTCTCCATACCGCTCGTGCATTTGTCACCAGGTCTCTGGTAAAGCGGCACCGCCCCCAAAATGCTACGTTTGCACTGGTATATTTGGTGACATTCTGATAGGTAGCATTAACATGGATTATGCACGACATGTACGCACGTTGCAGTCAGTATATTACGGTGGCCTGAATTACGAAGGGACATTCATCTTGTTCACAAGCTGCTCATAGACCACAGAGACACACCACAGGTATGAAACATAAGGAAACAGACACACCAGGTAACACCTAAACCAGTTGCCCTTGGTGGAGAATGGGTCTCAAGTAATGCCCACTTTACACCAATCAGATTCAAACATCAATCTCCATTTTGGCAGGCCCCGCTAAACACCCCTACCCAGGCTAGCCATTCCGCCTGTCACACTCATGCTCCCCCCCCCAACCCCCAAGCCATCACTGCGGGAACGAAATCACACGGGAAGCATTAGAGGCAACTGCAGCACAAAAGCACAGCAGACAGGTGGTAGTGGGGGATCAAACATCGAGCAGGCCACCTGCTTTGACCCCTACTGCTTTCACTCAGAGGGGGGGCGCTGCGAGAGTCCCGACATACTGGTGGTACTGAGAAGCGATAATTTGGGCCAGGCCGTGGAGTAACTGGGATCAATGCATATGGTTCCTCTCAAGGTAACGCCTAAACGCTTGACATGCTGTTAGAATACGTGTCTGCCATAATTCACTCTTTAACACCGTCTTCATACCCAGAGACAGAGATTCCTGAAGTGCAACGCTCTTTGAAAACCAATTCATCCTTTCCAATTGCGTTTTGGTACCCCGATATCGGAACTTATGGGGGGCTGATGAGGGGAAATAATGCAATAAGAATTTAAACTGCTATACAGATGACAGAGGTTCTTTTCCAAATGTTTTGAAAGCCATTTAACCTCAAGTTCGATTTTAAAAGTCCTACTATAGTAATACATATATAGCGTCTAAACAAGCGGTGATCACTAGCACGCTAAACGGAGAGAAAACTGAGGTGAGTAATCGCTTTCTTTTATCTACTAATGAAGGCCATGTCCTGATCCTTGTAGCTCTCAACATCACAGGAACTCAGACCACATGATGTACTTCCTGCCTCTCCTTATGACAGCCTCTGTATTATACATCACTTTATTTTTGTGTTTATCTTTGGACTTATCACACTTGGGTATTTTAACCAACTAATCAAGATAAAATCGATTTACTCTGGTCCGGCTGCTGTCTCTGAAGTTAAAGGAAAAGTTGTGTTTATGTAGAGAAGATCCCAGAGCTAACCAGAACGACAACAAAACATAACCCATTATCAGATGTTAGTCATTACAAACATTAGTAAACTAGTGAATTAGTGAAGAAGTGAAGATTAGTGAACAAGTGCTTAGACTAACAGGCAAAATTATCTATTGCGTACAAAATGTCATACAACTACAACTCTAAACCTGTAGTGTTTTCCCATCCTCTTCATGTCGCTTAAAAAATATCTTAAATTAAAAGACCATGAGATCTGGCTTAACTCATCCAAGAGTGTACTTTCTGAAATGATACATTACATATTAATCAGAACAAACATACAATGTCCAACAGCCAGATACTGTAAACATGTACTAAAAACCAACCATATTAAAGAGTCGAAAGGAAATTCTTTATGGCGAGAGTGGTGTAACTGCCAAAACATGGCTTATCCTAAGTGCCAAATACAGCTGAATCTTTCAGCCCACTAACCTAAAGGATACGTGTTAATTAGCAATTGGCTGAGATGGCAAAAATAATAAATTTTCATAATTGAGTGCTCCTATCCAAAACAAACCCTTCTATATCAAGCATAATTATAGCATATATCTGTAGAAAAAGTTTTGGCAGCAAAAGAAAAGCAAATTGGGGCACATTTTAAAAAGATGACATCCCTGCATTATCAGGCATCTACATTACTATAAACATAATTCATAGCAATAATAATAATAATAATAATCAGTAGATTCTTTTGGCTTGTGTAAGGGGTTCAGTCTCAGTTGACAGCCACACAATCTGGGACTTTGAAGAATGATAGCAACGCATTATAGCAAAAAGCTGACTGTAGAGCTTGTAATCCTGTAGCAGGTCCGTGAGCTGGATAAAATCTCTGTCAATGCTGGGGGGCGGCTACAATAAAGATAAAGATGTTCTATCCCTTTGTGATGGATGGTAAATTACCCTAAACTGAACCACCACATGGCTGATGAGTTTGCTACCTCCCAACCCCTTATAAGCAGGGCCTTCATGCTTTTAACATATGGGTCGAATTCTCAAGATGTGAGGGGATGTCAAAGGGGATTCAGCGTACCGTTGAGGTCCTTCCTTAGCTTTCGCAGGTCTTTTTGGAAGTCCTCAAACTTCATCTGCGAGGCCTGGAAGAGGTCCTGCGGTTCGGGAAGAGGGTAGACACAAGTCTCCCTACCCGCATCCTGTAAGCCAAAATGAAAAAGCCTGAGGACAAGGTCACAGAACATGCTGACCCCGAGACCTGCTACAATATAATAGCAATAAACCCCCACCCCCCTTCCCCAAAAAGGACTGCGGACTGACGCAGAATGCAGCAGTCTGGCAGGCTTAGGTGGGGTCACCATGTCCTCTGCTGACACTCGCATGCCACAGCAACAGGGGAAAAGCAAAGGAAATGTTTCATGCCACGAGTCTGAATCAAAACTTGCGGAAAGCAAAGGAAGGGACAAGAGCTAGAACAGGTTTTGTGACCTTGTTTAAATTAAATACAGAAGTCATCAGCAGTAATTTGTTTTGAAATGTGCATAGAAAACAGAGGAAAAAAAAAGAGCATCCCTAAAAACAGAGTATGTCCCGAGGCACTTATTAATACCACAATTCATAAGCAGACATTAATATCAAAACGTCCTCCATCTGCCTTCATACCGCTGTAATCTTAGAACAGCTATGATATCAATAAAAAGGCTTTCATACAAGTTCAACCTTAAGCCCATTAGAACACTTGAGAAAATGAGTTCCCCGCAGTGCTTATCGCGACTGCTGTTCTTTCACTCCCTCACCCCCCACCCCCCATAACCGTGCCAAGCAGGAACCAGGCCAAATGAGGGAGAACCACTAGTTTTTTTAACCCCATTAAAATCTGTAACCTGGGACAGGGTGTTAGTAAAGTGGTTTAAAAGGGTCACATTTAAGTGATTAGTTAGTGTAGTGATAACTACTCACACTACATACTATTAAAACTCAGATAAAAATCAGTAATAATTTTTAAGCAATAAAATGTATAAATGCCAACCAGACTTACAAGCATTATTGAAATTAAGAGAAACATAACTGGTTGTTTCCCTGAGGTTCAAAGATAACATGGCTATAAACTGGTACGATAGGGCTGAAGTCCGTATATGGAACAGTGGCACAAATCTCTTAGAGAAAGAACTAGATTTAAGTACCTGACACTAGTATATTTACTGAAAAACAGTGTTTTAAATGAAAATGTATAATTTCTGGAGAAAATGAAGATGTCCAGTCCCAATATGGGCAAGAAGGAAACCTATGTAGGGGTCACGAAAGAGAGAGACTGAAAACAACAGATTTTGGTATGGCACGACAATGGAAAAACCACATTATAGAATGGAGAGAGTATCACATAGCTGAATTATACAGTGCATACAATAGGGCCCCTCTAGATCTGAGGTTCGACTGTCTGCATGTGCCATCAAACTGGGCTTTTACCATTGCAAACCAGAAGGGCGACACTGATATTGACAGAGTTTGAAATAGATTTTGATTGTCAAACATACCTCATCAAAGTGTCTTAAATAGTAAGAAACTATGTAAGACAAGAGACTCTTCATGTTATCCTGAAAAACAAAAGAATCAGCAGCTTACATTTGAGGCAGATAACCGGGTTCGAATCAATGTCTTCCTCAAACTCATTGTAGCTACGCACATTTACCAATACGAATAATCACAGACCAGCCTTTCATCTGGAATATTAAAGGTCTTTTTCATTTCACCATTACTTCAGTCTGAGTGAACGGCAGCATAACCACAATGACTAGGCAGAAAAACAGGTTGTATCCTCACACTGCTTTTAACATCCTTCAGTTTGGGCAGAATATCCAGGGCAAAGCCATCGGCCTGCCCTCGAGTCCGATTCCCACCATTCATAAAGTTCCCAAAGGCAAGCACCAGGCCCAGCACCTGCATGACCCCAGTGCCGCTTCGCAGAGTCTGCAGAGTGGCAAAGGGTAGGGGCAAAGTCAAAGTCAATCGCTGCCTGGTTTAGCTTAATTCAAACCAGCAGAGTAATGAACTGGAGCTAGAGAAAAATGAAACATATGAGGCTGGTCCAGAATGTATTTCAACGCCTTGTGTCAATCATGTCTCTCAAATACTGAGGAGCTGAGTTTTATTAAAAGTCACCTCACCTGAGAAAAGCACTCAACACCAACAACCTGGCATCGGAGTGCACAGCTAACCAAACAGCTGCATAGAGGGGGAAAAAAGCTCACCGTACAGACTTTCTGAAGGGTCTCCAGCTTGCGGAGGATTGAGGATATGCACTCGGTGAAGGTAGACTGAAAGAGGATGCAGAACACTCTTCCGGAAAAATTGGGGATTTGTGACAACTGGAAGAGGAACCTACAAGTGAAACATGCACATTAGCAGTTGTGCGTTTAACAAGGACTCCATATTTTAGATTAGTATAGATTCAATTCCACTCATTGTGAAAACAAAAAAATCTGAACGATTTCACAGAACTAATGTATTCTGATCTTCTGCTATGCGGAAGAAGGAAAAAAAACAAAAAAAAAAAACTGCATATGCCAAACAGGTAAAAATGCGAGTAGGGGACCTTCTTAAAGATCAAGACAATGTTATTAACACACATAGTCTGTTCCTGTCTTGGAAGAAGCAGTAAGTCAACAGCAGTTAGCTGAAATAAGAAATTTAAATCAATATTACAGCGAGAAAACAAGAGGCTTCATCAGGCCGAGCACCAGCGAGGGTTTCTCCTTCTTACTGTTCAGGTTTGTCCAGTGGTTTGGCACTGTCCTTCTCTTTAGATGACTTGATGTGCTTTTCAATTTTCTCCAGCTCCTCCGGCTGAGCTCTCTGAAAATATGTTATACATGCCAGGAATTATCTTCCCTCTCCAGGTGCAACCCCTGACCAATGCTTTAGGTAATCTGTGAAGAATAATGAACCCTTTCTCCCTAAAGTGAGATGAGGCCTTTGATCAAAAGCAACAAACTCTTTTACAGATTGAAGGTAAATATTCTCCTTAAAAGAATGAATCCAATGAAAACTAAAACCATTAATGCACAACACAGGAAACCTCACCATCTAAAACACTTCTCCACTAAATGCGTTAGAGAACTAAAAATCTGGTTCAAAATGCCACAATTACAGAAATGTTCAGTAAAGCAAGCCTGAATACCACATCTTTGCAATATCAGAACAAGGTGCCACACATTCCATCCACGACTGAAACTTACAAGAGAAAAATGCTAAGAAATGCACAAACACACAAAAAGTCGGAATGAGAAAAACGACTCCCGAGGGCAGCATTTTTGTGATTTATAACTAAAATGGCAAGATGATAGCGTTTAAAACTTCTAAAACAGTTTTTCCATTTTTATAAAAATCATTTTATGTTAGTCTCCATAAAGATACAGTGGCTCACCTCCAAAATTGAGTGCCAGGCGACTCCCGCTGGGTCGAAATTAATGGGGGGGGGGGGGACGCCAGAAACACTATAGATTCTGACTGATAAAATCATCGAAGCCCTCCTGTAAAGTTTCTCCGGTATATGCGAATTACAAAAGGCACCACTAAAACACTACAGTTGCATCTGTTCAATCAGGCGCATGGTTCCTATGGCTCTACAAAATGTCCCCACAACACAGAACCCGCTCACCCAGGACAATGAACTCTGGCATACATTCATCCAGCACAAAACTATAGGAAATGGTCCGAGTTGCTCAAACACGTCATTTGTGACATGTCAAATCTCAATGCAGGCCATCAGATTTAGAATGGTTCATGCTTACTGTCAAGATAATGCGTATGAGACAATACACACAAAAAAATTACAGGTTTACAAAATTTGCTCAGGGATCGCAAAGATTCCACAAATGTGTGTATACAGAGGAAATAGGGATGGGCAGACACCACAAAACCAGACGTCCAGGAATTTATTCTAAATTTCCTCAAAGTAAGAATTGTCAAGGGGAAGCAAAAAATAAAAACGGCAATCATAAGCAATAATAAAACCAATTGTAACTCATTGAGAAATGAAGTAAGACGTGCCTATAATATCTTAGCAGAAAAAAATGTAAATGAACATAAACTTGAGAGCATTTGGACCCATTAGACCCCATCAAAAAAACAAACGGGGGGGAAAAAAGAAAAATCAAACAAAAGGAGACCAAGTTAACTTCAAGGCCCAGTACATGCATAGTTTTGCAATACTTCAAACGAGGGCATCAAACAGAGTGATTAGTATTCTGTTCACTTTGCCATCTGTCTACAAGAGCAGGCTCTGCTTCTAATTTGCAGAGTGTTTTAAAGTGTAAATAGTTTTAATACAAAGCAGATTCCTTCGTCTGTGAGCAGAATTATGAATGAGCGCAGTAAACGAGAAACTAAGATTTTATCACAAGATAAATAAATTGATAAGACTCTGGCTGTGGAGTGTCAGTAATGATGTTATTGGGGTAGATACAAATCAAGCTAGAAAACAGGCTACCTCGGGAACACATTAAAAAGCAGGATGACGAAAAGTAATTGTGAGGTGACCCCAAATCTCACATCCAGCTGCCTGTGAAGGAGTATACCTCTAGCAACTGCATTTTCTACAGGACAGTCCATTTAAGCATCTCTCAGTTTCCTAACTGCCAAACCGACTGACACAGACAAAAAAATGTGCCAGCATCTCATTTCAACTCTGGCCACCGATGACAGTGGAGGCAGCTTGGTCCCCAAGTGGTTACATGACTGGCAGGACTGATGCCACAAGAGCCCCTCAGCTCCCACACACTGCCATCAGCCCACTGTCCCCAGGGGCGCTCTGGCCTCACGCTGGCAATATGGGCCACGGCACACTGCGGTTACGAATTAGGGTACGGAGACAGGCTGGAGTCGCAAAAAGTCCCGAAAAGCTAAACAAAGCTAGACTGACTCAGCAACGCTTCAGACGCACAAGGGAAATAAAAGGCTTTGATCCCACAGTTACGACATATTTGCTTGGACTGAAGCATGTCTCGTGTCTAAGGAAAGTTTTTCATAGACATCATTATGAATATGGCCCTCATTAATTCTGCTTGTTATGTCGATCGCTATAAAAATTCGAAAAATTCCATTATACCTACCAGGAATACAATTGAAAAACAAGCCATTCTGCTTAAGTAATGCATTTCCCTATAGGGAGACTTCCATAAAACAACACACACTAATGACACACTGCTTGATTACTTATATTCTAACAATGAAGATGTGTGTTGTCATTTAAGTTATAAAAACAACACAGATTAAGCTAAAGAATAATGTGGGGGTAGAGACTGAATAACAGACACGTCACTTACTGTTTGTACAAAGACATGACAGCCTAAGAGGAAAAAGCACCAGCTCACCTAACCCATACAACAGATTTCCATTCCCAAAATGAGTCATCTCTTGCGGGGGGGGGGGGGGGCACAAAAACCCCCCGCGGCAGGGGTACGACGGGTAAATTACCCCTTGGCAGACACACCCAGACGGCAACAGTTCAACATTC
>JAODLD010000047.1:11581034-11593382 GCA_026781065.1 Mormyrops boulengeri
CCCCCCCCCCCCCCCCCCCCCCCCCCCCCCCCCCCCCCCCCCGCCCCCCCGCCCCGGCCCCCCCCCCCCCCCCACAACAACACGCCTCTGAAAGAGTACTACTGGTAAATGACACCATGGCAGACTCCACCAGCAGTCAACATGTCAACATTCCACTTCTAGTGTTTTCATATTTTGGAATTAATGTGAACCCCCCCCTGCAGTCTCCTTTAGACTTGTGCCAGACAGCACCCGTGTTCTGGCCCTCCAACGAGTTCCAAACACGCACAACGTGCACATAAACGCCAGAGACAAAAGGTGCTGCAAATTAGGCATGGCTCAAATTAAAGACAGGAGATTAAAAGAGTATATTAAAACGACCATGCTGACACAGTTTAATCATTAAAGGCTGTCTCATGTTCCTTTAACTGCCGTTTGTGAGTAAACAGAAAATTTCCCATTACCGCGTGTATGTATGTCAGGTGCGTCCAGTGAAATTGACAAACAAGCCCCTGACCCTCGACAAAAACCCAGTTTACAAACTGGACACTTACATTTTCATAGAGGGCCTGCAGGGTCTCCAGGTCAACCACAGTGTTGTCCAAGTTGAGGACCGCTGTTGGGGATCATAAGAAGATCAGACATAGACATGTCAGAGAGCTGTATGGCCTGAGATACACGGAAGGAAGCATGAGAAAAGGGCATTAGCCGCACCCGTTGCAAGAAGTGCTTGTCATGCAGCTTGGAGGAAGTTTGAGGGGCTTGGAGGGGCCTTGATTCCCGATTTGGTTTTTCCAAAAAGGCATCATATCCCACAGCAGAGGGCTACATGGCAGGCCAGATGTCAGAGGCACTAAAGACCTACCTGCTAAGGCTAAGGATAATTATCAGGTATGAGCTTAAAACTATGGAAATGTAGGAAGGGGAGAAAACGGATACCAGCATAACATAAGTCTGTGTTTCACATTCCTGAAACTGGCTTAAACCAGGGAACCCTGACCAGGTTGACGGAAGGCCAACAGCTTTACACACGATCTAAGCATATTCCTTTCCTATTCCCACAGAAGTCACTGCCACCCACTAATATGGGCCCCCAAGCACCCCCTACCAAGCATGACATGACTAAGCAGCTTAACAGGGCTACAATGAGTCTAGAAGCAATTAACTAAATTTTGCCTCTCTTATCAATATACTACATATCACAACTGTCAGATAGTCTGATTATGTCTATTGCGTTTTCTGTAACTCTGACTCAATAATGGATATGTGGAGCCTATCCCAAGGAGCACAGCTTATGAGGAGGACAGGACGGAATGCCAGTCACAAGATGATAGCATTCACACATGCAGGCCCACACAGTAAGGGCAATTTGGAGAATCAGACACACATATCTTACATCTTAAGATTGCAGGAAGAAAAAGAGCAAAAGAGAAATAAAGAAATGTGCAGGAGTAATGACTTACTGAAACTCCAAATACGCTGCTAAATTTTTCAAAGACAGTGGTGCGAGGTAGCATTCAAAAACCTTAAGTGAAATAACTCTTATAGGCCACAAAGATAATTAATCTCACTTTATTGACATTTCAGATTCAGACAGGTCACTACTTGATTAGTGTTTTGAACTAAGAGCTGGAAAAAAATATTCAAATCTGTTACTTTGTAAGTGAATAAATTAAAAAAACTGGTTAAACTTAGACATAAATGAAGCAAGCTAGACGTCTGTTTCCAAGAGCTGTTTAGAAAATTAGTTTGACACACACACAAACGGAAAAAGCAAGCCCCCCCCTCCCCCCTCCCCCCCACATGCATTACAGCAGGTAACTAGCATAGTACTACTCGCTGTAGCAAGGTCTGCAAATACACTATAATCTAAGAGGCTTACTCCTTCTCTTCTCAGTAATTACAAGTGGCTGCCTTAGGGACACAATCATTAGGGCCCATTAAACATCTTCACTGTATAATCCGTTTATATTCATGGCTTGCCCGGCCCTCAGTTAGCCTGTGACGCTTCAGTCCCGCAGTCGCATGGGCACCTGATGGGGCTTAATGTAACCTTAGACCAGCAATGCCTCTGCCAGCACACAAGCGGAAACACTTGCCTACCACATTCTAATCAGTGTGAAAGCCACACGCCACATGTCCTGAAAGGGGAGGTGGGGGGGGTTGAGGTCTGTCTGGGAACAAAGTACTCATGTTTAAATTCCTGATGTCGCCTTTTTGTCTGGGCACAGGGATCTGGCGCCCAAAACTGTAATCCTTTAAAAGTAAATGTTTAAACACAAACAGCACAGAAGTTGTCGATTGTTTAATCAGCGATATAGTATTACATTGCCATATTTAGCACAGCTTGTGCGAATGGTACTGGAGGGTTGAACTACCTCTGTTTTGGTACTATTAAACATGGCCTTGAGTTGGGTTAGAAATGATCTTTACCTCCACAAAGGCTATTGGTTAAAAGTACTTAAGACACACAAAGCAGAGTATATTCTACGTGAGCATTTCAAATTTTATGCAACAGAGCCATACTATTTCACTTGAGTAATTACTACTGAACACCTTGCACAACAGGGTGTCGGACTCAATCTTGGGACTACAACCCACAACCCTATATTTTCAAAGTGGGTTATAATCAAACCTGCAATAGGCTAAAGATAGGCAGGGGTCAGTATTACGTCTTGACAGAAACATTAAGGCAAACCCTGATACGAGTAAACCAGGGGTGGCGATCTTGATCCATGGACAGCCACTCTGGGTTAGGGTTTCTGGGATGACCTCTCAATCAGCAAATAAGAGCAGGTCTCCAGGACTGGAGCTGAGAATCACTGCCATATTGTTGGATGATTGAGGGGTCACCCCAGAAACCCACACCCACAGCGCCTCTCTATGGATCAGGTTCCCCACCCCTTGAATAAGCCTTACCAACAGATTAGAACAATAGGCTTCTGACTCTCTAAAACCTATGTCAGGCAATGGAGCACAACACATCAGAGCAATCTGGACATGTCTATGACATGGCGCATCAGATGCTATAGGCAATTCAAAAATGCTAATTACTAATAACTTCATGTGTTTGGACTGTAAGAACAAACCAATATAACATGGTACAAAATTTTTAAAACCCTGACAGGTGTGAAGCAACACCGAAGCCACCATAACGCACAAGGGTGCCGCATAAGGGTTCGGAATAAAAACGGTTCTTTGCACCAAGAGATATGCGCAGATACGCAACTCATTGGCGAAAACACACTGGCAAGACAACAGCTGGATGTTAAACACAAAAGTGGGCATAGAGCAGCGATTATCCGTCACAATCTCTCAGTAACAGCATTACTTATACATAAATGGGCTGCAACACAGACATGTATAATTAGTATTATCTTGGTTACTACACCAACCAAGAGAAAAAGGTGTCTGTCACATCACTTACTGCAAAGTAGTATTTAACAGATGTTTAATGTACAACCCACTGACAGCACAATTACACATTTAATTTTAGAAACGCATTCCATCAAAATCTGTTGAGTAAATAGAGTAAATATAGCAATGGGATTCTCAACCGCAAAACTACATTTGCCGCAAAGCAGATGAAAGTGAAAATATTCATTTTAATTTAAATTGGAATATTTTTTTTCCTACTCATACCCTTCTAAATCAGGAAATAATTCAGTATACACATTTAAAAAGTATTTTCTGAAAAAATACAACTTTTCATTTTCTGGTCCTAATCCATTAAGGCAGAAAACTGGTTATAATTAGTGGGGGAGAGCTATATATTGTGGACAGTGGAAGATTCTTCTAATGTGCTCCAAAGACGTGTGTTAACTATCCAACAGTGACGTCATAAATACACCCTGCAAATCTTGGACACAGTGGACAAGACGGAAGATCTCAGCAAAAAATATATATTTCATAAAGGAACACTCTCCAAAGGACATTTAGAGAAAAACAGACCGAGTCGGAGGTATAAAATGCATAAATACATTGATTACAGGAAAATTTCAAACAGTACACTACTTTTAGTTTTACAAAGGTTCAGCTCATCTTGGCACAACTGAACCATTTTGTATGTAATTTTGATTCTCCACATATAAAAATGCCAAAAGCAGCTATAAGAGAAAGGTCCATAAAAAAATTCTATATATTTTTTTATCTTTGATTACAGACCTGTGACAAGTGGCTACCACCAGCACGGATGTGAGGAAACGTCTTGGTTCATTTAGTTCTCAATTACTCAAAGTGCAAAATATTTCTGAAGGGAGGGAGGATAGCAGATCATGGTTGTCAGACTTCCCTGCTATCTGCCTGTTCCAACACAGAACCTACCTCTTGGCACCACAAGGGACAACTCACTATATGACCCACTATTAGGGGTGGGTATCGTTAGGATTTTATCAATATTACTACTTCGATACTGCTCATCGGTTTGGTACTTTATTGGTTCTTTTAGTTATTTTGTTAGGAAAAACAGGACAGAACGAACAGGACAGAAATTACACTTTTATTAACAACTTAACAATATATCCTTACCTCTAATAGCTCAGTTACAAAATGCAAAATAAATATATTGTGTAAATAACACAAACAGCAGTAAAACTTTATTTGGACGAATTGTGGACGAAGTTTGACTGTGCGTGAAGCAGCCGAAAACTGCATTTTTGCGTAGTTCCCTCCCTGGCATGAAAGGATTTAATTGCAGTTGCTGCGACAAACGATATCATTGTTATCGTTTGTTAAGTTAAGCCACACTTTTGATCACACAACTCTCTCCGCCATTACTATACTGGAAGAATGCCTCGCATCTGCGAGAGCCGAACTCCTGCCCCTCACGCAGACAGGTGAAAGGAAACTGGCCCTGAAGTCACTGTGATTTTGCAGGTGTTTACTTACAGATAGTGCTCTCATTTCATTAATCTGCTGAAATTCTCCTTCTATTATTTGTTCAGTACTGATAACAAAACCGATAACACCGGACTTTATCAGTACTCAGCTTTTTAGTCATTTGGAATCGGTTGCCATTTGGAACCTCTATTGGTACCCATCCCCACTCACTATGTTCAGATGCACAGATCTATCTCATAACCCGAAAGTTATTTGGGTCTTGGCTCTCATTTTTAGACAATGAGTATTATTCAGAGACCTACAGCGTCCGATCTATTCTGATCACCAGACTGCCCAATTATACAGATAAACATTACAGATGGTACAGGGTGGCCCAAAACAACCACCACAGTTAAATCAGATTCTCCTTAAAAGTGACTTCTGCAAGGAGACATTTATAAAATGCAAATGATTCCAATGATCCTTCCAAACCTAGACCTGATATTGGTGTTCATAATTCAGATGAATTTGATGGGGATGAAGGAAAAAAGAAAAGGCAAGATAAAAGAAAATGCAGTCAGCACTACCCACTTTGAGTTTTCTCAGAGTCCAAAACAATGGCAAAACAATGCTTACACATAGACAATTAAATCAACTGGAGACAGAGCCATGAAGAGACAAATTCCTGAATCTATAAGGAAGGCAGCAGTAAAGTCACACTCCTTACCCAATGCCTTCCAATACAGACACACAAGCTTCTGGTACAACCACAGACTCATTCTTTGAATGGGAAACAAGGCCAGACCTAATAAATATTAGGGGCCAATTCTTCAAGAAGATGAGAGAGCAGGTCCCAGTTAGCTTTAAAATGTAAGACAAAGACTTCTGGCCTTTCCACTTTCAGTTTTATAATAAAAGTAGCCCCAGTCCCCAAATGACTTCAATTTTATTTCGCTCAGACCTGGCAGGAGATGTTCGAAAGCACAATGTCCTGCCAGAAAGCCCTTAAAGTTGGATGCCCCCTTCCACAGTTTCCACAACCAGAAGCGCTTGATGTTATGTGTGAGCATAAAAAAATATGTATATAAGGTCCTTCCTGTGCTCCGTCTCAAATAATGTTGGATGCCACTGTTCAAGCTTTTGAGGGGATTAATCAACATTGGCCAGATACTGACCGTGCTGAATGTCCTTCATATCCAAATGCAAGCTGGACATCAAAATCCCCACCGCTTGGGATCTCTTGTTGTTCAAAAGCTTCACAACCTGCAAAACACAGACAGAGCCATGAGACCACCATTCAAAGGTTTTTGGTTGTTAAAATATACCTTACCCACAATGCAAGCCAGAGGCACAGTATTACCACAGACTGCTATATACCCCTGTCACAGTGGGTGGCCGTTCACAAGGCTCCCTCTACTCCTCAGCAAGATTACACGTAATGACAGCAAATTGATTTTTAAAAGACTGACGTGCCGTTTCGTCAGCAGCATGCTCTTTGACATTTATGGATTTCCCACCCTCCAAAGTGTTTATTCGAAGCAGATGTGCTCCAGTCACCTGCTCTCCTCACAGCTATGTGCGCACTGAATATGACTAACTTTTAAAACTGACGCGTCCTGCCGCAGACAGAAGATATCACTTTGTGAACAAGTGTCATATGTGATAATCACAGAACCACAGTTGGTCATACAGTATATCCCTCTCCATCCACACACAGACGCATATACACAAAAGGAATGCCACTTGGGTATTGGGTTTCAATTAATGGAACCACTACTTTCTCGTAACCCAGAGAGAATGGCTCTGGTGTCTGTTCACATTACGCTAAATGCTTTTTCAGGCATTGCCTTCAATCCACCTTCTCAACAAGCCAGACAGTGTACATGGCATACATTCTGCGGTTTGACCATGAAAGAAACATCAGGAAATAAGCCGCATGAAATCTTTGTTTTGACCTTAACAGGTCCCAAGGCGCCGAGGGGCTTTTTTGCATGGGAAACATGCACAAAAAAAGGAGGGGGGGGGGGTCAGGAAAATGATAATTAAAAAGGGGAAGGGGGGAGGATTTGTATATGATTAGAAATTAATAGCGTCCATTTTCAGCAAGCAGCTGCGGCACTGACTACCAGTCTGATTAAATAATTAGCTTGACTAGGCTTTTAAATCTTGGCCAAAATGTCTGCTTTGTGAGGGGAAGGCCAGGTCACCTCCTCATAGAACTGCAGTTCCATTTTTAAATTTTACCTCAACCTAAGGAACAAAAGGCAATTCTTAGGGACCATGTTTTCAGATTTTAATCAAAATTCTGGACAACGGTCAGTCTAAGTGAGTGCTTTGGCTGGCACTTGTGCCTGGAAACATTTCACAAATCTAAGCAAAAGAACACACCGGGCATAAAGCGCTACTCAGAATGTAAACAGACAACCCAAGGTTTCACCTAGTTTTCCTTCAACATCACACAGGAGCGTCAACTTAAGCAAAACCAAATAAACCGAATGCCCTGCAAAGGTATGTGGCGACGAATGAAAAAATAAATGCAACTATGACCCATAATATTGGCAAATGCCAGGATAGAGATGCGCATTCTGGGAAAGAATATATATATATATATATATAAAAGTAAATAAAAAAAACACACACACACAAACCAACTTGCCAAACATTTACATGCAACAAGAAACCCAGTGATGCTGTAAAACTGATAGAATGGCTAAATATGACTTCTGAGAATGCAGAACAGCAGTTCAGGAAACCAAGAAAAGCAACTCAAAACAACGAACACACAAAGCAAAATCAAGTTTTTGTCAGAAAATTTGCCTCTCTCGTGCATTTATGGTAGAACAAACAGGCCTTTTTTCTGCCAATAAAACAGTTTCAATCAAAACTGGTGGGAGAGGGAAATGTCCCCAAATGTTCATGTCCAGAGCTCAGAAAACCCCTATGCTGACAAAACCTCAACCACAAACATTAGGCAAAAGACAGATCTAGTATCATGTAATCTTCCATTTCTTTCAGTGTTTTCTTTAATAGAGCGGTATAAATCCAGGGTAGCTGCATTATGCAGGAAATGTTTGCCAGAAAGAGCAATTTGTGCCAGAAAGTGTTATACAAACGTACAAACTATTTGGAAGTCCATCATCTCCACACATTTATGTGGAAATTCACTTGGCACTTGAACAAACACAAAGAGGTTGATGTGAGGAGGGAAGAGAATTCCATCAATTCTTATTTTCATTAACATCTAAATTAATGGCAAAAATAAACATTTTTCCATTTTTCCTTCTAGTGAATGCCTCTGCGATTAAATGTTTTCGCTGTTCGAGAACATTTTAAAATATTTTATTGCTGGTGCTTTTTGCAACAGCCACATGTATATCGTAATAAGATTTCCAAATTATGTATTTATGTAGCTGGGAGAGTTCACCAAGGCAATTCTGACCAATCCTTATAAAAGGATAAAACTAGAGGCAGGCATGTGAGCTAACATTCAGTTCCTGGAAGAATACATTACCAACCATCTCAGGCCAAACACAAAATGTATTTCATAATTTCAAAAGTGAGATTCCATAACGGGATTCTCAGAGTTCAACCATTAAGGCAACTGGATTTCCAGAACGCTGCTCTACCATCTATATTGCTTCCAGATTTGTTTTTTAAAATGTACTTTCGACTTTTAATATCTAGGTCAAATGGATAAATTCAGCAGTACAAGAAAGTTCAAGCCCTTCACATAAGTACAAAAACAGGAGACCACACGTGTCAAACAGATTTCAAGAACAAGGCCTGATTAAGCTTGTGAACATTTTACATTGAAATACTGTATGATGTTGTGGAGACTGTCTAATAAAATGAAAATGGCTACTTGTTTTCTAAACCAGACATGGTAATAAACATGTTTTGTTCGAGAAATAGACACAGTAGCAGCAGCAGCAAAGTAATTACTTTGGCGGTTTAGAGGCAGCCAAGGTGGCTGGAACATTTTATACCACTTTTATAGTATTCAAATACAAATACCAGAGAATAACTTTTGACTGATCCAATACCCTCTATCGGTATTGGGCTGCTACCAGCAAAAAATAATAAATGCTAAATCGGTAATCAGGAAGCGGGAAGCAGAAACCCGAGCCAATTTGAGATAGGACTAGCCTGAAAAATTGTGAAAATACTTGTAGCCTTAACGAGACATACCGTAAACACAATGAGGGTCACATGATCGTTCAGGAACGTGCGTCTGAGCTGTCATGTTGGCTGAGTGGAAATGCATTACTGTACATTACGCTGAAGGAAGAAAAAAAAGCAAAACTTGGGCTGATTTTTCTTAAATCTCAACACAGTAAAACATAAGATAGATGTCTTCAGAATTGTATTCTTCCTAAAGTTTGGTTACTTGCTACTTATAAGTTTTACCTGTGCTCACTGGTACTTTTTGTACTGGAAACATCTGTGTACTTTGACTAGAAATGGTTAGTTGGGGTATACAGTGATATTTGTATTTTTTATTTTTCTTTATTACATTTGACAACAGATTGTACAATTTTTATTTTAAAAAATATTTGTTCATTTTTATGAAAGTTGGTACTGAACGTAACAAAGAAGCAGATTCGTGTCAATCATGTTGGCCGTGGATTTCTTCCTGCAGCATTGTGGCATGACTTTTGTCTAAGCAACATGATCTTTACATTTTACAATTCTTAGAATACTCAAACAATGCTGCTACAACACTAAATGCAGATAGTATCAATATATTACAACTAACATGGCAAACTAAGCATTAAAGGAGATATCTGTAGTTCATAGAGGGGAAAAAAATATTAAAATGGTATTTGTATTGGCAGACACTCAAACTTTTTATATCAAAATCGGGATAAGACCAGAAAAAAAATTATATCGTGCTATCTTTACCAGAGACCAAAAGGTACCTGGAATCATTAGCAGCTCAATTATATTACTCAAAAGACAGTACACTTTTATATAGATGTTCAAACTAATGGACAAATATTAACACACATCCAGTATTCACTTGAAATGCTGAAAAGACACTGTATAGCACTGCAAACTGGAGAGTAATTTCAGTGGCACACAAAAATGAGCCAGTGCCACCCCATGCTGTGGCAAAGGGACATTTACAAAGGCACTTTACATCAAAGCACGATAGCACTGAAGACCATATTTCAACCTAAGTCAAGTGTAGATTCTTGTTTTTAGACTATAACAATTACACATGTACATTGTTTTGGAAAGACTAGTCACAAAGAATAGAATGATGACAAGCCTGAGTTAGGATAGGAACATTACAAAAGTTAATCCAGCATTCTAATTTTAAAACCAGCAAACCATGACCCTAACTACTGGGTGACTGTTCAAGTAGCACCTTGCTACCAGTTAACGAATTTACCCTTCCACTGAGAATTAATGTTATAGAGAAGCGCAATAATTTGTCCAAGAGGAGCCACCAAAGATCGCTTTTGAGGATTTTGTCTCAAGGAAGAAACCACCCAACCCAAATAGGAAAAATGACCACGTGCGGTATGCAAAAGGAGCAAAATGAAAGAGAAGCCCAGGCTAGACAATACTTGGTCATTTACACACAGTTTGCAATGTCTCCAGCTCCTTGAAAATATATCCTACTTTGTCAAAGCAGTATGTATTATGATTCACTTGGACAGGGCAGACATCCTGCATTCAGATCCATACATGCTCAACTCACATGTGAAGGCCTCATAATGACATGGTGTGATTTTAAGAAATGGTTGTCAAGGAACTAATCCAACAATTACTGGAATAATTACCATCACTACATTAAACATATTTGTATGGGCAAACCGTTCATGTGGGGGAGGGTTCCATCCACAAATGGTCCCCCCCTAAACAGGAAAAGTTCTCATTTACATTCACACATAAAAGAAAAGGCTACAGGTTTCAGAAAGAATTTATGCAGAAATATCAGGTGAGTCCCACCCCCCAGACTGCATGTACTTGCAATTTCACTGGCTCCAAGGATGCCATTTTTAGAACTGAAGAGGAACAGACCTCAAATCACATGACAACTGCCCACATGGCTGTGTGTAATCCTTGGCTGAGGGCTACAGAAAATGTTCCTCTACGTTAAGCATTGCAGTAACATTCTTGAAATCAAAGGCATAGGGAAAGGCTGATCCAAAGTGTCAGCTGGACAGACTTTCACACACATTTACAATGATGACTATCCAATTCCAAGCAGCTTATTCATGTGTTACGCTGGTGAACAGTTCTCATGCTTCTTGTCTATTACAAAACAGCACTTCTGTGGATGTTCCAAATGCTTCTGAAACTTTTGAAAAACCTCCATGTACAGCTCCTCAATCACAGGGCAACATTTCTTTTTGGTGGGCACACAAGATTTCCCCATTACAGCCAATCCATGGAACACACAAGGAATGGGCCAGTTTTTTCACTGCTGTTTTACCTCTCAGCAGCAGCTGGTCTCCTGTGTACTTTTATGATGGATAAAATATGCCCTTTTAATCCATTATTCATTTCACCTTATTGTAGCCGTCAGAGAAACAATTAAAAATAATTACATTATATAATAATAATTATAATAATAATGATAATAATTTATTTAAAATGCTATAGTCCTTAGGAAAACACATAAGGCAGCAGGTATCATTAACGAGAATGAAACTCACTTGTTTAGTCTTCGACTTGGTTATAGTATCTGACAAAGGCTTTTTCTTTTCCTTCACAGCCGTTTTGGAGAAGAGATCAACAAACTCGTTGAAATCCAGAGATGGTTCCTCAACCTTCTCCCACACTGAAAGCCCGGTAGGTTCCCTTAGGTCACACAGGAAGAGAATAAGGATGACAATAAGAATTTACAGTGTGAAATGTGCATCAGGGGAGGGAAAAGTCTGTGTACCGGTAGACTGAAACTGCAACACCTTTGAAGTGAATCCACTTTGGAATAAGCAAACTGCTACTACTCCATCACTACCACTGTATCATGCCACCGATGCTGGCCTGTCTGAGGCAACACAGCTTTATAATCTGCGATAAAGCCCGGACAGGTTGTGTCAGGTCATCTTTTACAATGTTGGACTGCTGTTCTGCATGGCATCCAGAACAGTTCAGCTGTGACTGATTTCTGTTAAAACTGATTTCTGTTATGGCTTGGTCTGAAATTCCAATTTACAACATATTTTTCATTCTATTTGTATAGTCATGGAGACAGTTTCTTAGCTGAAAATGTCAAATTTTCCCCTATGTGGGTGGGTGGGGGGATGAATACCATTCCAGAACACACTGACACACACAGCTACGACAAAATTAAAACCAGTAAAACCAGCATATTACTTTTTTTCATGCAGCTGTATCCTGGTCCAGTACAGCGGTTTCATAGGTCGTGGAGGTTCAACAACTTCTTTTCGAGGCCTCTTCTCCTGTGCCATGCCTAGGGCATAAAGACCGAGCGGTAGAGGAGGAGGAAGAGATCCTGCGATTGGTCTGTTGTGGAGAATGCGGAGAGGAGTTTGGTCTATGGGAAGCGGGCAGTCCTCACGCACTTCAGGGCCA
>JAODLD010000047.1:11601900-11643644 GCA_026781065.1 Mormyrops boulengeri
CACCCCCCCCCACCCCCCCCCCCCCCCCCCCCCCCCCCCCCCCCCCCCCCCCCCCCCCACCCCCCCCCCCCGCCCCAAGGGCTGATTGTTGTTTTTTATCCTCTGCGAAAAATGACCGATTGAAGGGCCTGATTTAATTATGAATTTAAAGCATGTCACGGACCCAGAGCATTCATATATCTGGCAGAAGCTGAAAGCCAATTTAAAAAAGAAAAAACTGTTACCTTTTTGTGTGTGCCCTAAACCTACTTGTCTGACAAAGGTGATCATTGCCAGTTAATCAGTCAGAAACCGAGTTACTTGTCTGATATCGCAATGACCGATATCATTGTATTGCCCAGCACTATTATATTATATATATTATATTATATATTATATACACACACACACACACACACATACATACATACACATACATACATACACATACATACATACATACATACACACACACACACACACACACACACACACACACACACATTACATGTCAACACCACCAGTAATTTTGAATTGAATCAGCTGAATTCCCCGTCTGACTCACAAGAGCTATAAGTTTTGCAGCCACCAAAACCAGGTTGACTACATAAAAATCAAGTTTGTGTCATTAAAACATCACAAGAGACAAGCTGTGTCCTTTATCTGTGTTTCCTCAGAGTTTTGATGCAAAAACAGACTAAGCAGCACAGTTTACGACCTGGTTTAAATCTATACAATAGGCATATAAAATGGCAGAAACTCAAGGGTTGGATAATAAAGTTCAATACTCTTGTGGCACCAACCACACTGCTTAGATATTATTCATAATCAAAAAATGCCTTCTCAAAAATTCTTTAGTACCAATCTGGATAAAACCAGATTATTAGCCTACATTTAAATAGAGATTAATAAATCAATATCTGTTTTTGCAAATGTACAAGCAAACAGAGACCTGCTTTCAAAGTATATACCTTTTGATTATATTTATGCTACTGCTTTTCCATGATTTATGTTTTCTGTCTGGTGGTAAGTGAAGTGCTGACAGTTAAAAAAAAAAACATACTGGGCTTTCTTTTAAATAGGATAATGTATAAGCATAGCTAAACAAACATACAGTAAACAAAAATAGATTGGCGTAAGCATGTTTTTCTGTAGAAATTTCTCAACTGCAATAAAACATAACTTATAATTACATAATCCACTCTGCATTTGTGCCATCTGTCTAGGGAAAGTGTAGGACCTGAATTTCTTATCAGTATTAATGCTTTCATTCATTAGAATTGATGTTTCTGCTCAGCTCTTCAATGTGCTACTGATTAATTTTTTTACCCTGCCAACACCAGTACTACCACTTAAAGTAAGCATACAGCCCAGTACAAAACCAGAATGGCAGGGAGGGTACATAGGGCTACTAAAAGGTGTATCGAGACTGCCAGATTTGGAAAGCCGGTAGCCCAGTGCACTACCATATGCATCGACAATGTGTACATCCCTGAACTTATGTGTACGTCTCTACTTTTTATGTTACGAAACTGCTTAGCGTGTGCAAAAATGCCAAGGAGCTGAAAATTCAAACTACAGATCTGTACTGTAATTTGTAATGCAATTTTTTTGTTATTGAAATTATTTTTATAAAATTAGTATCGAAAGAAGTATTGTTCAAGAACTGGTATCACAATCAAGTTAACTGTAGTGGTACTGAAAATAACAATACCCAGCCCTGAGTAAATCACGAGGTAGGTCTGAACAGCTCTGAACATTTAATTAAAAGGGGTCTGGAAGCAAATAAACAAGTGTGCATATTTTAAAATGCTGCTAAAATATAAAAAACAAAACAAATTTTAAAAGACACAAATAATCCACACAAATCAGTCAGTCTAAAAAAATACCGACAACCAAAATGCATAGACTTCAGAAATCTTCCCTCCTAGATGCCTGGGTGCATTTTTGATGCATGTAGGAGGACAGCTGCAGTAGCATCAATGCACGCATATACAGTGTTAACCCCATATTTGCACTCAAGTCTGAGTCAGATGCTGCAGTGTTAGCATCTATGTCAATGCTGCAAGATGTGATACATTTCTAAAATTAGGTGATAATGAGATAAATTGATGGTCTAGCTAAATGATTTGCATGTCAAATCCCTTATCCTCCAGAGCCTCTCTGTATATAATATGCAGAGGTGGCAATTTCAGATCCAGAAAGTAAAAAATCCCGGGTTGAAAAAATCCCGGTCTGGATTTTTACTTTCTGGACCTGGAATTGCCACCTCTGATAATATGACAGGTCACCAGAGTGCAAACACATATATAAAGCGCACATAGTCTAAACATCATTTGCAGTATATGGGTTATTAGTTTTAGCCATTGAAGACTTTATAGTGGATGCAAATTCATAAGAAGAGAATAAGAATTCCTTTGATGTGGATAATTCAGAATCAGCAAGACTGCTTGCTTAAGAGGTTGTGGTGGGAACCCAAATTTAAAGTGACAGTACATGATGATCTCTTTTCACTAACTGATATACAAAAGAACGAGGGAGAACTGGCCCACCCACCACACAGCCACAGAGGGAGGTTAAATTTAAAAGGAAACATAATGAAAGGTCTCCCATGTATTGTTGTTCTGCAGACTGTTTTCAAAGGCAAACAAATTGCTTACTGTGGTGCCCCACTTGCAAATTTCATCTGCTTTCATGAACTCAAACCAAGAAAACAATAGGCCTTATTTACTCAAGGCTAGTAGAGAGAATGAGAGAGACCATTATTTAATGCACACTATGCAACTTCAAAGCCTTTAAGCTAACTCAAACATGCTATTTTGTTAAATAGCTCTGAAAGGATACATCAAATATCTTGAAATTGACCAAAACATCCACATAAACATTAAGATGTTATTCTATCAATAACAAGAAAGATACGTGTCTTTATTCATAAATTCTAAAGTTAAGTTTTTCCTAAAAAAAGAGCAACAACTGCCTGACAAAGTCAGAAAAGACATATGATTTCAGTCAATGGTAGCTCATTCTCAGCCTCATAAAATATATTGCATGCACTGGCTAGGGACAGCAGGAAGTGTACAGTAAGTCAAGAAATGAGACCGGTTGATCATGCATTCAAAATCATCTCTCAAAGTAAATTTTTTAACATGGTGGTCGAAATGAACCTAAATTGGTCCAGTAAACCTCCAATACCCGAATTGACAATTGGAAGCTTCAGTTCTTAGAGAGAATTCAATGATGGATGATTCATAAAAACAACAATCCAGTTCTAACCATGGCCATACTTAAAATAAAATAGAAAATGGCTGACTATTTTACACATACAGCAGAGGATTTTAAATATGACATAAATATAAGGTTTGCATAATATAAGGATTGCATTCAGATTAGTGAAGCTACAACCCTGGGTTCCATTAAATCAGAGCTAGATAAGATTTTAACAACTCTGAGCTATTAGTTAAATTCTCCCCAAACGAGCATGATGGGCCGATTGGCCTCCTATCGTTTGTTCTTAAGGCCAGACTGTCCATATGAGGGAGTGATATCAGGACACATTTAAAAACCCAAAAATTCTCAAGATTACTATTATTAGCAAGGGGCAGTCTGACCGCAGCACTGCACATAAAGACAGTGACACGCAGTCTCCATAACAAAACTGGTTAATAACAAAGTGACGCAATGGCCCAGCTGATTTCCCGCCACCATCGATTCCCTTCTGGCCCCCCTCAGAATCAATGGCATATCTAACCTTCCTCTTCCTCAAAGCTAAAGTATACATTAGCATTTAAATCAATGAGCAAATTATAAACTTAATCACCAACCGTAACTGGAAGTATCCCACCCCACAAGATCGCTGATGTCTGAAATTTACACACTCAGGCTTGTCTGGTCATGCTGTAGATGACTGACATCTCAGATCGATGCTGAAGACTGGCACATTCAATGATGGTTGCAAATCAATGAAGCCCCCACCCCCAGAACGTCAGATAAGAGACTGATCTGAAAACGGTACAGAAAATGCATGCCAATGGTCTTCCTACAGGAAGGGGGCTGGGGGATATTCCAGAGAGCCTGCAGCAGCAGCACTGCAATGCTGCAGAAGAGCTGCACAGGCTAAAAACAAACACGGTGCCATGTGCAGTAAACCGGTGGAGCTGGGGGGAAATTCAAGTTGAACAACTGCCGCATCTGGTCGCAGCACGAAATCAGGCTTTTACAAATCAAATACTGGAAAACATGGAAATGCAAATGAAAGTCCAACATACATAGTTAAAAAAAAAAAAAAAAGTATCTGCTATATTTTATTTAAGCATATTTGAATCTAATTAATGAATTTTCGCATACAAATAATAAAATGCCCTAATTATCTGGGTACTTTCCAGGAAGTGTGAGGGGAAATCAGCTATGTTAAGAAAAATGATGAAGGGAAATTAACACCAAAATGTCACACTTCTGGTCAAACTTTCCATTTCTACCACAGAACAAGCAGCCATTGTTTGGTCTGCAGCATTCATACTGCATAAAAGACTCAAACTAGTGCACAGCAAATCAGACACAAAAATGACAGCCCCCACCCCCTTGCGCGCCCCAAAGTCAGTAAGATGTGCAGTTAGTTGTCCGTTCTTTCACCAACACAGGAAACAAACAGTACAGTTCACCCAAAAATGGTATTTCTAATAAAAATTATTAGAGTACACCACAAGGCCAGAAGCACCATAAAATGTACAGACATGTCACCTGATGAAAGGTAAACAAGAGGTAACACATGCTACTCACCTGAGAAGACATCCTGGAAGCTACATGTGGAGGATTGCACACAGGATGACCTCCGTGTTGCACACAGGGGCTGACTTCCACTTCTCAGCCTCTCCTCAGAGCCCCCATACTCTAGAAAATCAGTGGATCCAGCTTTACTGACCCGCACTTTACTCAGTTCCTCCGTCCAGTCTGCTGATCGGCTCAGCAGGCCCGTGATACTGTGAGAGCGCTGCCTCTTTAACCGCCGCCTTTCGGTCCGGCAGCCGAGCTCATGCCCCCGTCGTTGGAAAAGGGGACTCTGGGATGGCGAGTGAGCCGGGGAGTGGTTCGGGGAGCTGAGCTGTCGGGTGGTGGTCTTGATGTAGGAAGGATGAATAGGGGGGTAGGGCTTGACCGAGGGGGTAGTCACAGTTGACTTAAGGAGACGAGTTGCCAGAGGGCTCTCTGGGGGCCATGGGGAGGACAGGCTACTTTTCCGTCGATGTGTAGGTGGGGGTGCCACGGGCTCTGCTTTTACATCCACTTGTTCATCAGACATCGGCAACTCCTCACCTACCAGACTCCCATTCACGAAGCTCAGCCCATCCTCGAGATTCCCAGTAACATCACTAATACCTCCGTTTAAATGGGCAGCTAGATCCAATCCATCCTCCACTGGCTCTTCTGCACTTTCAAAAGAGCCAGTGAGGTCAGGGAAGCTGGTGGCGCTGGTCGTCTTGGCAACAGGGCTCCCCACTTTCCCTTGCTCCTCGGTTGCGGGGGGCTGAGCTTCATCGCTCAATAGCCCTGGCCCCTTTGTCCCCACCGCAGCACAAAGAGCTTCCCCATATTCGGGGCTAACCCCATTCAGCTCCGGCCCGGCTCCGGCCACATTGTTCTCCTCAGCCGTTTTATCCAGCGAAAAAATGGGCTTGGCAACCAGGCCATTCTCCTGGTCACCGGCAGCCACGAGGGCAGCAGGAGGCTCTGGGACACATGGGGCAGCTGCTTCATCGTTAGCTGCTTGTTTACACTCCACTTTCCAGCTCAGATCCTCGGCAGCTGAAATGATGACCCCCTGCTGCAGCCTAATCGCCTGCTGGATATCAGCGAGCAAATCCTCTTGCTCCGCCGCTGAATGGAAGCTGTAGATGTCTGTGTCGGAGCCCGAACTGGCTCTTTGTCCATTCTGGATCTCTACGGTGTTCTGCTGACACACAGCAGTGAGGTTTAAGCGGTCGGCCTCGGTATCCGAGTGCCCCAACTCGTCGGCCGAAAGGCTGACATCGGGGGTTTTGGTCTGAACCGATACGGCGCTGTCCAGCTCATCCTGCTGCAGGGCCTGGGAGCTCAAAACATCCTCTCTGGAACCTCCTGTGGATCCTTTTGCCTTAGACAGGTTCTTGCGAATCCGAATATTGGAAAATACAGAGGTTTTGGACTCCGACTTGCCTTTCTTTTTGCCAGGGTCCGCCCCCTTGCCGTGCTTGCCCTGCGATTTCTTGCCGTGGAATCCTTTCTTTGTGTACTCCGCCTCATTGAGCCCCACAGCATCGTCAACCCCATCAAAGGCTTCCCCCGATGCTTTCTTAAGCTTCCCGTCCTGGTTCCCCATGATGTTCACCGGGCACGCCTCCGCAGTCAGGCCATGCTCAGGAGCCGCTCTGGATGCGTCTGGCGGCCTGGGCAGGCTCTGTGATGAGGCGGCTGCTGCTGCTGCTGACGACAACGACGACGACGCGGAAGCAAATGCCTGCTCTCGCTCTCCCCCCTCTGCTGGCTCTGCTACACTGCATAATGGACTGCTGGCGGAGAGTCCCACTGGGGCATGCTCAGTGCAGCACTCCTGCACTCTGCAGTCTGAATCTTCCCATCGCAGCAATGGTGGCTGCTGCTGCTCCCCCCGCCCGCTCAGGGTAAATATGCTGATCTGTCGCCCATCTGTGAAAGGGGTCCTGACAAAGATTTCCCTTAGTGCTGGGACCTGAGACTCCACAGTCTGGATGACTTGCATGGTGAACTGCTGAGGTCGGGTTTTAGCCCTGCTAAAAATAAAACGTTATAGGTATTTCTGAAAACAAATCCATTTACAAAACAGACGCACGATTACTCTCATGCTGCAGCAGTTTAACAAATCCGAGCTTGGGTGGATTACTCATCACATAATTAATACTTAAATCCCCAAATTAGGAATTCCCAATAAAGTATTACAGCATCTAGCTAACAGAACAGCAACAATTCAGTACCACTTGCAGACACTTTGTAAGTAATCTGCAAGGCATACTTTTAATTGCATCCCCGGGGGAGGGAGATAGGGTTACATACAGAGGGTACATCCTCTTTTGCCACATGCTGCTAAGATACCATGTCTTCCCTGTGGATTACAAATTTTAATGATGCAGTCAGAATGATTTTATACATTGTGCTCAACCAAAACAAAACACCTCAGTACACAAATGCTACTACAGGATCTGTAATGATTTATAAGAGATTTTTCATAATAAAAATTGAGAAAACACCCTACTGAGTTAATTCCACTAATCTGACTTTTTATTCATACGCAGCTATTGTACGAGCGTAAATGATTCATTAAAACAGACGCCTAGGGAAAATGCACCGAGAACTGCACAAACTATCGAGACTAAATTAAAGGGGAAGGGGATAACATGATGTCATCTACATGGTCCATTTTACTTCATCTCCATCGACATGCATTACATAAAAAACACTCAATATCCCTCCACCCATCTTTAAGCCACCAACACGGTCACATGACAACTAAAATTAAACGAGAAGGCCAAGGAAGGAAAGCCGCGCATATGCTACGTATAATCCAGCCGCGTTTACCCGGCTCTCGCCATATTAAGAGAAGCTTTGAATTAAAACTAAGTGACAGGATTGCCGATTTCATTTATTGAGCACACAGACAACGCATTTAAAAGTACGTAGATTTATTTACGCGTAACACATGAGAACGAGTCTCGGACCATTTTCGATGATCTGCCGACATTTACTCTGGCTCTGGTGGTATCTGAAGCGAAGTTTAAAACCATTTGCATAACAGAACTATACGAAGCATGCAAGTTCCAAATTAAACCACACACTCAAGCTGTCAGGTCGACGGCGTCCATTATAGTTTAAAATTAAGATACAAAACAGCCATTAAAATACATTTTTCCGAAATACCTTATACAACATTAATTTAACTCGATTTCCGTATAAATCAGTAGTTCTTAACTTTTGTACCTTCAGCCACTGAACATATCGGCCCCATTACAATCGAATTAAACTAATATTTAAGAGCATCGTCAGGCGAGTCAGGTGTACAGGAGGTGAAATATACAATTTTTATAGTTTGTCCTGCCACATCGCACTTAAAAAGTCTCATGTCATCCTTTTAAGTTCAGTTTTATAACAATTAAATTACAGCCTTATATCTCAATACATGTACTTTCAGCGCAAATACAAAGAAAACGTAACCATGTTCTGACCACGGCCTTAGGCTATTTTAAAATCAGTTAGATGCTTAACCAAGTACTTAATTTATCCCATTGGGAAAGTGTTGTTTTCTCTAAACTTTGTCGTTAAAATTACTGAGGCTGAAAAAATCTTTTCTCCAAATGAATATTAAGACATGGAACAGTTTTTATAAGCCGAGGGTAAGATCACATAATTACACTCCTCTGAAGTAAATCGAGTCAATAACTAACATTAAAGTTACTTAATTAGGAGAAAATAGCTGGCGTTTACAGACCGGTCGCGTGAGGTACCTTCAGATGGGAGTTTTAACGTTGAGCGCCATTACGGATTCATCTTTTCAAAGTCACGAACTTTAAAATTTGAGGTACTTAATCGGGGTTAACTGTATGACTTTCGTCGCTGTAAATGAATATCAAGCACCGAGAAAACACTCGAAGTTCAGAGGGCGTCTATTCCGCTTTACTATAAGGGAGCGACCGCACCGGCGTTACGGCTCATTACCCTCACGCCGTTGGTCTGTGGACACGCCCCTTCTGCGACCCGCCAAAACGCTCGATTGTACCACGTGGTTACGGCGCGCGAAAGCCCTGCTGGAAGCCCCTGTAGCGAACCGGGGAAGTCGGTCCGCCCATATATGAATGAAAATGGTTCGCTGAAGGTCGTTTTTTTAAAATATAAATTATACATCAGTGCTTAGGTTCAAATTATGCTGAGAATATGTATCATTGATTCATATAAAAAGATTGCAGTCCCGTGTATATCACGTTGCTTGATTGACATATAGGCCCATGCCAGGGTAGTATAGTTTGCAACGCGTGTGGTATTTGCGCTTAGAAATCGGCTTTGTTTTGCATTGTATGTTTGTATCTGTGCACTTTATGTACTTGCCGCGGCTTAATAAAAAATTAAAAACGAAAAATTTCCTTAAGAAGTAAAACAACAGTTTGAGGCATCGGCAAGGTTTTTTGTATCATTCGTTTTAGTCATAACCATCACTCTCTCCCATTTTTATGCTACTTTATACCTATATTCTACCCAGGGTTTTTACATGATATTGCATAGCAATTAATTTAGTGGTAATGGAAGACCGTGAATAACTCTCCAATCAGATTTAAGGTTTAGGAAGCTTTTAGATGGTCTGCTGGTACTTGAGGCTCACAGCTTGAATCGATTTAATCTTACCTATTCATTATTTGTACCACTCGTCCAATACAAGGTCATTTAAAAAGAACATTGACAAAGCGCAATTAATGTTGTACAGTAAATAGAAAAAGTCTGGAAGACAACGGCGGAGAGGAAACAGAAACTGTTCAAACCCCCAAACATGCAGGTCTTTGTATGAAGCCGCTTATTGTCCAATGATCTTCTTAGTTTCAGTTTCGTATTAGTCAGTGAGGGGACCAAAACGCATTTCCCCGAGGGCCTCGAAATGTACTGCAATGTTATTGTTGATTCTCATGACCAAGTCACAGTCATGAATTACTCTGGTTTACAGATTATCTAGTTTGTACACCTTAATGAGGACTCTCACCTTACATCTAAGGGGGGGGGGCATACTTGGCGCTTCCTTTCAACATTGATACCTTTCCTGAAATGATGAAACAGAACATTCCAGCAGTCTCACTATAAACCACAGCGTTACAACACAATCTAGGTAAATAGCAGTACAATGTACCAGTAATCCATTTCATTTAGGTGGCAAGATAGTTCAAATGTGCAGCATTAACATTTAATATTGTGTGAAAATGAGCAAAAAGAGAAACTGCATAAAAATTCTATTACACGCATTGTTCGGCCGGCTGACACAAAAGTGTTTCTGTAAATCAAACACAAGCACAGAATTCCTTCTATGGAAACAATGCAGCTCATTGTTTCAATATAAAGAGGGTGGTTCATTTTGATGCTACTCGAATATGGCATTACTGCACTTAGAGTTGGTAATTAAACACAAGCAAGTAATACAGCTGTAAATAGTGAAGCCACATTTTGTATGCTGTCTGATCTGTTCCAATTTCTGCTGACATTAGGCACTTGACAATAGCAATTCATTAGATTTGATGTATCACTGATATTACAGACAAAGGCTTTTACATTGTTTATGGAGATTAACTCACCTCAACAGCGCTAATGTGTAGCACCCAGCTGCAAAATGCACAAGGTCCATTTCATGGTAGAATGCTTGCCACATATCAGTTTTCGAGGCGATGGGATCAGTTATTTAGGCAATTAATATTCTGGGTAATGATCGTCATGGTCTTTGTGATCCTTATAAGCACCCTCACAGCTCTAATAAACAGCATGTGTTTTTATTGACCACAATGAGTCTGCTCTTCCGCTCTGAACATTGGTGGTTGAAATTATCCAGATGGAGAATTGTCTTTTACTTTAAAACAGAAACTGTTTGTCATGTTGCTCAAATGAAAAGCTCATTTCCTGAAAAGCTCATTACAAGTTAGGTAGATGAGTAGAACAAGCTATTTGGTTTATGTTAATTAGTTGATTCTCCCTCCAGAGACGGATGGTCCTTCCCTTCCTACAGTAACCAAAATTCTGTTGGGTGATATAACTTTTAATATACCTATTAAGTATTTTTTTAGAAGGGTGGCTGTCTATACCTTGGGTCCAAGTATATGGTTATAAAACAGTACTTATTTTAACCTGAAGATGGCAGCATCCTTCTCAAGATGCATTCAAAAATAATAATTTGAACCTGCTTTTCAAATGGAGTTTGGTGGCCTCTAATTTGGATGCTCATAACTCCTTGTTGAGAATGCCTAATTATCAACGAAATAGGATGTTTCCAGTTGAAGCAAGTATTAAAGCCCTACCAGTATGAACAGATGAATGTTTCTTTTTCAGTCTGTTTAACGTTTAAGTTGTAGGTGTACTGTGTCCAACTAAACATCACTATATATCAAATCGTAAAACAAATACTTGTAGCCCTAGATTCTGATTTCCTGAACCTGTGAAAAATTCCACAAAATAATTCTCCTGCTGTTGAGTGTTTCCCCACTTGTTGTTCACAGTACAAATGAGGTATCTAAAGAAATGTCCCAAATCCTATTATTGATTGCACAATGTTCAAAACAAATTAAGATATATATATGTATGAAGTAACAAGAAAAATCTAAAAATGTGTATTTCCCGAGGAAAAGGCGGATGTGATTGCTTCTTGGCAGCGAGCAAGTTCTATAGGATGTTGCTATTTAAAATATGTAGAAATTTTTTGATAGGGTGTTATACAGCTAACTTTTCTGCTATGCTACTCAATGTGGTTGCTAAGGTGTTTCTAGGTGGTTGCAGCAGTGTTTCTACAGTAAGAGTTAAAAGAGGGTGTGAGAGTGTTGCTGTGGTGTCACTTCGTACTCAAAGTGGTTGCTAAGGTAGTTAAGGTGGTTGCTAGGGTTCTGCTATGGTACCTTATGCGGTACAGTAACTGCGGCTCTGCAATCACACTAAGAAATCTTGATAATGGGCAAGAGTTAAACAGGGATCAACCACTTTGAAAATTCCCAAAATGAAATAAAAACAAAGAAATTGGACTGGCAAAAATTTAATCTGAAGACTGAATCATGTCCCAAAAAATGATATAGTTTTACAATGACGTGTCAGAGGAGATCAAAGAAAAACAACATTATGTCAAGATTATCTTGATTGTTTTTCTCCCGACTTCCGGCACCTTGGGCTCATAATGTCCAGTCCTCCTCCAGAAGGGAAATGAACACTTAATGCCATAGAAGTCTGATAAGCTGGAGATGAACTGAGGAACACAATGAGCCACAGTATAAACGATGTTGGCCTGGTGGTTCAGTCACGCCTCGGTAAATCTTTCTTGTTACAAACTATGTTGTGAAATAGTCAAATTTAGCACACTGTATTGCAGTTAGCACATCTGTTCCAAAATTTCATGCTATGCGCATCGTGATTATTAAGTATTTTGCATTTTCAAGTTGTCTGAAGTTGGTTTGCATCCTTATTCAACTAACAAAGGGATGGAACTAGTTCAGAGATTGGAAGATTGAAATGGGTGGGTCAATTTATTGTATTACGAAAGTGTAATGTAATACATAGTTTTATAAACAGCTACACAGAAAATAAAAATATATAGAAACGTACTGATGTTGCTTTAAATAGATGATGAACTTTGACGTAAGTGCTACTAATGCTGTTCAATGCCGACACCTAGTGGTTATTTGTAGGAAATACAAATTTCATGTACAAGGTATCTGGAGATCTCATTGTAAGAACAGGCCATATTGTGTCTGTCACTAGATTTGTAATAAAATGAACCACAATGAAATCGCTCCATGTACACGTGTGCTACAAACTCATGGCACTTTAAAACAAATCTGAAACTAAATAACTGATGAAAATATTGAGGTGAAAATCTGCATATTATCTGTAAGTCTACAGAAGTGGTCTTGTAAAGATAGGTACAATGAAAAGTAAAAGGTACACAATATCTCTATATTTATTGCTGTTTTAAAGCAATCCATAGACCATATACATACACAAACTGTATTTAAAAATGGCGCCACTTGTGGCTCTTCTGTGTACAAAGTAATATTGAAAGAAAAGAATCACACCAAGCAGGATGGACCAAAGACTATGTAGCTGGGGTCATGAGGAGGATAATCATCGCTACAAAGATTCACTGCCATGTTGGATAAAAATACATGTATAAAAACAATGTAGAATCACTTACTTCACAGTTTGAGATATGATATCCCACCAGGTAGAGGGGAAGAAGTCTAGACACCCCCCCCCCCACACACACACACACACACACACACACACACACACACACACACATATATATACACATATATATCAATGCACACATATATATATATATATATATATACACATATATATATATACATATTCTGTCTAATCAAATTTTGTGGAAGTTGGTGAACAACAGAACAAAATACAATAAATCGATCTTACTTTCTGGTCTATAAAACATAGAATTTAGATATGAAACACATTTGTCCTTTAAAAGGTCAGTTTTTTTGAGGATTGATAGACCTGTCAATATTGAGAACAGTTATTTCCTGTGGTAGTAAATAACATTAGCTTTGGAAGGGTTAGATATAGGTGAACATAACTCAGTGACGGAGGTTTCTGTCAGAAGATCTAAAAAACATCATTATGCACCATCACTGAATGTAAAAGATGCCTTTTTTTTTAGAAAATTAAATAAGGCTTATTACGCATAATATCGGTATACATAGAAATACATTTAGCATGCAGTGTGAATCCTCAGGTTGTGTCACACCTCTCGGATCGTGAGTCTGAATCCAGCCTCATTTATCTATGTGGTGGAGTTTGCGTCCTCACGTTTGCACGTTTTTCACCTCTGCTCCCCCCCCCCCAAGGAAGAAATGACAACTCTTCACTGCCTTTTAGTGTGTTTGCGTGCAGGTGTGAGTGTGCACCCCACAGTACGCCTCATGCTTGCTAAGATGTTGTACTGCTGCAACCCTGATTGTCTGAGAATGCACAAGAAAATCGAGCTCATGTTTTTTATTGTGGGAGCGTCAATCCACAGCTATTGTTGAATGTTAAACCATGTTCGCTAGACGTTTATTCTGGTAATCCCAGTTTTGTCTCCATTGAGAACAATTAAAAATGTAAATGCCTCTTAAACGGAGATCACCTTGCCTCACCATCCCTATTTTGCATGTAATTAACTTGTGTCTGGTTCTCTATTCATTTACATGAAATTTTATACCACCGCTACATTTCACATGAAGACGATCAACCTCCAGAATTAGACATCTTGTATTTTATTTCTCTCAGGGAAGAAAAATGTTGCAGTTAAATTCGGAGTGACACACTGTGCAAGAAGGTCAGGTAACATTCCGCTTACAGTGCCAGTCAAAAGTCTAGACACTTGCTTTTAATGCACTTGTTCTTATTTTGCCTGTTATTCACCTTATGGTGAAAGGCCATGAGGCAATTGAGTAACACATATTGCCATGACCAAAAGAACTGCTCAAAATTTTCTCAGATTTTACACACTTCAGCATAACTCCCTGTTACTTCGATGACGGCGTCGCAGACTTCTGGGATTCTTTGAACCAGCATCCAAATGTAGCCACCTAGAATGTTTCTCCAACAGTCCGGAAGGAGTTTCCACGAGTTCTGGGTACAAGTTGGCTACTCGCTCTTACTCTACGATCCAACTCACCCCAAACCAGCTCTATAGGGTTTAGGTCGGGGGATTGTCGAGCCAGGTCATCAGTCACAGCACTCCAAATTGTTGTTCACAAGATAATACATACCCCATAACCTCGAGGTGGATTTAGGGTCATTATCTTGTTGAAAAACAAATGATTCTCAGTAGGTGTGTCCAGACGTTTGACTGGTACTGTATGCTTATACCAAAATAGAGGTGGAAGTAAACACCACACAGTAGATAGGAGGGATTCCTGCCACACAAAACAAAGCATTAGTATTACACTATCATGTTTGCTTTTTCATTTGCTCTCCACACTATCCTGTAGTGTTAATTAGTCTTTATTCTTCTTGTGTTCGATGAACAGATAATTTTGCTTGGTATTCTACTGAAGCATCACGTTTAGGACGCGTGCCTTTGCTTAAGGATACAGACGCAGGACTGAACTGCTCCTGATCTTTGATCCAGGTCCTTAAATGCTATTCACACACTGCTGCAGCACTGACTGTACTGACCCTGGGAGAATCCTGCTATTCGCACTCAATGTATTGCTGCTTCACACAGGGCTGTTGTATTATATGAAATGCACAAAATTTCTTGCACTGGGGCATTTCTGAAGACAGAATTCCTTCAGATGTGGCTTCTCTGCACTAATTTCCTCTTTCTGGAAACCAATGAAAATGATACCAATCAGGCTACTAGAGCTTAACCTGGATTTTGTGAAAATGAGTGCAATCAAGCACATAATCTGAGTTAATGGCAGCTTTGGAATGAAGTAGATCCATATATGTAATTATAACCTGTATGCAAAGATGTGGTCCATGGTTTAAAGTACTTTAGTGTAATAGGGGAACTTTTAAAATACATACTGTTAAGCAGAAACAAGATAGAAGTCTTGCATTACGTTATGTAATAGTTACATTTTATTGGGATTTCCTTTATTGGGATTGACCCAAAAACCAGAGGATTTCATATAATTTGATACTGTAGAAACATGGCAACAAGCATTACAAGTGCCTGTTCATCCTGGTTCTGTGTGTATGTTGGTGACCTCCGGTCTTCATATACTAGTAGGTAGCACTGACTTGAAAGCATTTAGGAAGACAAACATTTCTCCACAAGGGGTCACTGTTGTTCTGATTATTATTTTGGCCTCAGGTCTGACAATGTAAATATGATTATGAGGAGGACATTTAGAAGGCTTTGGTGACAGATACATAGTGTACAACAGTCATATCTTGTTAGAATTCTTAAAAAGCAAGAAAAATGTTTTGTTCTGTAATCTTGCCAAATTATTAGATAATAATCAGTATAAGTCCGTCAAGTCATACTCAAATAATGTACCACTATCATTTATACAGTAGAAACATAAAACTGTATTTACACAAACACCAATCAAAGTATTTCAACTTGCCTAGAATGTAAATAACATCTCATACAGAATAATTAAGCAGCTTTTACATCAACTCTGCGTTCACAACGTTGTCTTACTGGAAGTCACAAGAGAGACCACCACAATCACTGCATCTGCAAGATGAGCGCGTCACAGAAAATCCAAATACAAAAACGGATCGACAATGATACTGGCAAAACATAAAGCTGCAGGCTTCTGGCGTGGTACCGACGCACTCAGTTCGTGTGGGTAATACTGGGAGACAATAAACCGTAGTATCCAAAAACTGAATCCTGTCTTAACAATACTTAATAATACTGTTTTTTTTTTTTAAATGGTTACATTTCTGTTAATTTGACCGCAATACACCAATACTGGGGCAAATAAAAGTCACCGTTTTACTGTGAAATAATGACAATCCCATATCGTTGTAACTCAAAGCCCTTTTGCTGTAGAAATATATAAGCTCCATATCGATCCCCTCCAGCGTGATGTCCTACACAAACAAGAATCCAGCAACTGTAGCGAAGGCTTTTTTTTCCGTCCTGTGGTGTCCCGGCAATGGATGTAGGGAAGTCTCACAGAGTCCTACTTGCCGGTGCACTGTCGGTGTGCCGTCATTAGGAATTCCCTGGCAACTTGTTCCGCAAGGCGACGGACTGCCACTGCTGAAACTGCTGCTTCTTCTGCCTTCTGTTGTCCCACCGGCAGAGCAGGATCATCCTGAAGGTGGTCCGGAAGGTCTTATTGCACAGTGCGTAGCACATGGGGTTGACTGTGCTGTTGACGTAGCAGAGCCAGTAGCCCAACGCCCACAGTGCCTCGGGGATGCAGTCGTTGCAGAAGGTGTTCACCAGCACCATGATGTTATATGGCGTCCATGTGATGATAAAGGCAAACAAGATGGCGCTCAAGGTCTGCGCTGCCTTTTTCTCCTTAACGAGGGACATCTTCTTACGCTTGGAGATCTGCATCCTTGCCTTGGAGGCGAACCGCTTGGCCAGGGCAGCATCCTTGAAGGAGAGGGGTACCGCCGGGGTTTTGGTGGCAAGGGATGCGGGCTCTGCTTTGGCCGTTTCTACCGAGGACACAGACTGCACCTGTGGTTTTGAGAAACGCTGGTGGTAGCCGTTGTCTTCCTGGTTGCCCCCATCCCTGGTTGGGGAACCCTGCCGGCTCCCTGCCTTTCCTTTGGCAGGGACTTTGTCAGACACCTGGAGCTCTTCTGGAGACATGAGCTGTGAGGTCATGGCCGCCTTCATACCAGGCAGATTGAGAACGATGGAGTAGATGGCGCGGCTCTCGGGAATCTCCTCCTCGTCCGAGTCAGACTGGTCCATGGACATTGCCGCATCGTTGTTGTTCCAGCTGTCGCTGCTGTTTTGATCCTGCTCCCCCTCGCTCCCCGGCTTTGCTGCAGGCCAGAGGCGGAAGCGTCCCATAATCCTCTTGACCGAGCCCTTCTTGGTCGGCCGGCTTAGCTCATAGCTGCTGCAGCTTCTGGAGCTCCCCGTCTGATGGGCTACGCTAGCCTGTTCCCCCTGGTTGCCTGAGCCCCGCAGGCCCGCCAGCTCCTTGGAGCGATTCTCTGTCTCCTTGTAGATCCGCCAGTAGAGCACAGTCATGATAGTGACCGGCAAGTAGAAGGCCGCCATGGCTGTGCAGAAGGTGATGATGGGCTCGGAGAGGAACTGGATGTAGCACTTGCCAGGGGGGACAGTCCGCTCTCCGACAAAGTACTGCCAGAACAAGATGGCAGGTGCCCAGAGCATGAACGAGATGGACCAGGCCAGGACGATCATCGCCACGGCCCTCTTGGTCGTTCTTTTGGCGCGATACGTAAGCGGTCGCGTTACAGAGAAGTACCTGTCAAAGCTGATCACCAGCAAGTTCATGACTGAGGCGTTGCTGGCTACGTAGTCAATCGCAAGCCACAAGTCGCATGCCCAGTTGCCTAACGCCCACTGATCCATGATGAGATAAGTGGTGTAGAGGTTCATCGAAATGACGCCGATGATGAGGTCGGCGAATGCAAGGCTGAGGAGATAGTAGTTATTTACTGTCTTCAGCTGCTTGTTGACCTTAAATGACAGCAGCACAAGGATGTTGCCAGTGATGGTCACTAAAGACAAGAGCCCAGTGAAGAAGACAATTAGGATGACCTGCCAAAGAGTGTGTCCCCCCAGAGGGTCATATGCGATGGTGGGCCTGACAGTTGCATTATACAAGCCTGTCAGGTTGTCTTTCTCTCTGTAGAAAGAGTAATTTTCATCCACGTTTTGATGCTTCAGCCATGGGTCTCCCTGAGGGATGATAGTCTCTTGGTAAAGCCCCATCGTAGAGGAACTGCTAGATGAGAATATACTCGTCTCCGTGGTGCTGCGGTTCATATTCATTGTGGCATCCAGACATATTCTGTAAAAATAAAGGAAAGGGAATTTACTCATTTTTGTAGAGTTATATGTTGAAGATTAATTCTGTAGTTGACACAGCTGTTCAGGACCTTAACTGGTTACTGTAAGGCTTGATAACACACGACATCACTGCTTTTTGATTCTTATTGTATTTTGCATCCTATATTTTTGGTGTCACACAATTTTTGCAAGGAATGCTGGGAGTTTTACTTTGGTTTTACTTTGAAGATTCCTGACATAAACACCAGATTGTAAGCACAGGCATAGCATTAGCGGACAAACAGCTATACTATATAAACATATTTTATTTATTTTATTATTCATTGTGAAGATCTCTGTGAGCAGGAGATTAACATGAATTTTTTTACACCTCAAAATGACACTTAATGTACTGTCTAGTTTTATACTTTTACTGCAAAACTAACCAAAGTAGAGAGAAGAGGCAAATATTATTTCTTTGTGAAAGATATATTGGAAATTGCTCTTTGCCACGATTAGCTTGGGATTTCTTAGAATGACTTGTTAATATTCACCTTGTTATTAACATACACAGTTTCAGCCAATGGTATTATACTCAAAACATGTGCTATTTTTAAAAGGCGAGTCATTTTCTTTGTTTTGATCCAAATGTTGACATCTGTTGAAACTTGCTGTCAGCTAGCATTTTGGTCTATGTTCAATATGTAGGTCGCAGACTTCTATGATACACGTCTGCGTAAATAACATTTCACCAGTTCCCATCTGTACTCCTTGCCTCTGTAAATGACACTTTCCATGAGTCGAGGTGAGCGTGAACCCCTGGAAGAGTGACAGACCACCCACTGGGGCCATCGGGTGACACGCCATGTCAGAGACAGGACCGCCAGGCTGCTCCATTGAGACGAGGCTGCCCTCTGCTGGAGGGATTGAGAAGACACCCACCAGATGGGGACGCCCCATGACTTTCTGCGATGTTTGAGCAACAGAACTAGAGAGAAGCCACTGCAAAGTGCTTCTGGTGAACCGTGTCCAATCTGACATTCGGTCTAAGTCTTGTTCCTCCTGGCAATTTTAGCTGTGTGATATTAGTCATTACATATAATGCATTTGACTAATTGTTAACTATTTTGCTTTCCATTGTATGTATCTAGGTTATAATTGTTGCAAAACTGATTAGTTAAATATCGAAGGCTGGAGAGAGTACAGTAATTTCCAGATGCACTTTATGTCCGGATCGTGTCTATATTGGTATTTCATTAAAATACCCTTTTCTTAATCTCACTGAACAACATTTTGTTCGTGGAGGAAACGTTTGGCCGGGTTTCTCAGAGCCAGCTTTCCTTTGACACCTGACGTCTGTCTGGGCTATTTCGTGATGATGCCTTTAAATCCTGTGTTTAAAAACTAGCGCTGTCTCCATGACCCCTGCAGCCTCCTTCCTTGCACAGAGGAAGGTATGTGTTCATGTGGACTGACCAGAAAAAGGTATAAAAGGGTAACTGGGTTAGAAGGTGTTTAATCAAAGGATGCTAAGTGGTTATCTTCACCACTGATGCTAACGTTCTGACTCAGGAATGTGACAGACCAAAAATTTGGCACTACAGACACATGCTGGTCAATTGCTATGGAATGGAGCCTGTGTGGTTTGACTCCATGACGGTGGCATGACTGCTGTAATCACTCTGAGACTGACATTACACCGAACGCCTGTGTGAGTGCTGCCCCTCGCTGTTCCCAGGATGCAATAACAAGGGTCTGCAGGATGGATTTCAAATATCAAAGCTTCAGACTCTGGGGACACCCACTGCCAAAGCCCTGACTCGTACTGCCGTCTGATTGGTGTAAGACATTGCTAAGGTGACATCATGGTCTAGCAAAATAACCAAATCTGCAGCAATACAGTATAGTTACAAAGTGGCATAAAGTGTGTAATAATAAGGCTACTGTATAAACTAATGTAAAAGCTAAGTATGGGGTGGCTTGTGGCCCCTGAGCAAGACCCTGAACCTCAGACGCTCTAGGGACTCCCTGACCCTGCTCTCTCAACTGTACATTGCTTCGGACAAGAGTCTGCTAAATAAAGTACTGCAAGATAAATAAATGTCAAATGACCCTGCCTGTCGATGGCAAGCAGTTCTGCTTGATGTTGTGCGTTTTTACATGCAAGCAAGAACGAATATAAACACTGAGCAACCAAATTTGTATGGAAAGAGTCAAAATGATTCCTTGAATCCATGAAAGGCAGCTATATTGTTATATGTAGCGGTGTACAGTATGCTAATAACAGGCTGATTATAAGTCGCAGTAAGAAATGCATCAGTTAATGCAGAAATGCAACAGTTAGGAACAAACAAGGGCTCCTTGAACATAGTGACATATGAAATGCATCAGCCAACTAGACGGTTCACGGAGCTGTTCCACAAAGAGCCATCCCACGCATCTCTCTGCTGAGAGACCCGCGGCTTCAGCTGGCATCGAATCCGCGACGACATTCGGCATGCAGCACGACTCTCATACCTAACAGCCTTTCAAAGCTTTATTGCCGCACCAGCGGGTGGGGTGTGCATTTCCTTCACCGTTGTCTGACCATATATGGGAACAACCTTTAGCGACTCGGCAGTGAGGTCATTTATGTTTCTAACTGATCCGACACGTATCACATGACATTGGTGTGGAACAGAGCATCAGAGGTTTACGGTGGAATCAGAACGCTGAGCGTTCTTGCTGGGTTTGATCACACACCATCATTTCCCTCCAAAATCTGATGCAAGCAAAGGTCTTCAAGATCGTGACATCAACAGGCAATGCTGGTGCCTACAGCTTCAAAACAAACATCAAATTTTCAACATGTGAAGCAGGATGTCTATTGCACATTTAAACACTGGAAAACAAAACACCCAAAATTTTGGCCCAGATTTATAAGAATGGATATCCTGCCACTGATGCTCCAACACTTTTTGTGTGCAAACCTGTATAAAGTGTGCACACACGTTCTCTTAAAACTGCAAAAAATGGATTACTTTGTTGCCAACAAAGTAAAAAATTCAGTTAATATTTCACATTATTCCACAATATTCCAATGTATTCCACATTCAGTGTGAGATGGAGGCAAAGAATTAAAGTATGGGATTTAAACATGATACAACAGATATAAAAATCATGAATGATGACGCTGGATCAAAGGGTTCCAGGTAAATAAGTTTCTCAGCAGGTTACGGTAAATATCTCTTTGGTTTTCCCTGAAATGTACAGTAGCTGAATTACTTTAACTGTATGAATAATGCAAACCGCTGTCAAGCCCAAGAATCGTCGCATGGGGCAACTTCACATGTGCTTTTTAAAATTCCAGTCCAAGAGAAGTTCAAGGTATTAAGCTAATTAATGTCCGCAATTTGAGTCTGCCTATGACCACTGCATTCAACAAAGACACTAAATGCTAAGCACTCATGTAGCATGCACGCATTACCATGGAAAAGTAGCGGTCTTTTTGCCTTCCGTTTTACTAACATCTAGACTTTATACCTTTATTTGCTGTTATATTTTCTAGCGTAAATTGCTCCATTACATTGCTCAGGTTTGTGGCAATATAGAAAGATTAAACTGAAAAATGTAACTGTTCACCCATTAAATGTACAGCTGCAACCAATTCATGGAGGCCTGCACATTTTAAACCGTGTCAATTTCACATTTCGTTGAAGACGTTTCCTTCCTCTCCTTCAGCATCCAGGCTATGGTATTGTCAGATACGTTTATGTTACCGGAGAGCAAAATTAGCCAAAAGAAAGTTGATCCTGATTAATTACAGCTATATAAAGTGGTATTGAAATTGGCCACTGAACCTAACTCAGATCGGAACAATCAGATTCCGCCCCCCCCCCCAAAACCGCGGTGACAGTATCTCCTAGTAATTTTCTGCAGCCAGTATGAGCAGCCCAAGGACCTCCGCAGAGCACCTCAAAGGAGACCCACTTAAATCAAAGGGCCCTCTTGATGCTGGCAGAAACCACACCACAATGACTCCAGCTAGCATCCATTTCCCGGTATATTCCAACACAAAACTGACCTTTCAAACTACAAAAACTGAATTCCTAACCTTAATGCCTAACCTTAATTAAAATAAAATAAAAAAATAGTTTCCAAACCCCATTTGTGTTATCCAGGGGCATCCCTAGAAATTCTGGGCTCCATGACAAAATGTTACTTTGCACCCAACCAGCACAATCCAGCGTAATCCAGCAGGGGGCAGCTTCTCTATACGGGGGGGGGCAAGGTGTCCCCTCCCTCTGTTACTAAAGGACATAAGCTGGTTTCCTCATATTGACAGAAACGTTCCATGTCTTCTATTGCGCCTGACGCATACTGGCTTGGTCCCACATGCCTGGAACTTTGCACACCGCATCCTGCAAAGGAAACTGCCTGCATGCTGGTTGCGGAAAGGACTGGCATTGCAGACATCTGGATTGGTAATGGAGAACCTCATTCGTTTCCATTTATTTTGGCAGTCTGATTGCACTTAACTAGAAGCTCTTATGGGAGAAACCGCATGGGTCAGTAAAGTCAACAGCACTAAATGACTCTCCTTTCTGTATAAGAACTTGCAGCTCATTTGTACGTTTGCTTTTGAAACCCTTATATTATTTAAATGTATTATCTGAATGTTGTCTGCACTGTTAAGGACTGTGTAATAGTCTTATCCACTGATAATGGACAATTATGACTTATCACGTCATACTGATGCTGGATGGGAACAAGCCTGAACACTATCAGTCGCTTTACCTTAAATGACAATGAGCTGGAGACAAAAGCATCTCAATCAAACAAAAATTTTGGCGCACACTGAGATCTTCTACATTTGCATGTTACCCGCTTAACATATAGCAACAATTCACTCAATATTCTTTGCTAACAAAATAAATTTACAGTATGTCCACCATTTGAATACACTTTTTTTAGCAAGAACATGTCATATCTTCAGCAAAGTAACATCCTCTTGCAGTTATAACTGAAAATATAATGAGAAAACTTGAGGCATTATTTCTGCAAGGGACATTAAATACTGCTCTGCTTCATGGTCAAGTAAGATTAAGGTACAACAGACATACTTGGTCTGTTACTCTGCAGTCTAATTGCTGTCGGCACAAATGACTTATGATCCCTTGTTGTTTTGATTATTCTCTCCAAAATTCTGCTGACTACTTACGACAAACTTCACAAACAGAGGATGTGTAGGATCGTCTATAGGATTGTCTAAAATATGTTTCATCTTTTCCATAATAAGCTCATTGTACAGCTGGACTACAGATACCTGATCAACTCCAATGACCCCTACTGGCTATTTTGATAAAATGCTGCAATTTCTTATGATCCTGTGCACGCATATTTCCAAAGGCGCAAATTAACCCAAAGGACAAAGCATTCTGCAAAAGAACTTTATAAAATAATTGGAGGATGCCGATATCTAATCTAAAAACTTTTAGTTTCCTGAGAAAAAAACATCCTCTGTTGCAGTTTTCTGTACTTGTTCTGTGCACAATGATTAAAACACAATTTATCGTCTATTTCAATTTCTAAATATTTGTAAGATGAGACCCGCTCAATCTGTTCACCATTAATCTCGCACGGAGAAACCGTTACACCTTTCTTACTAAAATCTATTAACATGTCTTTTGTTTTCTTTACATTCATCTGTGAAAAATTATCTGTGCACCACTTAGTGAGACCTTGAACCTCCTTTTCAAAACCTTCTAAAGATGAGGTGTCAGAATGTGAAAAGCCAACCAATGCAGTATCGGCTGCAGACTTAAAATAAATATGAGCAGGAGAAGCTGCTTGACAATCATTTGTATATAATGTATAAAGGATGGGCGATAGCGCGCATCCCTGCGCTGCTCCAGTATTAATGGTTTTTATTAAGAGACAGATGAGTTAAATTTCACTTCAAGTCATAAATCCATAATATGATTCTAGGATTTACCCCAAGATCTAACAATTTCCTCACCATCAGATGTGGTTGGATTGTATTAAAAGCGCAGCTAAAATCAATAAACACAACCTTAACCAGGCTCCCAGCATGTTCAAGGTGCTCAGAGACATTATTTATCAAAGTAAGAAGCAGGTCTTCAACCCCCTTCTTAGCACGGTAGGCAAATTGGTTAGGGTCTAAAGAGTGTGAAACCTCAGAAAGAAGCTGTTTCAAAACAATTTTCTCAAAACATTTCATTACTGCAGATGTAAGTGCGACTGGACGCAAATAATTAAGTTCTTTACAGTAGGTCTATTATTTTTTGACACTGGCACTATTAACGATTTTTTCCATAAGCTGGGAACCACACCAGTGTCCAAGGACAGCTGGAACAGCCTCTGGAAGGGCTGTGCCAGCTCATCTGCACACATTTTTAGTTCTACTGCTAATACCGTCAGGCCCACTAGCTTTACGTGGATTAATACGTCTGAAGAATGATTTTACCTCATCAATAGAGATCTCAATACCTGCGCCCACCATGCCTCTTACCGCCGTGCTAGCTAAACACTGTTCCATTTTAAAATCATGTGTATCAAATCTACAATAAAAATGATTTAACTCATTAGCCATATCAAGCTTTTTATTATCCACTGCCATAAGATGATTCTTAGGCTTGTATCCTGTAATTGCTTGTACCCCTTGCCATGCTCTTCTATGATTATTTTTGAAAAAACCTTCAAGTTTACGTTTGTGTGCAACTTTATAGTCCATAATCAGGTTTTTAATCTTTCTCTGTACTGTTTTTTTTTGTCATCCCTATTTCCACCATATTTAAACAGCCACCTTTTCTGATTAAGAGTGTGCTTTAGCTCCAGAGTCACCCAAGGTTTATTGTTGGGAAATAATTTAATAGTCTTTTTGGGTATAATTGTATCCTCACAGAATTGTATATACCCTGCAATAGCGAACGCCGCTTCACTGACATTATCAGTCCCATCAGTAACTACATCCCAATCTGTATGTGCAAGACAATTCTGAAGTTCATAAGTCACGGATGAAACAGTTACAAACTAGTACATTTAAAGTTAATGGACAGCTTAGAGTTTTACAATGCCATCACCACACTGCCAGCTAATGTCAGACATGCACCATTACATACTCTTTCCGTGTTATAGTGGAAACTTATTTGACTTATATTTGCATTTATAGTTGTTCACTCAAGTGCTTAACAAGAATAACTAGAATAAAAATGTGCAGTGGAATAAATGGAAAAGTGGCAAAAACCCGTGGGGTGCAAAAACTTTTGACTGGCAGTGTACAGGCAAAGGGAATCAAAGGAGAAGTAGGAAATATCCTTCAGTAGCATCCCCTGTTCGTGGCCTGAGATGATGCCCAATCCATATCGTTATTCTAGCACACACCGTGAGGCTGGCAAACTGAAAATAAACGAAACGCCTTCGACTCGAAGGTGATTCAGGTGATTAATGCATCAGCTGCTCAACAACTGTGGTGCAGTGAAGAGCGCATTTAAAGGCTTGAGCTGTATATCGCGCTGGGTGCTTGCACGGTAATGGCGCATGAATGCTAATGGCTACAGAGTGACGGATGTGCTAGGCTAATGGCGCTATCAGGATGCTAGCGGGCGTCCGCTGTGAGGGATGAATGAGGGAGCAATGCCAGACCTCCCGCCTTCCCTCGTAGGCGAAAGAGTCACGAAAGAATGCTCAGCTTATGGGCAAACGCTGCACTCAGCTCTATGACAACTCGCCCCTAAATGAGACGTGGTTCCAGGTGGGCCCTTGGCCAACAACTGCTGATTATGACAACATTCCTGGAACGCCGTGGATCACATTCCTCGCCCCTTGAATGAATCATTAGCCAGGTGCTTCAAGAATGTTGTATTGAGAACGTATCTCAAGCAAGGTCACAGTCCACCAGCACTGTAGGTCAATGTTACATACTTGTTTTTTTACATGTTTTTAATAGAAACATATTCACGCAACGACAACAGGACCTTCTAAGCAACGTGACTCATCCGACACACTTCGCTCCTCGTCATACGTTTCCAGTCTGTCTATAAAAATATGCGTGAAATGTCACAGTGTTTATACGACTGCCATCTGAGACTTTATGCCGCTGCTGAATGACAGCCCATAGGGAACATTCCCCAGAGCCCTGCGCCTCCGTCATCAGCATCAGCATTACAGACGTGGCCCATATTTCACGAATGGAACCGGGAATCGTGATGCACTGCTTCAGAAAATTGCATTGTTTAGGACTTGCCATTTAGCAACACTTTTCAGTTGTCTTGTTATGTCTCATTGTGGTCGGAGTGGCTGTGTTTCAAAATTTGTATCATTATCAGAAAACATCATTTTACACATTTATTGTAACACTTTCCCAGTACAATGGTCTGTAAACACCTATTAATGAAGCTTGTTGGGTTTAAGTGAATTACCTTGAATGTAACTGAATTGCTTTTACATCACTGACCAGTTCGATATCTAATTCTCAGCAGGGATTATTAAAAAAAAAAAAAACAGCCCAAAAGTGTCCCTGAAACACCTAATGCAGCTGTTTACTCTAAACACCTTATCCTGGCACCTAACGTGCAAGAAATTTGCCCGGAAAGACAGAATTTCACAGTACGTATTGCACCATAACCACCTGTGCAAAAGTTACCATTAAGAGCTTTTTCGCGCAATGGCCAGCGTGATCGGTGGAATTAGATGCACGATTTTATCAAAAATGACTGGCTGGAGTGATACAGGAAATCGACAAAAATGAGGGCAAAAACTCACACAATAGGGTGGATTCCTCTGTTGACATTAACAAACACTTCTCACAGCCTGCTGTTTGCAGGTATATACGCAGTGGTCAAGCTGGGATCCCTCACCATAAAATTTTTCTGAACAGATTACTGCCAATAAAATTTCTGAGCGGGGGGGAGGGGGAATTAAATTATATTTCGACCACAGTTTGCCAGTTAAGTATCGCTGACCTTTACGTGAGCGAAATTACACTGAATGACGCAGGGGGTGGTATATTTTTTAAAGGGGATGGTTTTTGTAATTTTTTTTCCATGAGGGGGGGCATCCATGTACATGCCATTACAACCCGAGGCCTGTATATATCTAGACATACAGTACCAGTCAAAAGTTTGGACACACCAAACCGCCTACAAAGGAGAGTGATAGAGCGTTGCATCACATGACCTGGCCACCTGACCTAAACACAATAGAAATGGTTTTGGAGGAGTTTGGCGAGAGAGTGAAGGAAAAGCGGCCAATGAGAGCTCAGCATATATGTGGGACCTCCTTCTGGACAGCTGGGAAAGCATCTCAGGAGGCCACCTCATGGACCTGGTGTAGAAGAGAATTTGTGGTCAACTAGTCCCTGGAGCAATTGGGGTAGGGGCCATGCTTGAGGGCCCACTCCTGGGATCACCTTTCTATGGGTAGGTATGCCCAAACTTTTGTATCTGTATATGTATAGATAAAAACTTAGTCACTGAGATCACTCTCTAATAAAAAGAGACTTGTGTGCCTCGTGTCCCTGGGTGACCTAGTCGCTGTTAAGCAAACCGAGAGTGTTACCAGTTGGCTTGGCCCCGGACTGGCACAGCACCGCATTGTGTAAACAGAGAGAGGTCACGTCTCAGCCGTGAAGTACGAGGAGAGTCCCTGATATTATTCCTGAACTTCTACCAATATGGTCACGCAGCTTGCGCCCGCTGTCAGAAAGACAGATTCCGAAGCTGGGCCGCAGTCACAGGCTCACAATGTCGGAAAGGTCGCCTAGGACCAGAGCTGATGCGTTTTGTCACGCGGCAGGGCCGGCTGTGCTTTCACACACATGCAACATTTCATACGACTCTGAAAGATCTCAGGCGCCAAAGAGGGAACGGAACGCGTTATTCTCCCTAACGCAACCGCAATTTACACCCTGTGGCTGACATTTTCAATTCATAATACCGTTGCTGAAGAAACAGGTGCCCCCAACCGGTCATGTCCTGTACTAAAACTCTGTGGAACAGCTTTACACGTGAGAAGCTGAATGATTTGCTGCTCTATCATGGACAGAACTGCATTGAAAAACTAATCTCTGTGTAACGAAGGTCTGGTAATACAGTACACAGAGGGCAAGGTCCATTCACTGCTGGGGGAGACTGGCGGCCACAGTGACAGATGATAACCCCCACGGTACTCTAACTGTGCAAATTTCACAACAAAGCCTACCTCATTACACAGTGATCTGTGCTCATATGTCATCACTAGGTGGCCGCTGTTCTCACCGCTAAAGTGTGACTTACCAATTTGACATGGGCATACATTTATTTCTTAGCAGGGGAGTAAAATTTAGCATAGGTGAGGGTAGGACAGACTCTAGCCATAACAGATGAGAGTGAAGAACTCCCCCCGTCCCTCCCCCCACTCCCCAGGCCAAGCAAAGAGCAACCAATGTCAAAGAGAGCGAAATCACATCGAGCCTCGGGATGAGATGCGGTTGCCATGGCAGATTGGATTTTTGATAAAGGCCGGGTATCCCGACTGCTGGCGGTGACACATCAGAACAGCAGCAGGGGAGCCGGGTTCATAGGAATCAGCTGCTACTGCTCATTTTATAAAAGTTAAAAGGTGTTTTACACACGCACATGCACAGACGTGTGTAACTACACACACACAAATATATATTTCAACCCCATTCATTCCTCTCTCATGTTCTGTATAATACATATGCTTGAGTCCATATGTATGCAGCCATCCATCCATCCATCCATCCATCCAGCCATGTTATTACGCAAAGTGCAGTGATTCCCAATCCAGTTCTCGGGAGCCCACAATTATCCATGTTTTTGCTCCCTCCAAGCTCCCTGCCAGACAGTCCACGTTTTTGAGCTGGGAGTGAGCAGGACCAGATTGCGAAACACTGGAATAGTGGAATGCGTGTAGAAGGTAAGCATGCTGCATCTTTTTGGGGGGCCCCAGACAGACACTATTCGAGACACTGACGAACACACACATTTCTCACAGATCCAAGCACACACATCTCATCCACTTTTGTTTCATACTTCTACTGTTTTATCTATTGTACATTAATCACTACAGAACTCAGCTGTCTCCAGAGTTACTCATTTCCAGCAAAAAATTAAAATATCCTTCCAAGCGAATAGACTAGCTCTGCGTTATTATCTTGTGGAGTATGGGGGTATTATATGGTAAGATGGCCTAAAGCACTTCACGGACGCTGTTATTAGATGGAGAGCCATGCAAATTGGGACGTTTAGTAGTCTAATTTATTCAATGGATTGCTCCAAGTGTCTGTCCAATCTAACCAATCCACGGAGTTTCACGATTCACATTAATTACTATTATTACAGTTTAATACTAATGAGTCCTGTACAAAGGGAAAGTAATTCCACACCGTTTTTTTTTCTTTTTAAACTTCATATTTCGTAACAGAGATCTTTGCTTTTAAAATTAGGATGAAATAATCACAGTGAAGTGAGTAATGTCCTGCCATCTTCCAAAAGACCTACATCCACTTGCAATTTCCTCCCTTGTGTTGATTCTTACTGTAGATAAAATGAGCTTCAGATGCAGAAAAACAGTACCCCCCCACCACAAATTCCTTCAAATCAATCCCACAGTACATATTCCCGTTCTGCTTCACAAGAGGAATCCAATCTATCTCTCTGACTGGTACGCTAGCTGCCCAGCAGATAAAAGATTAGCACAGTCCCTATACTGGAGATTTTTGTCTAAAGGGGAATTCTACCAAAAAGTGTATTTATGGTGATTACATGAGCCAAGGGAAATTAAATTACTGCGCATGCATCTGGAACAGAGAATTTCTAATTGCACACACCATTGAAAGATGTATGGAAAAGCTAACTTTACTTTCCAAGAAAATAAATGAGATCTGGTGGTGCAAGAGTAAACACGAGGAAAAAAGGATATTATAGATTTTTTTGTAGAATTTCTGCTTAATAGATTTGATTATTCAAATTGATATTGGTTATTCATCTTATGGGAATGACTGGCTGCTCTGATCTGGTTTGCTATGAAGGACGAGCTAGTTTAGCAACATAATGTTTAGACTTCAGATTTAAATGAACATGCCTGCTCAATAATGCATGGACGGCAAAACGAGTTTTTGTTTTTAACTCTGCCAATAAAATAACATTTCATCACATTAATTAAAATGGTAATTATTGAATGCATAATTGGCCACAGTGTGTATACACTTTAATTGATATTGCATAGATCTCACAGGCATTGATAATGAAAGTCCAGTCTCGGTTCTGTTTTAAGCACAACGTTTTGTTCCAGCAAAGCACTTAAAGCACATGATTGCTCTAATTGATTCTTTAATTGAACATATTAAGCCTTCTATCAGTGTCTGGAAAATAACCCAGAAATTCACAAGTAGGAGGGGTAGGAATATTAACGCCCACAACCAGTAATTTCCAGTGACAATCACTCACAGCCACTGGTGGATCAGATGAAGCTTCTCAATGGAGCTCAGACTGGGGAGTTTGAGATTTTTTTCCCCCTGCTGGCTTTCTGCCCAAACCGATTTACAAACAAAGGAAGTAATTCCTGCACAATCATCCCCCAAAAGCACAATCACACAGCTAATTTAAACATCTGACGGCAACTCAGATACACCCGGCGCACATACACTAAGGATAAAGGAAGGCAGAGCAGACATATATCATTGCAGAGTTTCTCTGTTTCAGGTGCTGTAGAAAGTTAGTAATCTCTTGCTGCAGATCAGAAGCTTTCCATTAAAAATGGATGCAATAGAAATAATCATGTGAGCTGCATTTGAGCTCTTGTTTGCACAACCTCAGTAATGGAGTGCTCTTTAATATACACTTAGGGGCACTTTATTAGCTTCACTGGTCAAGTACCAGCCTCTACACCCCCTTTGGCCTATAGAACCGTCTGAATTCTGCAAGGCATGGATCCAAAGAGATGCTGGAGAACTCCCTCTTGTACTTGTAGCCTTCTTGTTAGCGCTGACGAGTCTGGCCAGTCTCCTAAAACCTCTCTCATTGACAAGAAGTCGTCAACATAACTGCCACTGACTGCACATCATTTTTGTTCATCGCCGAATTCTCTGTAAACTTCAGACACTGCGGTGTGTAAAAATCCCAGGCTAGTGGCTGTTTCTGGGCTGGAACATCCGGCACCAGCAATCATAATTTCAAAACTGCTCCGACCAGGCCTGTTGTCCTTCATAATGCTTCGTCAAACAGTACGTGAACCTCTTGACCCTGCCTCCAGACTTTATGTAATGAGTCACGTGATTCTCTGCTTGCAGGAGCAGGCCGTCGGCATAAACCAGCATGTTTGTCTAACAAAGTGACCGCTGGGTGTATATTCTGCCTGGCATGAGGGGGGCAATCTCGAGGTCCTTGTTATTTTCGAATGCATGTGACGGTGAGCTGCTCCGCTTTGGGGTCTCTCTGAGGACAGCCTGTTCAGGGCTTAGAACTCTAGAGTTCCAGAAAAAACCAATTCTAGAATTCTAACAAGAAACTAAACTACAGCTTCCTGACTGGCTGTACTATAATTTAAGCACAAACTAAGTTTTACCTATTATTATACTTGATTTGTTTTAAAACTTCAAAGAGAGGTTGGAAAAGTAAGCAGGAATTAATGTTTAAAAGTAGTGGTTTTGTTAGGCCTATTTTAGGGGAGGGGGGTTCAACCCACAAGCCTCATAGACAGAAATACGCTATCTGGACATCTCCATCTTTGATGTGAAGTCATGTCAACAGCTTGTGATGAACAGAAGAATCCAACAACAGAAAATGAGGGTTTAAAGACGCCTCTCTGAGCCCTACTGTCTGTTGATGAATAGTGGCACAGACACAGCATCTGTATCCTCGTTAGTCAGCCGCTGTTTAGTCTGGACTATATTGTGAGCCGCCGACAGGATTTAATTTAGCTTCGCGAAATGTGCTCACTTTTTCTACTCCTCCATTCTATTTCCCCTTTTTGCTTGCACTTAATTGCATTGAAGCCTGGAGCACTGAGTCACTTGGCTAACAAGCAGGGCAGGTATGACTGCTGGGTAAAAAAGGAAGCCACATTTTTATACGAAAATGTCAACAAAATTATACAGAACATCTGTTTTTATAAGCCCAGTACGACCCATGGCTTGGCAAACACCGACGTAAAACCAAAAATGTATCTTTCTTTCCTCGCAATATTAGCTCAGATTTGCGGAGCCATTTGGCCGCTCTCTGCAGTCAATGCCGGTCTGATTATTGTATTACTTTAATTTTGCATTGAAGCATGTACAGTCAGAACCACTTCACCGTCCGACCTTGCATAAAAAGATGGCTATGTCGCTCTGTGTTATAAAGTGCGGTTTTAACATATTCATTATAAATTAATTTGGTCGCGTTTTAGAGGACTCTCTAAAATTTTAAAGGACCCTTTCTGTCCGAATCTCCGCAGCGGAAATTAATGGTAGAGAAAACGGGACGCAAGTGGGCTTTTTGTAACTACGCTGCCTCCCACTGGTAGGCGCGGAGACCGGCGTATTCACTGGGGCCGAGCGTCACACAGCGCTGCAGTCTCTGCCCTTTCCCCGTGACATTTTGCACTCCACGCCGCAAACCGAAGAGACTGGCAGACCCCTACGGGCATGGATCGGGTGGCATGGTATCTTTTTATGCAGGCGCAACAGCTAAAAGCTAATGAAAATAAACAGCTTCGGCATAACACCGCGCCCATTAAAATACAACTTTAATGACGGAACAAACTGCAATTGTGTGTGAAGCGGATCCTCGCCTGGATGCTTAAGAAAAACGGCGGGGAATTGATGAGCGGGTGTCATTAACATGCATTAGCTGAAGTACAGCCAATCCGACGCAATGACTAAAGCCATACAGCAAACACACTGATGAACTACTCGTACATCAATGTGGACATGATTTCGTGTGTGTTTCACATAAGCAATGCAGTAAACAGCTACCCTCTTTAGAATGAAAGATTCACATAGGGAATGTGCTGTTACAGAATGCTTAGAAGGTGTTGTAGTGGTTACGTAAAATGAGCAGGAACAGCATGCAGATTGAGGGTGGCGCTGTAGCCTCAAGTGTCCAGAGTTTAAATCCCGCCCCCAGCACTCTGTGTGTGTGTGTATGTATGTGGGTTACGTATGTATTACATTGTAGTAACCAAATGTTCCCACAATGTGATAAAACCTATTATTTTAACTTTGTGGGGACCATTTCTTCGGTCCCCACAAGGGGAAACTCGATTAAAAAAAAATTATGACCGCAATCATCCATCCATCCATCTTCTGAAACCACTTATCCTGTTCAGGGTCACAGGGGGTCTGGAATCTATGGGCACAAGGTAGGGAACAACCTAGGATGGGGCACCAACCCATCGCAGGGCACACTCACACACCAGTCACTCACGCAGGCACTCCTACAGGCAATTTGGTAACTCCGATTAGCTTCAGCATGTTTTGGACTGTGGGGGGACACCAGAGCACCTAGTGGAAACCCCACAATGACATGGGGAGAACATGCAAACTCCACACACATGGAGCCACAGCAAAGATTTGAATCCTGGTCCCAGAGGTGTGAGGCAACACTGCTAACCACTGCACCACCACGCCGCCTCTTTGACTGCACTGAAAAAACTAAAAATGTCAAAAGTCCTGTGATGGGATGGGCATCCTGGATTGTGCCTGGAGCCTCCAAACACCAGCTCCGGAACCCCATGACCCGGAATATGAAAAGCGGTTTCAATCCCATAATGGATGGATGGATAGATGTCAAAAGTATATTTGGTTACTTATGGTTAAGGTTAGGACTGGGTAGAGGTTAAAGTTGTCATAGTTGGGCTTTGGGTTAGGCCCATAGGAATGAATGGACGATCCCCACAGTGATGTGAATGTGTGTCTGTGTGGAATTTTTATGTTCTCCTCAAGTTTATGTGGCTCTCAAAAAACATGTCAAAGTGTCTCTAACTGTCCAGTGTAAGACTGCGCCCCCTGTTGTGGATTGGCACCTAGCCCAGGGTGCCTCCTGCCTCATGCCGTGCCCCCCCCCCCCCGGGATGGGATCCCAGATCACTGTGGCCCAGTGAGTGTAACACGGATGGATGGAACGGTGCCAAATGTGTTATTACCTTATAAATCTCATCACTGATACTTGTATGAATAAAAATAATAAATCAAAACTAATGTTTAATGTGAAATAACGAGAGGGATCATAGTCAACACATTAAGCAGCACTGGAAAATTAATGCTTCACAATTACAAGTTAAGGACATAAGAGAACAAGGCATAAATGTTATGTGTTACAGTCAGTATGACTTTGTTTCCAACAGGCTGACTGGCTGATAGAATTGACCTCTTCCTATGACCTGTGTACTTAACGAAATTGCATCATTTTCACCTGTTTCATACTGAATTGAAAGTTTAACCACAAAATTAGCCACCAATAGTTTCCTGTAGAGAATATGTGTATATGTGCGGTAAACAGGATTTGAGCGCCTCCCCCTCACTCAGGCCGCGTCCCGCATTTCTACAGCTGCCCAGACATGATGGGAACACAAGACATCCTCAGTGTCATGAACCAAGGAATCGCTGCCACCCACATGCATCTTAGCACAACCCAGAACATGTCAACAGAAAACAAATCTCACGCTTCACCTTTCTAAGCACCGTTTTGCTCCCATGACAGAAGACTGCGCCGGGCAGGTGACTGAAAGCAACACGGCGAGGGAAAGTCAAATGCGGGTTGAGTCTATTCTTTGATTACATTGTTCATGGATGGCAATTGGCCAGTATCACTGAGTCACAGCAGTGACACACAATTAAGGAATCTCATTAGGTCCTTGTGGACTCCCTGCCTCGTTAGGGTTTCTGTAGGGTCAGCTGGGTGGAATCAGGAGAGGATCCTGACCCATCAGACCAAGCGTCAGCGGGTTCTTGTGCTCGCTGTGCAATTTGAGTTCTAAGCTTTTTACTTTAACATTTTTTTTTTGCTCACTTTCAGAAAAAGCACCAACACCCAGTTTCGTACTTGGTTTTTCCAGTAACAAAGTAACTAGTTTGAATAAAGGACATCCAGCATCTCAGTCCTACCCTTGAAGCAGACCTTTACCCCACTAGCATCCAGTCCAAGCCCCGCTGATGAATACCCTGGATGTTACCGCCGTTCATCTTACTTTCCAGTCTAGCGACTCTCCACCCCTTCTTGTTTTCCAAGGTTGATTCGGTCTCTCCGGGCCGATTCAGTGCTCCCACTGCGGCATCAGTGGCATTAAAATTATCAGAGGTATTCAAATAAATAGAATCGTTTACTGTACGGAGGATGCACGAATCGCAGAGGAAACATGTAATTAGTAAATGAGCATCAGGGTAAAAGGGCCGATGGATTATGGTTAGTGAGGAGCCAGCTTTGCCCCCATTTTGTTTCCAATGCACGGGTCACACTGTGGCCTCACATGATTCAAGATCCAAGCAGTTTATTTGGAGCACAATAAAATTCTTATCTTGTTTGCTCCAGATGTTGCAAAAAAGAAAAGAAAAACAGAAAACAATAGCACAGTAGATAGCATGTAAAATATACATATCTACAGTACTATAGATAAAAAATATTAGCGCGAATAAAAAAAAAGTAGCTACTAGTATAAAAAATAAATATAGCAAATACATAAATATACCATTCATTCATCGATCCATCCATCGATCCATCCATCCATCTTCTGTAACCGCTTGTCCTATTCAGGGTTGCGGTACATAAATACACATAAAATACACATATTGGTATTAGTACATATTGGAATGTACAGCATAAAGACGCTTGTCCAGTAAACATAATATACATGAGAATGTATGGTAACATTTGAGGGGACACAAGTAATGTAGTATTATGCTGTTACTTACTGATCCCATGTTAATAATCATTAATGAATCGTGACTCATGTTATCTCAAGCAGTTACTATATTTGTTACTATATCTGTTAATTCTGTAAACCATTCTGAACTACTGATGGAACCACAGAAGGACTGTATGAACAGATTAAATGTAACACACGTGAAATTCTGATCTCATGTTTGTTCATTGATACTGAATCGTGACACATCTTTCATCTTAAGTAGCGACTATATTTGTTCATGACTTTTACTTCAGTAGTAACTGAGTTACTAAGTAACACTTAAGTAAAGTGTTACCGAATATACATATACAGAGATCGAGTGTAAAGTGGCTGGTGCTTATCAGTCCAGTATTAAAAGCTTGTGCAAAAGCTGGGTAGCCACTGTCACAGTGGTTAGGGTGGGGGGCAGGTGTGGGAGAGGTGGAGGTAAGGGCTGTGTGGGTTGGTGTGTGTTTGTGGAGTCTGCATCTTGTGTACATGCAGGTCATAATCTGGTTTCCACCAGCAACGAGAAAACATCCAGTTAGGTGAAACCACCCTTAGCGTGCGCCATCCCACCTAGGGTGCCTCCCAGCTCAGCTCCGATATTCCCGAGACAGGCTCCAGGCTCGCCGCGGCCCCACACCGGATAAGCTCTTACAGAAAGCGGATGGATGTGCTGCTTGGTTTAGCCAAAAAGAAACTGTAATCATGCACAGAGGCTATAGATAAAAGTGACGACGTCCATATTTTCATGTTCACAGCATCTTCTTATCCTTGAAATAATGCAAGGCGCGGATTATTAAATTACACAGGCTAAATCTGAACGTAATTAAATCAGGTCCGATGAAGTGATAAAGTTAATCCAACTTTTGAACTTCCACTGGGCTTTATCCTGGAGGACAAGGACCAGGAGCGTCTTACCATAAAAGGATTGGCCAATGCTCAGGATTTATTACATTATCAGGATATTGAACTTTAGGCTTGGATACACTACAGATAAAGTCTGCCGCCTAGAAACGGAAAAGCATTTCTGCTTAGCTAAAGGCAGTCTTCCTCTAAGAACTGGCAATACAAGGGTCCAGATTTCCTGTCTGAGTGCTTGGGCAGACCTAGAGGAGACTGCAGCCAAACAGAAGGATCGGGCCTTCCTACCTGGAATTATGCGGCTCATAACCATGAGCTCTCATGGCTGCTCTTCCTCTTGTTAATTTCCGCCAGATAATTCGGTGAGCAGAAGAGAAAAAATGACTGTCGGCTGCTTCCATGCCGGGCTCAGCCCTCGCACCTGGAGCAGTGCCGGGCACGTCATATGAGCAAGGCTTATCGCGGTGGCCGTGGTGCCACGCAGCAGACACTCTTAGAAAACTTCTTCCAATCAGATTTTGAGGGTACGAGGGGCAGTGTGCCTCCTGGGATGTGAATCAACAACTCTGAAGTCCATTTCATTGAACCCTAATGCAGTACTCTGCACCAATGGTTATTCTATTGATAGGAGCAGAAAACATTATTCCTTTGCTGGGAGAATGTTACCCAAGTGTGTTACCCAAGTTCCCCTGCTTCTGCTGAGTCAGGTAACAACGCAGTCATTAGATTATTCTTTCGTATTTTTACTTCCTCCGGTCATTTGAACAGAATGGATTTAAGGCTGATTTAACAAAATCAGTATATACTTTGTAAAACAGATTTGTTTTTAATTCCATTTGTAGAAACTTTTCCAACAATTCCAGAAAAACGGCATTTTGCTAAGTCCTTCATTTTTCGGTACATTTTTCATTAAGCTACCGAATCAAAATTAACTCACGCTTTCATATTTATGCAAATTAAATGAGCTTATAACACTGATATAAACAAAACGCTGTGTACTTCAATAATGTGGTATATTGGGTCTTTCCTTTGTATTTCCCTAACATGGTTTATTTTTTGTTTGCAGCATAACATAATTTATATTCAGGGTCTTCATCACTGTCACATTATAAACTGGTAGTTTATGATAGACAACTAGAAACAAAGATTCCAGGGAGCCAGGATGTGCAGTGAGGCGAGGGCCGGGTTAATTCTGCTTTTTCAGGTGAGAAATACAAAAGACCCAGAACCCCCCCCCACCCCCCAGGCACAATAAAACCAAGCCTGCTTAGGTCTCTCGTGCGCCAACAGGGTGGGAATGTCCCTGATTAAAATGCCGATTTTTCAGAGAGTCTCCAGAGTTATATTAACAGACAAACATCATTCGCATTTATTTATTTAACAGAGCAACGTCCGAGTGAGGTAAGGTTGTGCAGTTGGTTAACATCGGGGTTAAGGGCCTTGCTCAAGGGCCCAACAGTGGTATGATTACATCGCAGTCCATGAGATTCAAACAAAAGGCCTTCCGGACCTAGGCACACTAAAGCGTCTTAGCCACACACCGCCCAAACAGACGTTTTTTGTTATGCCCTCTGAAGTTCGGTGGAGATCATTTTTCGGCCCACTGTCACAGACCCATAGTTTGTGCCCCTTTTCCATCCAGTGTCACTTTCGAACAAACAGGTAATCAGGCATGTAATGAAAAAGCCGTATGTGCGGGTGGTTTACCATCATATCAATTTGTTGATTTGAACCTGTGAAGCCCCATTCCAGGCCTCCATTAAGATAATGTTCATGGAGGCTTTCACCTTCATTGTGGGCGTGATTAATGTTCAGGGAAGGAAGCTTGCTTTACACATTGGACCTGGTGCAATTATTACAGCTACAGATACAGTGCCTAGTACCATCTAATCTATCTAATGGCGTCGCACTGGCAGTGGCATAACGATGAAGCAGTGGGAGTTAAAAACCTCAAGCTTAAAAAATACGGCTTATCACTTGATGACACATAACAAACCCTGGACACAGATATGCTAAGGGTTTGAGTGAAGTTTAATAAGCGCCTGATAGATGCCTGAAACACGCCGTGACCCAGTAATGGTCCATCACTTATGCAGGTCTTTGCACCAGAACCAGTACCAGGCCTGCTAAAAAAATTGTCTTTTTCTGCTTTATTATTATATTTTTTTCCTTTTTGCAGTTTTTGTTAATATCTACTGTATTTATTTGGTGTCAAATCCTATGCCTTTAACAAATGCTGAAATAAAAAATAAAACACCAACAATTTAAGCTACAAGAAAAGCACCCCTCCAAAAAAAACCCTGGATAATAGGCTAGGGAACGTGTACATCTTAAAAATACAAGAGTGTGGATATACTAACAGAGGGGATCTTAGCAGACGATCCCTACTCTTCATGAGGATGGCTTAGGCAGCACAGAGAGGCCCAGGCACCTGGACATTTCCACAGGAGGATCAATTCTGTCGCGTAACGGCGCTTTCCGCAGATTATCGTTTGCGGCTCTCCATCTGCCGCCAGATCTGCCGAGGAATCACAGTCTTCCAGTCGGCTGTCACATTCCTCAGCTGTTCCCAGGGATTACCTTCCATCCCAAAACACGTCGTTAACTGTAGCTTCCAAGAATGAAGGACGCGCTGTTTTTTGGGACTTTCTGCCCATCCTGTCTTCAGGCAATCAGACACTGTACTTTTCTGCATTAAGGACCATAGGACCATAGCACATCAACCCAGAACAGACACAGAATTGTTAAGGGGATGCTTCAGAAGAAATGTTTTGGTTAATTGTTTTAAAAGCCCTAATTTGAGATCTAATGATCGACTTCCTTCATCTTAACAATGCTTAATTAATTCAGTGAAAGGTAGATGGCTCATTTTAATTCAAATTTATGTTCAGGTCTGTTGAAAGCCTGGTCTATGTATCCAGCATAAATAAATTGTTATCATTTAATTCAATGTGCCCTTAAAAATCGATTCATGGATCATAATTCATTCTAATATAATTTTATGAGTATTACATTTAATTATGAGGACCCATTGCAATTATTATTATTAATATTATATAAGGATGTATTATATAAGTATGCAAGGTTTCATGCTGACTATATTTATACGTGTTTTTGATCATTTTAGATTTCTGAAGCTGTTTTCTGAGTATCCTGGCCAATGTAAATATTTAGTTTATGTATATTTATACATACAGCCTAGATTCATTATAGCTGCCCTTATCTAGGATGAACAGACAAATGAAACAATTAGTACTGCAAGGGAAAGATCTTAACAGTGCAAACAGTCTGTATTAGTGCAACTGAAAATCTCTGGGAATGACGGTACACCACCTCTGGAATATTGACATAGTGACCTGAGTTGATTTGAAACCATAGTTCCCATTGACTGGAATGTGACTCAGTTTTTGTTACTCCAATGCAGACAAATGACTGTCATAACCAGCTAAAAGTATCTTCCTTAATGTTAATCAACCGTTACTGAAGGCGTGGGTTCAATAGCACAATTCACTGAGGGCTCATTATACTGCACAGCGCTACAAATGAGGTACCGCTGTGAAAGAATACGCTTGGGTTAATCCAGGACCAAAGGGCTGAAAGCTAATCGCTGAAGCACCAGAGGCGAGTCAATGACGAGAAGAGCTCCTGTCAATCATGATGACTGACATCTCGGTCAAGGGCAACTGGCGAACCAATGACAGAGGTTTGAGGAGGCCAAGCCCCATAACGCTGACCCCACCCATTCTCTCAGTTTACAGCTGTAAAAGAATATAAAATAAATTCAGTTGCTTGGGGGATCCAGGGGCCAAAAGTGAGTGTTTTAGCTAAAAGCTTAATGCACTTCTATCAAAAATGTTAGGCATTGATATAAAACATACCATCAAAAGGGGCAAATTACTCAAATTAAATGTTAAGCTCAATCAATTTTTAATTAGGAAAAAGCTACATTTTTTGAGAATGAGCCAATGACAAGCCAGACCTTCAAGTCTGCCTCGAATAAGAAAACAAGACTCCTTCCAAAGAAATATATTAATTTGGCAAAACCAGGAAAACTTTTTGCATGCCGGGTGGAAAGTTCCGGAAGGGCTCCGTGCATTTCTGTATGCTGTAGCTCCCTGACCGGGAACAAGCGAGGCACTGCCTCAAAATCGAGGATCAAATCCCTTGAAGTGGTGGACATTGATTTCCCAGAAAGCCCCGATCCAGTCAGACTACACAAGAGTGCCCCCAGCAAGGCGCTGACGAGCGACGGAGGTGGGGGTAGCGTAACCGTCCGTGGCACACGCCAACGTGCTGGTGGGTGAACAGGGTTACACACTGCTGTCAGCACACCTGTTTCCATTAAGCCCTATTCGGAAGAAATCAGTCAAAAACAATGAATAAATTTGTTACCATGGCAGCAAAGGCCAGTCTGTACACACCTTCCCCAAAGTAGGTTAGGTCAAGGTCATCGCCACTTTTTCAGTTTGAGCTACATTTTTTTGTTAATGAAGATCAAAGATTTTTTTTTACTTAACTTTAACTTAACAGTATTCTAATTGCGCTGTACATTTTCCCAAAGCAAATAACGAACAGTTCTGATGTAGGATTAAGCCAAAAAACTGGGAAAGGTATTTCATTTAGAGCCACTTCAAATACATACAACAGAACTGGTCCACATATTTTCTAATTAAAACTGACGTAATAGATTTCAGTTATGGTTAAGTAACATACTGTGACAGTGCCAAATGACTTAGGGGTCAAGGACGTGTTTATGTCACGGCGAACGTAACGGGGTAGGCAGTGCAAATTGGGCGAGGGTCCTACGCGCTGGGAACGGGGGGGGGGGGGGGGGGGGGGCGGGGGGGGG
>JAODLD010000047.1:11647707-11674325 GCA_026781065.1 Mormyrops boulengeri
CCCCCCCCCCCCCCCCCCCCCCCCCCCCCCCCCCCCCCCCCCCCCCCCCCCCCCCCCCCCCCCCCCCCCACCCGAAAATGACTCCCCCACATTCAATCGATGGGAAAACGCGAGACACGTACCTCGATGGTTCATTTGTTCAAATGAGGTAATTAGAGGAGTTCCGAAACATCGCAGTTGCTTCGGCAATGGTTTCCCGCCAAAGTGCGGCGGTTATTAAAATGTCACTGTGCAGACTGGCCCAGATGAGTCCAATTAGACACGCAGATTTTAAAACACTGTTTATGCCATGAACTCCGCAAAACAGAAGGATATTCTCCTATCCCTGCTAATTGGGAGTGCTAGAATCTGGCAACTCCCCAAAACCATAAAAAGTTATTTTCGTTCTGAAAAAATTCGAGAGCTGAAAAGTCACATTAATGATTGTGATACAATTTCCAAGGTGGGTTTCTTCAGGTAGGAACGCTCATTGTTACAATAAACCAGCCCGCTCCCCCCCCCCCCCACAGACTCCTAGCAACCAAAGGCTTAATGTTTCATCGATGCCTCAACCCCAGGGATCCAGGGCGACAGGTAGCTGCAGAGGAAACGAGGTCAAAACGTGACGACAGACACGTCGATTTCCTCCTTAATCTTTCCATTCTGACATTTTATCTCAGCTGAGGCTGTCTAGGATTAAAAAAAATGTGGTCTGATGGATCTCTCAAAACATAAATAATAATAGAAAATGTTTTTTCATTTTATGTTTTGGAAAGTTTTCCAGAGCAAAAGTTTAAGAAGAAGTTTAAAGAATTGCATAAGAGTAAAACAGACAATTTGAAATTCACGGCACATATAACGCGGGATACCGCCGAACCTCGGGCGTTTGCGAAACGACGCCAGCGGCCCTCGGACTCAGACAATAGGCACCGTAAATCTGAATTAGACACTGTAATAATGAAGACACGGCGCTGGCTGCGAAGAACTCGCGCTCATCTATTTCACACACATTTACGTAACGAGTCCAAAATTTAGCTTAGATAGCTCATCACAACTGGACCTGTGCAGGAGGATAAATTCGTAACAGATTTTTGATTTTTAATATGGAAGAAATAAGATTGTTTACCTACAGTGCAGTAGCAAAAGAATATTAACAAAGCATAACAAGACCAGCAATTGCCCATCTGATAATATATGACACAGCAGCAAAACGACACAGAGAACACCTTTTAATTATTGTTTATCAAATATCCATTACAGGCTGAAACATTATGAAACAACACGCCCACAAACTCCACCGCTAATGGCCAAAGTGCAAATATCATCGGTGCGCAAAAACGTATAGTAGGCACCGTTGTGTCAGCTAAATGAACAGTAATTATAACGGATATAAAAGATCGTTTGCATGTGCACCCGCATTCGTCTGTGCAGAAAAACAAGCTGTTAAAACTAAATCTGATTAGTTATCTGTCTGAGCCACCATATTTCATGAGTTTATAAACCTTTCTGAAATCGGCGGTAACAGAGGCATGGTTCACAGGTCACGGACAGGCACATGCGCGACTCTCACCGCCTCCTGACAGACTTCCTCAGAACATCTGACCTTAAACCGCAAGTCAGAGGTTAGTGTGGCTCAGGCTAAGTGACAAAGCTAAATAACAAGAACAGCCAACTGTCACGTTAAAAGGGCAAGTCAGAGGCGACAGGCATCAAAGCGTCTTAGAAATTCGGATTCTCCTGTCAGTTACATTTGCAGTTATACTATAATTATTTTTTTTTGTAGGAGGTGAAAATTGGTTTTACTTATTTCCTTGATATTTGATCTCCAGATAAAAATGTGAAAAAACAGCATGTTAATGGAAACCAGTGGTGGAAACTTCAGGTCCAGAAAGTAGAAATCCAGACCAAGAATTTGTTTCAACCACCTAGCTGAATATAAAGAGTCACACGGTCGCAGGGTACTTAACTGGCTGGTTGGTCGTAACGTTCCACCTTTGATGAAATGCCCTTTGTCTGCATCTTAACGGAAACTTCCAGATTGCTGTCTGTGGTCATACATAACCTACGTCATGGGGACTGGGGGGGGGGTCAAGAAAAATGGCAGCAATGTGTAGCATCCCACCGTTGTTGTTATGGTCCTTGTCGTTAGTACACTGAATGCAGCGCCATTGAAGTCTTCACTCACAGTAACTCATTTCGTTTGAAAAGCTGAGAGGATAAACATCTTTAAGTTAACAACTAAAAATGTGTTTTAAAAACCTGTATTACAGCCGTGCAATTATTTCAAACCTGCCACCAGCGAAAGGACATGCCATAAATTAAAACAATCCTCTCTGACAACAAAATCGTTTTCATCATGGCCAGGTGCCTGGAGTTTCAACACAGATGTATTTCTAAGTTACGTGACGGAGAGAAAGTAAGCCGCAGCCACAAGCAATCCCACAATCTGAGTGTCGTCCGTGCGGCGCGTACATCCAGGAGGTAAATCCGTTAAGTCCCACGCACGGCTCGAGGAACAGGAAATCAATCTCTGTGCGAAAAGTGAATTAGGGGCGGAAAGTTAATTTCAAGTCAGTCTTATGCATCTGTCCATTAATTATGACAGCCTGGATCATTTCCTGTTACTTGGAAACCGAGATGCTCAAATTCCCATCCCAAATGTCATACGTTCTAAGGATACCTCCCATCACGCTTTCATCTTGCCATCTGTTTCCAGAAAAGTTATTTTGAATTTTTATTTTGGAAGATATGCAGATAAAACCTAAATAAATAACATCCAAGAATTCAATTATTTCATGTTTGTTTTTTTTTCTTGTGCACTGCATTCTTGTTTTATTTGCCTCTTTGGACTTAAGACAAATAGATGGAGACACATGTCATTGAAGCTGAAATAATTTTGAGGTAAAACCAGGGATCGACAATCGAGTCCACCAAGTATGTGAAATATGACCTGGGGAATCCTGAATTGGATTGGACTTCGATTGGACTTGGACTGGACTTGGATTGCTCCATACAAGATCTTCATCAATGCTGCTTAACTGACGACTCCAGTGTACGACGTCCCAAAAGGTGTCTATGACTAGAATCCAGAGTCTGTGAGAGAGCATGCCCAAATCCCTTTGCTTCCGAGCACCTAATAGTCTGTTTCAACAAGGGCTGCATATTCTTACTCCAGTGAATCTGTGGTATTCATGTCCTATTTGTGCGTCATTTTATATCAGTCGTAAGACCTTGTGAACAATATGGCCTGCCCTTCTCTAGAAAATTCTTGGTAACGCTATACTTAAGGCCATGTTTTTAATAATTTCTAAACATAATTATAATGCATTCATAAAGCATTATAAACATAGCTATAAATATCAAAAGGCATAACACATTATAGCCATGTGTATTATGCATTATGAATGCTTTATGAAGCTCCCATCTATAATACACTATAGGTATCTTCATAATGCATTATAATGGTCGGTATAAGCATTAAGGATGCTTTGTACTGCATTTACTGCATGTAATGCTTCATGAATGCATTATTATTTGTTATGAATGTGTTTATAAATTACTACAAACATGGCCTTAATTAAAGTGTTACCACATTCTTCCGTCTTCAGGCCTTCCAAAACCATGGTCTTCGCTGGGATGATTGAGGTCATTCATCTTTGTCACTGGGCCTAATAATCACAGTATGCTTTGTTGCAGAAATAGTGTATGCTGGATGATTTTGGGTCCTAGGTTGGCGGAGGGGGGCAGGTTGGGGGGGTGTGCGGCTTACAAGGCTCAAGACCCGAATGTTTTAACAAAGCCTCATTTTATTTTCCTTTCTTTTAAATCACTTCGATCATCACCGTCATCATGTGATGCTACGTGGCTATTTTTGGGCTAAGCCCCTGGTATCCACTAACCTTAGTACGATCCCTGCTTCAGACTGCTAACTGCTACACCACCACACATGAGCTACTCCTTCCCATAATGCTATACTTCTGGGGCACGATGTCAGCTTGGTCACGGCACGCTGTTGTGGGTTACATCACCAGGGCCTTTCCACGACTCACACGGCACCTCTGTCTGTTAAATATTTCTTCTGGCACGTCTCACAGTTTATTTTTCGGCATGATAAGTCCAGAGCCCCTGGGGCTCTAGGGGCCTTAACAGGGCCCGTCTGCCACTGGGTTTGTATTCCCAGTTGCTCATGATAAAGTGAGCCTCGACCCGCCCCTCCGGCTGTTCAGGGGAATGAGCTGAACTCTGGGGGAACAAAAACCTTGCCCTCTCGTTTCCATCAGGATCATTATTACGTGAACACCATCTACACTGTGCACTTTACATAACACTGTCAAAATAAAAGCAAAGTTAATAGACCTGCCTTACGTCTGAAAGAATGGGGGAATTGAATAAACAAAACCTACCACTACTTTTGGTCAGTAGTTTTGGTACTGTAACATCTAAAAAGAAACGGCATTCGATTTGTAATTCAAAGTGTTTATGTGTTCTGTTCACCCTTTGTGACATATTGATAAATTGCGTTGTATCGTTAATGCACATTTCGTTCGGCAGCACTGCTCCCAGAGTGAGGCCACAAATGGAATTTGCTCCCTCTCTCAACAGAGAAAACATTTCCAATAGAGCAGGGCGATACGGAGGGCAGGAAGCAGAGAGGGAGAGGAGTGGAGTTGTGGCACCTCCATTCAATTATTTCAGCAACACGCAGAAATTCACCAACAGAAGTGCAGGGTGCAGGATAAGGTTCGAGAGTATCCCAGCAGGCTCAGACACCAAGGGTAGAGATGCATCAGTAGGTAATAATTGCCCAATGTACTGTTAAAAATATATCAGCATCTGCCAAATGTATCAATCTTTGCCAATATTGCAACTTTATCAATATTCAAAGTTAGCAGCACTAGAGATAAAGACACAACTACTGAAATAATGGAGATGATTGCACTGGACGATCTAAGTAATGAGCTAAGGCTCATTTACAGTAGCGGAGCACCATGCAGCCCAGAGACGAACTGCACCCGCTGAGTCAAGCCGCTGGTCAAAGCCAAAGCCCTGGATCTGTGAGGCCAGTGCACAACATCTGCGAGCTCCATGCAGCAGAAGGTAAATATCCAAACAGTGCTGTATACCCTGATCTCATTACCAACGTGTCCTATGTTCGTCGTCGCAGATAACAGACATTTAAAAAAAAAAAAAAAATGAAGTTCCGTGGTCAGCAAATAAAGCACGTTTAGAGTCTTAAGCCAGGCCCGACACAGGGTAGCTTTATCTCTCCCCTGGATGAGATAAATCCTGGGTCTGCAGTAACTTATGCCGCAGAAGAGCTTGAGGCAAATATCTCCTCTCCCACAGACTCTTCTCCTGTCCAACAATATGAGGAGAACTGCCTGTCAACCCTGTTATGGTGGATTGTAAAGCAGCTCTGATTACAAATGACCATATTAAGGAAGCATTACAATCGACTTTGGGGGGATTATTCAAAAACTTAATTTTCTTAATGACAGAGCGGATTTTCCCCATTCAGATCCTTCTCATAGTGCATTTGATTAAACATTAAGGCTGTGTTTCCCAACCTGGTCCTTGAGGACTCCCAGGCGACCCACATGTTTGCTCCCTCGCAGCTCCTGGTAAAAGCGTGGGGTGACTGGGGGCCCCAAGAACCAGGTTGAGAAACTGCATTATGAAACCACAACTGGGTGGTGTTTAGCTCAGCTGTTTTAACATCTGTGTTCCTGTCCAGAAGGTTGAGAGTTTGAATCTTGCAACCAGCGCATTGATCATATCCTGATTGTAGATATATAATCCATTTTTTTTATTGTCGTGTGTATATAGTACAAAAGTTTCCTTTACAGTATAGATCCAACAAATATAAGACATTTCGGTAAAGAACATCATTCTACTGTTTACTGAAAACAAAAAAGAACCCTTCAAAGAAAAGAACACGGCCCCTACAGTCAAACATGGAGGAGGTTCACTGATGTTTTGGGGTTGTTTGCTGCTTCAGGCACTGGTAGTCTTGACTGTTTGCATGGTTTTATGAAATCTGAAGACTACAGTACCAAAGAATTCTGGGGCGCAACGTAGGCCTCTGTGTCAAAAAGCTGGGTCTCAGCCGGAGGTCATGGGCCTTACAGCAGGACAATGACCCAAAGCAAACTTCATAAAGCACCCAGAAATGGTTTAAGACAAAGTGCTGGAGAGTTCTGAAGGGGCCAGCAATGAGTCCGGATCTAAATCCCATAGAGCACCTGTGGAGAGATCTAAAACCAGCAGTTCGGAGAAGGAACCCTTCAACTCTGAGAGGCCTGGAGCAGCTGGCAAAGGAAGAGTGGTCCAAAATTCTAGTAGAGAGATGTAAGACTCACTGATTGTACAGAAAGCAATAAAATCTGTTATTTCCTCCAAAGGGTGTGCTACCAAGTATTAAGTTGAGGGTGCCAATAATTTTGTCCAGGCCATTTTTGACATATTGTGCGGAATATCTCAGATTTGATTTCTTCCTCTGCTTTTTATGTTCCTCCAGTGCCAACAAGAGAAAGAAATATCACAATACCAAAGCATTTGTAATGGCAACAATTTTCCAATTGTTACACGCAACAAAGTGGTGCATTTTCTGACATAAATGCAGGGGTGCCGATATATTTGGCCATGACTGTACTTTCTGTTCAAAGTCAGTGTCTACACATGCTTTTCAATGCCAGAGTAAAACATACTTCAGGTCTGACCGCTAATCGAGGCGCAGTTGCAAATGCAATAAACATTAGCTATGGCAATGACACAGGTTTGATGGGGTTAACTTTTAAAGCAAATTAAGTCAACCACTAATTACTATGCATAAAAGGAAATATCATTCAAAATAACAGCCCAATTACAGGCCAATTAAGATGTAAGTAGGGGCGGTAATTAAAAGGAGCCCTCCAAATTGAGTTTCAGGCTGAGCTCACTGCCTGACTTGAATTCCATTTCTCTCACCGCCCATCCCTGCAGGGAGATGTTTCACTTCACCTCTGCTCCCCTCCGTCTTAATGAGCATCCTTCCTTTAACCTATTAACTTTCCCAGCACCAAATATATATTTTTAGGGGTCCAAACACCAGTGGTGTGGGATCTCGGTTCTTTTCTTGGTTGGTTTTTGCTCTGTTGGCTGAGGATGCCATGTGACACTTGGCCAGTGACTGAAGTTCCTTCATGAACATAGCTTCCAGATGTCAAACAGAAGGAAATGCAGAGGACCCTCTGCTTCTTCAGGTCGGTCTGTCCCTGGGTAGGCAATTTAGAGACACCATTCAGCCTCGATGGCGTGTCTGTGTCCCACCAACCTATTTATTAGCCAGCCTATTCATTTGCCAATGGTAGGTCTTGAATCTGTGAGTGACGGGAAGGGATACTCCAGGGGCCAATCAGATTTCAGCTGGGGCCAGTGCCCCTGTGGTCCAGCCCCTGTAGGTTCCCAGTATTGATTGGTTCTCTTTAGGCACATTCACACCAAAGTTCCAGTACCTGGTCCCTGGGCTGTCACTACTGTGTGTCGCTTTCACACCGTACAACATAACTTGGACCTCTATGTTAAATCAGCATGGGAGATGCAAAAAGCTCACAGGATAAACTTCACACATTATTCGAAACTACATCACCACCCCAAAACCCAAAATGGAGAATGAACACGTTGTTTTGTTAAATTATTTGTTAGCTGTTTGTTAGCTATTGGGGGGAGTGATTGTGACCAAAATGGGAGACATTTTATTCATACAAACTGCAACATTATTTCATTGTATTTCATTGTAACATTGTATTTCATTGTAACATTGTATTTCATTATTAAATCTGGCTCGCAGATTGATTTTTTTGTTTCACAGAGTAAAAAATGGTGCAGTGTATTCTGCTAATTAGCACTGGCAAGTTTCATCACCAGCATTGGTGATATTAGGCAAAAGAGTATTGGCTCTGCTAATTATATCGCAAGTTAGCGCTGATGCTTGTGATCAAACAATCATCATGCTATCACTGTAAACGCCTCCCTAGTAGTTTGTGTTCAAACCAAAAAGTACAGAGTTTGGACTAGATATTAAAAAAGGACTCTGGAACTGCCTTTGAGGAACTACAATTGGGCCGAGTTCCTGCAGTGTGAACACGTCAAATGTCTCTGGTTCCAGAAGAAGGTTCTGGTTCCAAAAAAAAAGTTCCTGTGATGTGAAAGTGCCTAAACTCAACACTGTCTTTTTAAGTGTGAAAAAACATAGTTTATTCACACTTAACAGGAGCAGATTATGGAAATGGCCCTTTTAATGGTGAGGTGCCTTTCTCACCTCTTATTTTTCTCTAATAGACGCTGCATACCACCTTTTTGTGGCTGTTCATTTATTCTCCAGGATGTGCTTCGGGAGGTTTATGGAGATTTTAGGTTGTCATAACAACTTGGCACAATGAACTTCAATTGGGTTTGAATCTTCTGCTCCACCAGCTTAGTAAGCTGGTGCTGAACCAATAAAAATGGAGGTACACTACAGGGGAGTGGCTTCTGGTGCTGAACCAATAAAAATGGAGGTACACTATAGGGGAGTGGCTTCTGGTGCTGAAACAATAAAAATGGAGTTACACTATAGGGGAGTGGCTTCTCTCAGCATATAAGCAGTCAGTATACCTCAGATATATAAGCTCTGGAAAAAATTAAGGGATCACAGCAACATTTTTAATTTCACTTATTTCTCAATTTATGGGTGTAGTTCTGAGTAAAATATATATTTTTTGCAAACTCCTACCTGGCTCTTCCCTGCATCTCATTGATGAAGGGCTTCTTCCTTGCTTTATGGGTCTTCAGTCCTGCCTCTAGGAGCCTGTTACAAATTGTCCTAGCAGTGCACTTCACACCACTTAATGTCTCCTATTCTTTTTGAAGGTCACTTGATGTCATCCTCCAATTCATGAGGCACTATTAGGTAAGTTGATGGTCATCTCTGGCATTAGAAAGTTTCTTCCACCCTTTACCTGGCTGGTTTGTGGTCATTGCCAGTGTCTCCTGCTTCACATTGTACCTGTGTACCACGGTTTTAGAAACTTTGAGCCTGGAAGCAGCCTGCCACTCAGAGTAGCCTTCTGCCAGCAGAACCAGGATTTAACCAAGATTTAACAACACAGATTCTTAAAAAAATATGGAATGGTCTCTTCATTTTTTCCAGAGCTGTATATAAAAAACACAAAGACTACACTGTGAAAGTAGTTAAACAAGATGCACTAAGGATTCCACTGAACAAACGTGGACCACCCTACAGAACGGTGCTGGTTCATGTCTGTTTCATTGGTGCCATAACGTACCTCTGGAACACGTAGACTAGCTGGATGGAGAGGGGAGGTGCACTCCGAGGCAACGGCCTTTGCACCGTTTATAGCGGTGTGTTACCCCCTATTTTTGGTATGAATCCTGCACGTCACTCCCACAACCTTACAGACCTCCACCTCACAACAGTGGCTCCTATCCACTGATGTATCATCAACAGCCTGGCAAAGTCTGGATGTGAAAGATGACAGCCTTGACTGAAACAGACATGACAGGCACGCGGGCAATGTGACTTCATTTCAGAGGGACACACTCTTCACCTGCCGCCGGGCAAACCCGCTGTTGTGGTCTTCCCTGGAAACAGGTTATTTGACTTAGGCTCTCGATCTGATGGAGGCAGCCGATATGAAAGCGGCATTATTCACGACGCAAATACCAAAGAGCACGTTCAATAAGATCCCGTGAAGGTCGAAAGCTCAGCTTGTGTACTTTCTCTTAAAAGATATTACAATGGCTGTTAGGTCGATTCCGATTTTCCAGTTCAACGGCCAAATAATAAAGCGTTATCAGTTAGGCATAAGCCAACCCCAATACATGCTCTTATTTCTTATTGTCTCTGTAGCCTTTCCTCTGCGGCTGTGTTATTGAAAACGAGTGTCATTCACGACGGAGACCCAAAAAGCCATTACACGCAATGAAAGCTAAGCATCAAGCACAATATTTTTTTGCAACAATTGGAACAATAGAAAACTCTTGCCTAGAGGAATAACTAAACTTCTCCACCCCCCAGAAACCATATTAAATATTTAATCCGTGCTAACATGACAGATGTGGCACAAATATGTAGAGAATGAGTAGTGGCAGTGGAGAATGCAGCGAGGAAGAGTAAACCTTCTGCCTGGGGGGCCAGACTTGGGACTGTGCTACATGCAGAAATTCACAATAATTTAAGTTTTAAATAAAATGAGAAAACACAGAACCCCTCAAAGTAGATGATCTGCACCCATATGGGGTTTCTCAGGGTAAACCTCAGAATAAGGTGCCTTAATGCCTTTCTTTGGAAAAAAAATATATTTTTCACAGAAAATATTATTTTTAGATGGTGTATTTGTAGAAAACAGCATTGAACAAATATGATACTTAGCATTCCTGATGTATACGATATAGTTACAAAAGTGAATTAAATTGGAAAACAAACATTAAACACTCCCTTATTTTCATTTATCAGATAAAAAGTTGTGATACACCATCCAGAATAAGCAATACACAAGTAAAAGAACAGAAGTTCCAGAACATAAATATATGCCAAATTCTGCTTGATCAGACTGACCGGACAAGTTCTTCAAAAGTAACTGAAATCCATGTTCCCTCAAAAAACGTATAAATGTCAAAACTGCAACAGAACCTGGTGATTATGATGATCCAGTGATAGCCCTGACTGCAATTCAATGTTTCTCAACATTTAAGAGCTTGATACATCTACTGGCTTCCATCCACAGTAAAATCTGTACAACCCAAGGAGAACATCTAAAACGAAAGAGCTCGCTACTCACATACACGGTTTGAACTGCAAATCGGACATGAAGAAGGTGCCAAGCAGGGCCGACCTAAGGCGTATGTGAACTAAGTGGCTGCTTAGAGCTCAGTGGCCACTAGGGGGCCCTTATCTGATCACCCTGTCAGAACGGAAAGGAAGATGACAAACAACTAGGTTAATCAAATTTCGCTTAGGGCCACAAAACGGGTTAGGCCGGCCCTGGATCCAAGCGAGGTGTTTCCTTCTAGAGACAACAGAATGTATAAACCAAGGCCTGCTCAGGCTTCTCTCGAGCTTTTCAAAAGTATTAGCAGCTGTGGCTAACTGTACTGGAATTTCCCTAGCCACGCATAAAAGGTATTAACCACAAAATCATTCTCACTGAAAGTGGGACTGCTTCTACAGGTGGAAAAGGTCAAGTTTGTGTGGATGTGGTGCTGTGTCTGTAGACAAGTAGCCTGGCACTGTCCAGCAATGTTTCCATTGGCAGAACACATTTTTAGTGCATATTTTTTCCTTCCTCACATATGAATTTCCCCAATGCACCCTTTAGGTCTTAATTAATCTACATCAGGGCTATTCAAATCACGGTCCTCAAGGCCGAGCCCTGCTGATTTCCCACCCTTCCTTTACCTGTGAGCCAGTTGTGAAGCCTGTGGCCAATCAGAATCAGTTATTATTAAACTAACTACCTGGGAGAACTGAAAACATGGCCTGGATTTGGAATCAAGGTCCAGATTTTAAGAGCCCTAACCTAGAGAGACCACAAATGTTATATTATGCACCGTTTGGCTCCAAATCACCCTCTGCAGCACGCCAACCCACTGTATGGTGAGTGGTATCTGTGCAACTTGAGTCAAGTTGTTAAGCAAACTACTGTGGCTTTTTGAACCCTTTCTCTCAGTGAAGCCCATAGGTGCTTCATCAATCATTATACAGTCGTGGAATGATTGTTTAAGAGAGTAACATTGTTTGATAATAACATACAGTGCACTGGATTAAGACCATGGCTGTACTTTCTGGATTTCTGATTGTCCACAATAGAAAAGGGTTGGAAATTGCTGGCAGTTATCTAATTCCTATTGTGCATTGTTTTTCTGGGGTGATGGTCTTCAGCATAAAGCAGCTTATAAAGCTCAAAAAATGTATGGAAAAATACAAACAAACAAATATTTATCTATGCCATGAATTTATTCATTTGTTAATTTATTCATTTATGTTGGTGTTTTATACATAGGCCTACAGGACATTTATTTATTTAAGTCACGTTTCGTCCTCCATACGTCTGTCTTTTCTCTTCAGATTCTGCACGCGCTCAGCAATGAAACTCGTTTGCATAAGCTTAAACTTTCAAGCTCAAGGAGATACAAATATATAGTTGAAATAGTTTGGCTACTGAAATCTGATTAGCTTTAAAAGAAAAATCAATTTTTTAGTGTGTAATACGTTCTTCTTAAAAAAGCTGGGTCTTACAGCCAAATCGTTTGCCAATGATTCATCACTAGTTTACTCTCACTTGTCCAAGTTATGTGGTATTAGAATGTATGAAAAACTTTGGAAAGTGAACCTCATATCACCTAAACATATTTAGTGTAACACACACACAAAAAAAAAAAAAATCTGTGAGTGTAGTCTTTGCCAGCGTGGCAAAATGGTTGAGAAATGAATTCTCCACATTCGCATTTGGTGATGTGGCAATCGACTAGCAAGGTCTGAGCCTATTACGTCAGCACTGTAGTAATGCCTAACTACAGTGTTTCCTATCACAATGGATTGATTGTATCAAAATTAGGAAAATACCCCAAAATGCTCAGCACAACTTTGCTTCAATTTGAAACAGGACTCCTGCCTTCTGACAAGGTACACATGAAAGTCTGCGCCCTCAGGAAATCTCGCCAAACTCCAGGGGAAATAAATGTTTCCATTATTCTTATGCCCTAAAGGTGCAGAAATGGGGAAAAAAAAACATGCTGCAAGAAGCACTAGAAATAAGCGAATTTTGCACCCAACACCCAACAATTTTGCTACTCCTCTGTTTTCACGTGGTACACGTTTAGGGTTTGGCTAATCTTAAGCGGCAAGAAAGAGCCATAACAGAGATGGCCTCCATGCAGTGAATCACCAGAGCTGAGATTGGTGGAGGAGGAAGAGAGAGTGTAACGCGAGCCCTCATTAAAATCATTTTGGTTCGCTTGGCTGGAATTACCTTGTTGCACTCAACTCTTCACCAGCCTGCAGTGATTCAATCGCCATTAAAAGTTGTCAGCTGGGTGTCATTCGCACGTTAATTTTTCCCCCCCCCCAGCCTGCCTTTGTCATACCCTTGCCAAAGTGTGCAGAGGACAGACGGTACAGGATTAACATTATCGTGACGATGTTGCCAAGCGTCCATTTTAAATTGATGACTGCGGAAAACCCGCACCTGGCAGGAGGACACTAAAACATTCAATTGAGCAAGAGCGTCTGAATTACTGCCTGTTTTTAATAAGGTCTCCGAACGTCGGAAAAAGAAAGCATAACAAATGTGAACGTGTGCCGTCATAAAGATATATCCAGATGAAATATGTGTGGAGTGTTTCTGCTTATTTATTTTACTTCTGGCTGCAGCACAAATCAATGTAATGGACACCAGGCAAGACTATTGTGGTAGGAAATGAATAAACCACCATATTTGGCAATGCCAACATAATCGCATGAAAAGAGGGGGCCGGGACCCTCGGAAATGACCCTTTGAACAGCCAGGCTGCGAAAATCCCGAGGAAAGGTGCTTTGCATCGTCAGTCCGGGCTAATTGATCGGGGAGCCCCAGGAATCCAGTCCAGTCCCAACACATCTTTTGCATTGACCCAGCTCCAGTGTTTGTTCCCATGTAATGGGAACCGTTGTGACGTTTTTCCACTGGCCTGCAGGAACCGACCCATACCTGAGCCGTACCGCAAAGAGAGACTAATTACAGTGCAGTTCCAGCTCGCTTCAGCTTTCCACTGCTGAAGGGTCGGCTCTGTAAAGGCGTCGGGTTTGGAGAGCGACAGTGAAGTAAAGTCGAAGAGACGCTTATTTACTGTTCACACGGTGTACATCATGATTAACTATGTGCATTTCTTTTCTCTTTTTTTCCTATTGTTTCTATATGCTGCTACTTTCCGCTAGCATGTCTGTGAGAATGGGTGTGTATTTTAGCATCATACGCTAGTGGAATTAGCATTCACTTGTGTAAATTTGCATTACGAATCCATTCCATTCAGCCATTCTATGGTACTTTTTTAAGTAGGAAGTTGGAAATTTTCATGTTCCGAGTTATCGGGAATGCATTAATACATCGCGATGTGCGATACCACTAATAATGAATAATATACAGAATATGCAGTTTTTTTCTTCAGATACTGTAATCCATGCATATCGATGCAGAAGATCGGTGTCTCCCTGTATTTTGGCCAATCAGGTGGTGGTGAAGCAACCAGCTCAGTTTGGTCACGCTTTCAACCCTGCTAGCAAGTAGGGCCATGTCAGCACGGTTACGGCTCGGGTGCGGCTCACATACTTTGCAATGGAAAACCGTCAGTTCATGATCCGGCTCGGTTCCTGGTGGCAGTGGAAAAGCACTATTAGACATCCTGATGAGACACCATTTCAGAACCTTAAATTACCTAACCAGCACTACCATACTGTATCCAACTTATATGTAGAGTCTAACTCAAATCGTACCAGTTTTTACTGACAGATTTTAATCCAAGAAATCCTTGTCAAGTTCCTCACTCGAGAGCACAACAGCTCCTCTCAAAATGTAAATCTGTCACCGTCTGGTCACAAAATGCAACTTGACGATCGTTCCATTAGCTGCTGCTGCAGATTGTGAGGTCAAAGTGTTTGTATCATTAGGAGAAAGTGAAATTCTATGTGAAGCTAAATGAACCCATCAACACCAAGGGGCACTGAGAAGAGATGACGCCTGTGGAGGGCTTATGCACTTTACTCCTCCTGAATCCCCCAAACACAGCAGAAGCCCACAGATTTAGATGCCCTGTTCTTTCATGCTGGGATTTAAATCTCTCCAAAGGCCCATTTTTAGCTATGGTAGCTGCTATTAGACAGGATATTCAATAAAAACACTGACATTCACGCATCTTCTGTGACACCGGGAACAAAAAATAGATCTGGTGTTTCTGCAAAACACCGGCCCGGTGAACAAGTCACGAAGGTTAAACAGGATCGAGCCTAATAAAAGTAGCGTGTCTAATAAGAAGGTCATTTACTTTTACTAACGTAAAATGCCTCTAGAAGACCCAGTCAAACATCTTAATGGTACTTAATGATATGTAAGGGGAATCAATTTGCTTAACGAGGGAACATTGTTTTTTTTTTAATGGTTAAAGAGATACAGAATGCCAACGGCTATCCAACAATAATGGGTTTTTGTTAAAGCAGTAAATCTGTCATTCCTGCTATACCTCAAAAATCAATACTTTCCAGTGAAATCATGCAGTTCCATCATGACATTCATTCTAGTTCCTGGACACAGGTATCCAGGAAAGACGTGGCCTTCCATAAAACAACCAAATTATAGTAATGGAATCAGTAGCATAAATATATAAAAATATACGTAATAAGATTTTGTTCAGGTTTAGTAATTTATGATTCCATAGTAGAGTCGCCACAAGTTTGGTGTCTGTACTGGAAAACGCAAAGCAGAAGAGACCTTGAATGGGATACCAGTCCACTGCAGGGCATAGAATAGGGAAAATTTAGAGTAGGGGTGAAACAGAAAACCAGCCTACACAAGTCACGGTTTGGTGCACCAAAATGATTTTTGACAAATCAATTATCATACCAAAAACATGCAACTATCTATACAGTAGGAAATTTGGAATTGATGTAATCTCTCATGCTGTAAGTCAAATTATTATTCAAATGTCAAAACAATAAAGTCATAAATAAAGACAGACACATGATTGCTTAAAGGCGACCTGGTCAGCCAATCAATCATTGCATATGAAAGTATGCACAAAGGACCGTCTGAAAGATCCACCTGCAAAACTGAAGTCTGCAGTTTGTATATTCTCTCTGGACAAAATCAGAACCGAAATTCACAGAACTGTGACCTGTGAACTGAAATACAAACTGAACCGTGAAAATCTGAATCCTTGCAGCCTCAGTGTTGAGTAAGTGATTCACCTAAACCACATGTCTTTGGACTGCAGGAAGAAATTCATGTGAACAGAGAGAGAACAGAGATTCAGACCTGTGGTAGGAGGCTATGGTCATACCCATACAGCCGCCATGCTGCCCTGACAATGAACATTGTTTCCTGCCAGATATGTAGACTGTTGCAGACTTTGTAATAGCACCTTGGACATTAGGCCTAACAGCTCTAAAATCTGAGGTTCTAACCCTGGTGTGGAGTATTGTCTAGTGGCGCACAACCAGTCTGGGTCTGTAAATACTTTCAAAAGTCATATTGTACCATATAACCTTACTGAAGTTTAATGACCCCAATGGCCTGCAGCAGATGCAGTAGCCACCATCACGTTCGCCGACTGCCTTTCCAGGCACGGCAGTGAAGGAGGCCGCAAACATGGAGGACGCCGCGTCCAGCTGCTGTCAGGTTACTGAGGTGAAGTATTACCGCTCTCTGCATGGCAACATAATTCAAATTTCCCTTGAAGCAGCCGACGGCCAGAATACGCATCAACACATTCGACTTTAAAATTGTTTGTTTTTTTTTTTGTAATGGCTGATTACAAAAACCATATTTTCCTCACTCGTGCTAATTAATATGTTGCGGTGAGCGTTGTAGTTCGGTTTGAGAAGAATGATATCAGGTTCATAATGAACTCACCTGGTTTTATATAAAGTGTGAGTAAATGGGAGTTTTAATCACCGTGGCGACGAGAGGCTGCTGAGAATCACTGATGTCGCTGCTGGACACACAGGGAGCATCACTGCCGTTTAGGAGACAGAGAGGGAGGGGTGTTCTTCCCCATTTATTTTCAAACAGCTGCAGCTGACAGAACCCCCCCGCCACCGCCCTAGGATGCACATTAACATTCTTGCACCTTTAACGCCAGGCCCCTCCAGGCACACCTGACATTTACCCCTCCTTTATGTGCCACTGGAGACTGCCAGTCTCTCTGCATACACTGTTCACTGAATAGTCACTGTACAGGTTTACCAGGTCCCACTCATTACCAACAGAGCACCACTGGACGTGACTCATTGCAGATAAAGAGCAACTGGGTTCCACTCATTATAATTATACTCCCACTGGACTCCATTCATTAGATGAAGAGACCTAGTTTGCCACTTACAAAGTTCACTGTTGGGTGCTTATTGGGACACACTCATGAGATTTTTGACTAGTCGTTTAAAGCTGGATTTTAAAAACTGAAATGTGTGGCTTTGATTTTTCAGACAGTGCGCCTGAAACGAACAGTGAACTGGCGTTAAAAAAAATTTAATTTAATTAAATCACAAAACCTGATCCATCTATCAAGAGTCATTTGAAAGGAAATTTTAAACCCAACAAGATGGCTGAAATAAAAAAGCCCATTTAGCAAATTCGATAGAATTTTGACTCACAGGGATGAATGGTTAATACAGTACAAGTGGATGGATAGATGGATGGATGGATGGATGGATGGATAAATAAAATATTAAGAACTACAAAAGGCAAAATGGTTTTAAATGCTGTCTGATTTTCAGTAGGATGAAAAACTGGACAAACATATTTACATAATTGATAATATTTGTGAGTCGTTATTGCTGTTGGCTGCGGAAGATAAGATTGTTTACAACAATTGGAATGATGACCAGTTTAATATAAAGGCTAAATTTGTCATACACAGTCACACATTTCTTTGATATGCTTACAGTTTTTAAGATTTTATGGCTTAATCTTAGAAAACTTTGAGTTCCACAATCAAAAACCATTTGTTAACCTGCCCTGTAGATACACATCTATGTTCATCTACAAACTAGAAAGAACAAAATATTCTATCCTACAACACCTCTATGTCCTTTAACCAAAAACAGCAATGGGAATACAAATGTAGAACTGACCTTCAAAATGATCATAAAATCAGATTCTCACATAATTATAAAAAAAATCACGTAGAACACTTTTCCATAGCACATTATGATATATTTTTAAAAAAAAAAATAAACTTACACTTAATGTACAGATTAATTTCTATTAATTACACAAATTATTTGATAACCAGTATCTATACACCATCAGTACAGCACACAGTGCAGTCATACTGTAAATGAAGTAAGTAAATTAGAAAATAATGATAAAAAAACACAATGTTGAGGGCCGGCTGGGTCCAATTGCATTGCTGATTCTGGCATAGATTAGCATAGCCTGTAAAGATTTGGTGTGATCACTAATACAGGCTATACTAATTAAAGCCAGAATCATCAATTCAGTCTTCAGATTTTTTCCTGGAAAGGTTCCTTCAATTGAGATACTGCAAATAAAGGCTGTGTTAATATTTCACCAGAAGGGAGGGGGGGGGGCAGATGCAGTAATCACTTTCACCTTTTTGAAAGAGGGAAAGAAACCTGATTTTCCATTTTAGAAATCGGGGGGAAAAAAATACACTTAATAGATCAATAGTGACCTTACCAAAACAAAGTCTTCTGCCCTCCAGCTCGGGTCCTTGTTTAGTCTCCTTGAGAAGAGATTGCGAGAGGAAGATTGAAAGTGTCCCTTCAGTCCAAGAGCAGGGCCACTCCCGATGGAGCTCCACACGCACAATAAACGATCCTGACCTCTAACAAAGAGCGCTGAATGACAGTATAGCAGATTAAGCTGATATACACCTTCTTATCATGTCCCTTTGTCTGTGTGTGTGTGGTCCAGGTATACCTTACCTTGTGGGGACCCAATGTCCCCACAACACGATGAATATCCATTTTTTTTTTTTTTTACCTTATGGGGACCAGTTTCCTGGTCTTTTCGAGAAATTTCGCGAGGTCAGAACAGCAACACGGAACTATTTAACAAGTTATCAAAAATGTTAACCGGCGCACACCTCAACATTAGCCGTTTATCTGTAAGCAGTTAGCCAACAAACACGTTAGCCGTATGTTATCATTAAGGTAGTGGATAGGCGCAATGGCTAATAATAAAATAATATAGTTAATGTGGGAACAATGCAAGAACGTAAAACAAAAATGTGTCCTGTAAAATCCTGTAAAATGTGGTAAACGCCCAGTCATACTTTAAAAAAAAAAAAAAAACATCGTATACCGTGAAACCAATATAACGTTGAATAATACCGTGATATAAATTTTTGGTCATACTGCCCAGCTCTAGTGTGTGTCTACATACGTACATGTTTGTGTCTGTTCATGTGTGTATGTCCATATATGTATGTACATGTGTGTGTGTCTTCATACATACGTGTTTGCGTATCTACATACGTACGTGTGTGTGTGCCCGCTTGTGTGTACATATGTACGTGTGCGTGCCCCCGTGTATCTACATACGTGCGTGTGTGTGTCCCACGGGCATTTCTCCAAAGTTCATGAAACGCCTTTTCAGAGCTTTAATGTGCCACATTGTTAATAATAGATACAAGATCCACTCGAGATCCTCTGAAGGCCCAAGAGGGTGTCGCTAAGCTCCCAGAGATCAGTGCGTGCTGTGACGTGCCCAGGGCCACAGGACAATCCCGCAGGTGCAGACCTCTCTTTCATCCTCACAGCGCCGGTTTGGGATACTCCATCGCGAGACAGAAAAAGCACCACCCAACACCATAAATCTCCCCCCGTCTGAGCAGGTGGTCAAGGAAAGAGCGCGAATACTAGTGGAGAGCTAGAACTAAATTAATAGACGAAGTTCAAAATAGTTTCTGCTGACAGGCCAAACCTTAACATCTAACAAGTCCTTAATTTATGCTGGCCTGCAAATACTATGACAGTGTCTTCATCCGCAAGGGCCCTAAGCCAAGCCAAAGCCGGGACAATCAGGCGCTCTTGCAGGGCATGGTCACAAACTGTCAGCCGATATTTTAAGGTATAAACAACGATAATCTCATTTCCGCTCCTTTGTTGAATGCCGTGAATGCTTTTCTGCTAAGTTGTTCATGCATTTGATACATATCTTTAATATATTTTATTTCTGCCACAGCCTGAAAAAGAAAGACAGCATAATGCATAGCTGCATTCTGGAGCAGAACCAAGTTATTTGGGAATGTTCCGAAATCCATTTGGCTTCAGATCAACTAATCTTCATTGGCCGGTTGCTCCACAGCAGTGAATAACAGATAAAAAAAAAATAGATATATACTCCCATGATGGGAAATGTTTTCTTAGCAGATTTCGATACAGGAAAGTTTCTTTAATGCAATACAAAAATAATATAATTTTAATAGTCAGGGACAGGGCTCTTATAACTAGCCATTATATCACTATTGTAAGGGGAATTTGCAAAGGACATGCATGTAGACAACATGTTTGTGCAAGTTGGATTTCCATCCATCCATCCATCCATCCATCCATCTGTATATCCATCCATCCATCCATCCATCCATGAACAACCTGAACAAGATGTAAGTTGACTGCAGGGATCACAGACCTTTTTTCACTGGATCTACATGTTTACAGCAGTTTTTTCGCTGCTAACTGGAGAACTGTGTAGTTTTTGAGTGAAAACACAGGCAGTAATTATACCGCATACCTGACAGACACGCAGAAATGGAATGTGCTAGTTATGAGCCAGAGAAATGACATCGTTTTGGGAGGACGTGAGAAAGATGTTAATATGGGAACCACACTGGACAGCTGCGCTCTCACCTCCCGAAGCGCCGTGTGGACAATTCATGACAAGGAAAATTATAGTGTCTTCAACCAAATTTAAAATTCTGAACGGAGGCGGACCATGGTGAGAAAAGAAAAGTCTTAGTCAGTGAAATGTGTGCATTAAAAAAGAGACAGAGAGAGAGAGAGACTGAAGTACATAAAGAGTGACTGTACTTCTACGATAAGGCCCTTCTCTGGGATTCAGAACACCATGTACCTTGTCCTGTGACCCATAACATCTGGCCAGTTTTCGGCACCCTCTTGTATCCTTATGTCATATTTTCCGTCTCTGAGGCATATTAAAACAGGCATCGAAATCTTCTTTAGGAAATAAGTCTCAAAAGGCAACGACGTGTGGAATCAGCCTTTTGCTAACGAGGCACACATGTCCAGCTGTGCGGGTGTCGCAATGCTCAGTGTTCACAATACGCCAGATAAGGGCATAATCCTAGCCTACTAGCCAAGAGTGCCTTCCCTCATGTCGGCTGCCAAGGCCTGTAACTAACCTCCATTATAGTGAGTAAATGGCTGTTTTCCCTTCAGTTTCCACTTCATAATGCAGTAAATGAGACTAAAGGAGAACAATAGCTCCATGCTGGGTTTGGGTAAAAATATTTTTCGCATCAGAGCTTACATGTAAGCCAATGAATAGAATCCAGCTACTCCTGGTTGGACCCATAGCCTGGGTATGGTGTTTATTCAGCAAACTGGGTGGAGCTAAGGATGGTGGATATTGGGGAAGACCTGAAGAAGCAGGTATGGTTGCATCTCAACCAGTACTACTGGTCTGCCTCTAACGAAGCTATGATTCCTTCTGATTTTGGACGTTTCATGTCTGAAAGCCTCATTTGGGTTTCCATTTTGTTTTTGACATTTATTTTTCTACGGGGTCCTTGTGGCAAACTGCTGTCATATACCTGCCAGAATAGAATTACATCACTCTCGTCAGATGCAAAATACCCTTCTATTTATAGAGACGGGAATACCGGCAAAAGCATGTGACCGTACGGTTGGATAGGCATGGAGAATAACCGAAAGAAGGAAAAAAAAAAAAAACGTAACAAATCACGGCCCAGAGAAATTGAGTTGATATATAGTTTAAGATGAAAGTAGTCTTGATTAAAGAAAACATTTTTCTTTATGGGACTGGAGTCAAATTCATTTTTTGGAGCGAATCTACAAGCTGAGTCACTAACATCCAAGCGCATTGTACATTATACCCAACACTGGTTGGCTATTCATTATATTTGGTCTAATTAGGAGCAGTGTGGAAAGCAGGAGATAAGTGAAACTTGTTTGATGTAGCAGTCTAGAACGTTATTCAGTTCTGGTGAGCTGAAGCTCATTAAAATGCTAATTTTTTCCTCCACTTTTGGGCAATTTCCACCTTTGTGGAGTTTCCAATGGAATGCAAACTACAGCGCCACACGATTAAAGGTAAGAGTGTTTTGAACTCCATTTGGGGTATTCATAGCATGCTAACAGTGGGGATAAAGCGCGTTAAAACAATGAAAGGGGGGTTTATTGGATGTTTATGACTACTTTACCCATATATGTACCTACTGATGTCCGACATGGGGTCGTTTTAAACGAGGGTTACACAAGCTCCCAATGAATCCAGAAAATCTGAGGATGTCACACAATGATTCTCTACACCAGCGTTTCCCAATCTGGTCCTCGGGGGCCCACAGACGGTCCATGTTTTTGCTCCCTCCCAGCTACGGGTAGCAAAAATGTGGACTGTCCATGGGTCCCCAAGGACCGGACTGGGAAACACTGCTTTATACTTCTCTGAATGCAAAATTCAAACAATATTACTTATCACACAACTGAATTCCCTCTGGTCATGGGATTGGATTTAAATTATATGGATTTAAGTGATAATTTACAGGTATTAAATAATAAATGGTGTTTGACGATTAAAACATGCACGTTTATGGTGTATTCTTACTTGAATGTTACCTGTTATGGTAGAACATCATATAATTCTACGGCTTTTAGAAGACACATACCTCAACACTACGCACACCCTTGCTCCCATAATTTCCGAACAGAAGACTCAATTTTTAATGTACCTCCAGGAAATATAGACAGATTGGGTACAGTGCAAAATTTACTAGGGCAGTCAAGCGACACATCAATCTCAGTTTCTTGTATAGGCAACATTAACTGTAGACTGCATAACCTGGGGGGGGGGGCTCATTTACAGCTGCCACCCTGGAGAGGAGCAAGAGATTTCATGTCTGGGATTATTTTTCTTCAAATTTGTTTTTTCATCATTTATTTTAAACACAGAGAATTGGAGAACACCACAGAGAAAGGGGAGATGACAGAGAAGAGAGACATTGTATGTACATTCGCCGACATTCTCCGTGATGCTTTACAGAAACCCAGTACATTTCAAGCACATTTCTGGGGATTGCGGTATCTGGGAGAAGTTGACGACGATGACAGCGATGTGAGTTTTAGAAACTCTGAGGCAACAGAATGAAAGTATCACGGCTCTTTGTTCCTCACAAAGCAAAATGCCTTCGGAGTCGGCACTGGCCCCTAATCTTTTCTATTAATCTCTCCCGTGAATTCGTAACATCAAAGGTCTGTCTTCCCTGTGCAAAAGTTTCAGAACGTTCCTCACCAAAGAGTAGAAATATTTACAGGAATGAGTCCCTAACATGCCGTGAAACATAGTCAGACTGAGTACACCTCAATAAGCGTAACTAAATATGTTTAAGTACAAAGAAATACATATGTCTACTTTAAACTGAAGGCTCCCCAAATTCGCCATGCCCTCCCACATTACATGCAAATGGTCAAATCGGCTATTAATGTCATTTTTATTAGAGGGAGCACGAGTATCAGCTAAATTAATGTTACATTTACATCTGGCTTTTAAGAACACCCAAAGCACTTTACAGAACCAATAGGAAGCCACTTGAACCACCACCACTGCGTAGCCCCCACCTGGATGATGCGACGACAGCCATCCTGCACCAATACACTCACCACACAGTAGCTAAGGTGGTGGGGGGGCAGGAGAGAATTCACCAGTTAGATATAAGGGATGATTTGAAAGGGCCACAGTGGGCAATTTTAGCCATGACATCGGGCTACCACCCCCACTCTATGGAAAGATGCCCAGGACATCGGGCTACCACCCCAACTCTATGGAAAGATGCCCAGGACATCGGGCTACCACCCCTACCCTATGGAAAGTTGCCCAGGACATCGGGCTACCACCCCTACTCTATGGAAAGATGCCTAGGGATCTTTCACTACCTCAGCGAGTCGGGATCTCGGTTTTACGTCTCATCTGAAGAACGGCACCATCTTACAGTGTGCCAGTATGGAGAGCCACATGTACCACAGGATGGGCTAACCTGTTGGCCACACCAGCTCTTTCATTCATTCAGGCAGAGGTGGCAATTTCATGTCCAGAAAGTAAAAATCCAGACCAGGATTTTGTTTTAACCAACCAGCTGAGCGTAAAGAGTCACAGTCAAATAGGGCAGCCCCCACCCCCCCACATGCCTGACATGGAACCTGTATTCTGGCAATTTAGCGAGCGACACACACATAGCAGCAAAGAGCGTTCTTCACAGACGGCCTGCTGTCGGATTGATTTTTGTCACTTCAAATCCAAAGGTCAGGCAGCTCAACGTGTAATTTGTAATACCTTCACATAAATGGCAGCTCTATAATGGAAAGTGATCATGTTAAGGCGCTCTGTGAAATATCTTTACTGAAGCCAATTGTTTAGTCATTTATATGTGTGCTTATTCAACCAGTGTATATTTTCGAATGTTTTTTTTTTTAATGAAAATGAATCTCCCTCGCAATAAATGTTCAGGAAAGACAGAAAGCATTTCTCATTTTTAACAGTGACTCCGAAGATAGGAGTGTAACCATGGCACAGTACCGCACTTTTATTAACAAGAGGAACGGCTTTGTCCCGACATCAGTTCAGTGTCTACCTGTAATTACAGAGCTTTTAACCATTTTAAGGCAGGGAAATGGAAACTGCAGCCTCTCTTATGAAAGCAAAACATGATATGAAAAATCTGGTACAGAGAGAAGTTGCAGTACAGGCCATACCGTGACTATGGTTATGTAACCAAGGGGACTGCGGTTCTATTTAACAACATTGCTGGAGCACAATGGGAATCGCCAGTCATTATTATCACTAGGTGTTTTAATAACCTTTGGGAATATCAGCTAGCATCACTAATATTCATTATGCAGATAAGTCTTTGACCAGAGGGTAGGTGGACGACCTTGACCACTATACTAGTACCAAAAACTGAAGAGTTGCTGTTTGTTTATGCCGTAGGGATGTGAAAGGAACAATTTAAATTCAGACCGAGTGGCAGCAGAGCTGTATTGTTATAAATTAACTGCCAATCAACTCTTGTATTAATGCTATTATAAATAACGATAAGTAAAATTTATGTGAAACAATGAAAACAATGTTGAAATACGTTGAAACTAACTTCTGTGTCCCAATCTACTAATCCAACAAACTGTCCCGATCCCTTCAATGTTCATATACTTAAACATACGCTTTTTGCGTGCGATGTAATTGCAGAATGTAAATCCTTTCCTGCTCCCGTTCATCTACAATCTTAAATGTAGCATACAGGCAATCCCCAGGTCATGAACAAGATCCATTCCCTAAGTCTGTATTTAAGTCGAGTTTATAGGTAAATCGGAAAGATGAAAATGTGGTACATAATAAATAAATAATAATAATACAGAAATAATAAATGTAACTACATACCATACTGTAGCTCCAGCTGTGGAACTGCTGAAGGCCCACAATGTTTTCATGAGCGTCACAAAGTAGCGCGTGTGTTCGTTATTACAAACCTTCGCATTTAACTGATTTTTTTTATACAATAGACTAAATGGTAATCCAAGTTGTAGTGGTAAGTACGAGATGTCCGTAAGTCGGACGTTCTTAACCCAGGGACTGCCTGAAAGATAATTCAATGATTCAGTTATACAAGTGACTTTGAGGAACATACCAGGTTTGAGAAGATCTGGGAGTCACCTCTCAGTGGAGTGATGTTCTGTATTCCAGCAGTCAACCAAGGCACGCTCTTCTGGAGTTGTCATTGTGTCAGAGAACTGAGAAGCAAGAGGCAACACTCAGACTTAATATTTGTGCATCACCAGTAGCTGAATTCTAATACGCTAACCCACATCCTGGTTTTTTTTTTTAAAACTCAATCACTTATAGCGGCAAAACAAACGTAACGTTCCGAGTTCTGAGAGCAGGCAGCCACCTGGAGGAATCCCCTCTGTTTTTCAGCATTTTTCAGTGTTGTTTATGGGCGTCACAGCCACAGTAATTCAAGATCTTGCAGGATTTATCCATGTGTCACACGTGACAAAGAGCAGTGAGATTCAGGGCCTTTAGAGTGGTCATGTGAGCGACAGGTGAATCAAAATATGGCTGCATCTGTTTTCATTTAGTCCATAAAAAAAAAGACAAAAACAGGTCGCACTTTGCTTGATATCGTTTAATTAATTGAACGTCACATTTAGTCCAAGAACTGTCACATGTTAAAGGGTGTAAATTATACTCACTAACAAATGAGTGTATTTTACTCTGGTGGTGTTTTGATGTTTGATGGCATTTATGTCTAAATGATTTCATTACTAATTGATTGGCTTCTCATTATGTTGTTGCTGCATGAGAGACACCGTGGGATGATGGTGTGGGAAGGTGTCTTTACATCATACATACATAAGATCAAAGTGAACAAATGTTTTAAGTGCACATTCACGCAGCCGTCGGTTACTAGCCAATAAAATCACAGCTTTTTTCTAAAAGTAAGTTTTTATTTCACCAAGCAGTCCTTCCTGTGCCACGCTCGCCATCTGGAACATATTTACGACAGCGCAAATCTGTGTTTGTAATTAATCAGCTCACCCCTCGCTACACCAACAACCGAATCCGATGAGATCTAGGCAGAGCCGGTTCGTGCTGTGATGGGACCTGCCGTGATTTCGCAATCAGAAGCATGGCGTG
>JAODLD010000047.1:11674425-11727427 GCA_026781065.1 Mormyrops boulengeri
TCCAGAAGCCGGGCGGGCGGGGGGGGGGGCTGGGGGGACCGGGGGCGATGAGAATAAATGCCGCGGCTGGAAATAACAGGGCTGCAGGTCAGCATGATTGGCTGCGTGGTGCTGAGCACAGGTATGCTTACCCCACCAGACATAAACAAGGACATGAAATTAAATAAAAACAGAAAGGCAGATGGACAAATTTAATCCCCAATGGTCAAAGAGCCCCAAACAGCCCACTCTTCCCGTTTCTTGCAGTGACCCCCTGAAAAGAATGTAACCGTTAACCTTAAAATTTTATGTTTTTAATCACCAAACCCATCTGTTGCTACATTTGAGAACTGATCTCATCACCTCCTTAGCAACTCCTTTACAACGGAATGTTTATATCGAATCCCATCTTCATTCATGTGGCCAGACTGCTGTTATCTTGCACGCAGAGTCAGAATGCGGGGGTGGTATGTGGCTCATTGGGCTAGAACGCAGGCTCTGTGATCAAAAGGTTGTTGGTTCAAATCCCACAGTAAGCCACAATCACCATGGGGAGCTTGAGTAAGACCCCTAACCCCCCAACTACTCCAGGGACTGGCTGACCCTGCTTTATAAATTAAATAGTGCTCTGGATGAAAACATCTGATAAACTAATAAAATGCAGAAGAAAGTTTAGACTGCAGCTCATTTCCAGGGGGAAACAATTATTTTGCACACAAACATGCCATAAATTCATAGACATAATATATACAACGCTGCTTCAATAAGATCATTCCATTCAGAATGTTGCTGAAGTTCATACCTGTGAGTTTTCTCTCCGTCAAGCACTTTCAAAATTCCGTACCCCACCTGCTACCCCCCTCAATCTTACGTTTAGACCAATTTATTAATCATTGAGGGGAAATAAAGGAAAGAAACCACAGCGCACCTGATATCCCCAGGCAGCGTCCCACTGCAGCGCTAAGTGAGGCCCCCTGGTCGCGGCTTCCGACATCAGAGGAGCGTCACTGTAATGACCCCGTTCACGGCCCGCTGTGACCCCGGAATGCAGTGGCAACAGCTGAATATTTAACACTGCAACATTACGAAAATCCCAGAGAAAGCACTGGTCTGCGGGGCCCCACAACATCTGGCCGCTCATCTTCCGTAGGCTTCTCTATTTGTACTGCATTATGAATCTGTAAATATCCTTTTAAAGAGCACTTTTCCTGTTCATTATGTTAATCTCATCCAGGCCTCTCCTGAAATGTATTCCACTACACAGCATGAATGCACATTAAATGAAATGCGTTGTGTCACTTGACATCTGAATGGCAACCACAGTGAAAAGAACATTACCTCAGCCCCCATGGTCATTGGCTTTATTTTTTTAGTTTATTACATAAACTGAAAACGCTGTGCCGATGTAGTAAACACAGAAAGTAGGCGTTCTTGCTATTGATTTTCTCAAAATAAACCGTGTACGTTGTTACTAATGGGGTCAGTACCTAACATCATAATTCCTAAACAAAAACCTTACTTCCAAGGTTATTACTAAGAGTAAATCTGAACTTTACAGGTAAATATATGAATATATTTAGCGGGAAAAAACTTAACTCGATAATAATTGAATATTTATTGACTCTATTTGATAGATTACAGCAGAACAAAGGAAAAAAAACTGACCTTGTTCTCATCTTTCAACCTGAAGAAGGAATTCTCTCTTACATGGGGAAGAAAAAACTTTTCCCATTATCTACTGGTTTATGTAATGTTCCCTGCAATGGTCAGGAGTCCCACACGAGTCTTAGACTTACTGGGATAGACCCAAGATCACTTTGGTACTCTTTGGGTTAAAATATAATATTCTTACTGTCTCTTCCTGCTTGTGGATTTCCTTGCAATTAAAAATTACTCTGAAATGGACAACCACTGTTGACATGATGTTATGACAAAAAAAACCCCTCAGATTATTAAGCATGGAAATATTTTGCAACAACCTTTACCCAATATGGGGGGATGTATATGTGTGGTCATTGTAAACAGATTGCAGTCAGGGTTGTGTGTTCAGTTATTCCTAGAAGGGATTTCCCAAGCCTGCATTATCAAGACATACCATCTGCCACCAAACATCTTTGTGGAACTTTTCATTTTGGCTTCAGGGACGGTCACTGGCCATCCAACTGCTGCGGCCCAAAATAATATGGACACCCCCGTGTGTAAATATCATGCTAAATATGGTGACTACCAATAATATAAGCAGACATAGAATGGAATTTCAAAATAAAAAAATGTTCACCTTTCTATTGAGTCCCACTTAGAAGTTTCTATATTTGTAAGTTAACTTCTATGTAAGGTTATTGGTGTAGTAGTAGCATGTAGAATACTGTTTAGACATTAGCATAAGTTTGATGTTTTTAAAATGGTAAGACAACATGTGAGATTCCCAGCATATACAAAATTTTTGTTTGATTGGCATTTGAACATCAGAGACATTTAAAAATTCACTCTATAAAACGCAGAAACTGAAGATCAATAAAAATGTTTTTTAAAATTTTCCCTTGGGCTTTAATAAAGTCTGTCTGTTTGAGTCCATCTATCCATCAAGATTTCTTTTTTAATGGTCTATGAATCCTATAAGGAACATATGAACTTGGTTTACATTCTACAGGTCTCATAAATCAGTCTAGCTCAAAGTTTTTTTCTGGCTTATTGGTAAAATTCTGATCAATACTGCTTTTACGTTTAGCGTTTTTTTTTTTTAACAGTATTATACTGTGAAAATACCTGCATGTACCTCCTCAACACATTTTGTTCAGTCTTGCGATCATAAGATTTTTGACAGCTGACTGAATTCATTCTGCTTACTTTCCTTTCTTAACAACGCCGCGATAATTCCTGAAATGCGAACGGTAGCAGAGTGATAAATTTGATGCTCCGCTTCATTTTATTCCATTAATATGCAATTCATATAAATATGGAAATAATTCCTGTATATTTTCCCTCCAACTCCAGTTTGCCTCACACTGTCAGCTGGTGCCTTTTTAAATAGCATATTTCAAATGATTCACAATCCCATTAAAAAGCAAATGCAAAACCGAATTTATAGGACTGAATGCATGCTTCCAATAAACGCTTTTGCCATCTCGTCCATTTCTCTAATGGATTTGTTTCCATAAATCGTGACCATGCCAACATCCACAAACATATAGGGTCTCGGAGACCTGTGTTCCTGTTATTTAAAAAAAAAAGATTCAAAACGGTTAGCATCTCAACACTTACTTTTTACATACAGCAGCCTAGAGTTTAACCCACTAATACACCTGGAGATTGTACCAGATTTGTCCTGGTTAAGTACCTTATTCCATGGATCTACTGCAGTAGCCCTTGTAGGAGCTACAGCTAACAGCCCGCAAGGCTAAATCCTTAACCCCGATACTCCCTAAAACCAGATTAGCTCCAGTCTCAATTCCATACGTTTCATTTAACTCACATCAGAACGCAAGAACTTTACTTGATTATAGAGGAGGCGGCTGACCTTTATTTCAAAATGCAAGATGTATTTTAAGACACAATTGGCATGTTCAAGATACTTGACATTTTCCATTTCTTGCCATCCTGGTGAGGTGTGAGATATTTCCAATATCAGGATGGTATCAAAGATTCTCTTCTGTTTCTTGTGGCAAAGGATCCGATGTGAAATTTAAACACCTGCTCCGTAATATCGTCATAGCGACATCATTACTATTCTGAACCTCATAACTGGTTAATTCATATGAGAACATTACAATAGGCCTATTTTATTATGGGAGATATAGGATATTAATAGAACATAGATTGTGATATATAGATGATGTTAATAGCACTAATCATGTATTATTAAGAAAGCTCTTTCTGTGCAAGTATAAATGGAAAATGACTAAATATTTAAGGCTTAAAAATGTCCTATGTCCTAACACTGTATATTGCAGTGGTCAAAACTACACACACTTAGTCTCCGACAAATTTTATTTCGCTCCAAGCGTTTACTCAAGAACAGACACTTTCACCGTAGAAACCGTGCTGAAAGAGAGACGCACATGGAAAAGTGCAATGGATATGCAATTCAACAGTTATGAAGCAGCTTTAAAAATCAAATCTCAACAAATCATTTTAAGCACCGAGCATTTCATTCACAGGGTGCAGTGAGATTCGCAAACGACTTACTCCGGGCGCTGGTTTGAGTTCACCCAAGCGGAAAAAAAAATTCGAGTCTGATATATTTAAACATTTACATTTCTCCCCTTCGACAACTGAAAGATTTAGATTATTCATGACTGTGATTTTACCTCAGCAAGTGTTTTTCAAAAATTAATTTTACCAGAACATACAGAAGCCTCATCAGAGTGCTTGAGTTTGCATGGTGAAGTCCGGTTCGTCCTAGAATACTAACAAGTTACACAACAAAGTGATTCTGAAAAGACTCTGCAATTTTGATACCAAGCTACAAATAAAATGAACGTGTTTAAAAATATATTAATCTGTCGTGGGCTAGCTCAGTGTGGCTGGACACTAGCTAGAGAGAAATCAAATCGAGTTTACTTAAAAGCTAACAAATGCATAAAAATCTGGCTGTGGACACGAGAAAATTTAGACAAGAAGTCTTTTGTAATCAATATAAGGTTTTTTTTTTTTTCGACCCCCCATAGTAATAGAGGAATATTGCTCACGCAAACTGAACGTGCAACAGGTAGAAGCCCAGGTAGAATAGCGATGATCATGTGACTTCGATGCCCTGCTGTTCCTCAAAAGCTACATCTACAGTGTCCAACACCGAGAACGTCCTGCAGGACTATGTAAACCCTCAGTGTTAAATTAGCAATTCCAATTATGCTAATCATGTGGACTGAAATCCCCTCCAGGGTGTACAGTACCTCTGCCTTTGCGCCCTGTGCTGCTTGGGAGAGGCTTCGGACTCCCCAGTGGCCCTGTGCAGAATAAGCTGCTGGAAGATGGACAGATTTGGACTTGACCAATAAAACAGAGGTTTTGCATAGCTACCAATCAGCTCAGAGCCAGCAATTACAAATCATATCGATTCAACATGGCGGCGCGGGCGATTGCGGCGGCTAGGAGCTCTCTTACCTCTTACCTGATATGGCTTTTCAGACCATTAGACTGGAAGCGTTGCATACATGATAGCTATCAGTAAATAAAAGTGCAAATCTATTCATTCATTATTTTGTTCTTTATAACTAATCGCTAAACAATAGCCTAAGTAGGTCAAACTGTGCAGCAGCCTTTTAAATATTATCGCTGTAATAAATGTGTAAATGGTGTCAAGCATTAATATACACAGACAGACATTACTCAATGGCTTGATGCAGAAAACTTGATATTGAGACAGTCTAAGCTTCTCTCAGATCAGACTCTCTCAAGGAGGGCTATTCACCAGAGTCTCACAGACCAATTTAGCATTTCGAGGACTGTAGTTCCATTTATAGTTAACAAAAACCTATGAGTATATCACCATTCTAAAACTACAAGCATGGTCATTCAAAATGTGAGAATAAGAAATTAGAATTAGAAGGAAATAAGAAATTAGAAGGATTTTATAGTGGCCTGTATTTTTCCCCATTAAGTATTTGCACTGGTGAGTCTTTTTGCTAATCAGAAGGTACTACCTCCTTACAATATATAACTGAACAGTTCCTTCCACGTCCGCCGTCCACCCAGCAGTAACTGGGGACAGCCAACTTCTTGCAAAGTTGAATTGCTAAAATGTTAAATCATTCATATTTGCATACATGGGGGAATCCGTGGCATGGCAAAGATTATTCCTACTTTAATGAATGCAAATTTGCAGATTAATAAACAGTTTTCTCAGTGGAACTGGTTAAACAAACCGAGATGATATCCCCATGTGGGGGGGGGGGGGGTGTGTCTTTCAGGGGTGTAATGGGGTTAAAATAGCTTAGTCGTCTCATAAATCACCAGGCAACTGGTGAAATTAAGTTAGACGTTAGATTTAAGCCTAGCTTCAGATAGAGACTTTGCAGACACTATAAATTAGATTTACAAGTGATTGAAAACGGTTGCTGGCACATTTTGGGTTCTATGAACTCACTCCAAGGAACAATGTGTAAAGGTGGTATGCTTATTTGCAAATGTTTCCCAGCGTAATTATTACTTCCCAGCAAGTCAGCTAGCCTCGGATCTGCACCAACCTTTCTAAACCTTTGAACTGACACGGGGAGGGGTCGTCCTGGCCCCGGGACCAGTGACCCTTGCATCCAAACGGGATGCAAGACCATGGCAGCCAGGCGCAGCATTCAAAACCCTCCACAGATATTCTTCGCCCCGGCTGCTCAATTCAATGCTGACACACAAGACCAAGTCACATTGATGGATCGGTCCCGTCACACAGTCTGGCGGGAAAGCATGACCCAGCCAGAGACTCCTCCGCTTTCTAAACATCTGCAAAAGCCCAAATGCCCCACATGTGCGTATTTATACCTGCAGGATTACGACAGGTTGCTATACTTAGATATTACCCCAGAGGTTCTATCACTTTGGTGCTCATTACAGGAACAGATTGCAATTATTTAGCCTTTTATGTAGATTTCAGCTGATCCAATCTGATTATAATACCACCACGCTCTAGGTTATCTGGATCAGGGCTGAATCATAAACCAAACATGCCACATTATAGGTGTTCCTGGTGGTCGCTGGTTCGAAGTCCCGAATCGGCTTCTTTTTCTGACACCCCTACAATGGATTCAGCCCACTTTAAACGGCCCGCTTATATGCTTTCGAGACGGATTCGTCACAAGACAAAGGGGTGACATCGAGGCGCTGACACTTTCAATTAGACTTGCTCATGCCGCTGTCCCTGCATCATTTCCGTGGCCTGCGCCATGTGACCACCCTGAAGGGAATCTCAGCAGACGCACATTAGTGACAGTTTGTCTTTGCCTTTCCCCCTAAGGGCATTCAGACAGCGCGGCTATATACAGCATGGCCTGGAGGTTAAAGCAATTTTTGCAGTGTCAGTGTCGGACTGAGCTGTGCTGGACCTGGCCACAGATACAGGGTGACCTCACTGGACATCCCGAGTCTCTGGGCTCTTAGTCTGACCGGTGGGAAACAAACCTGCAAAACTTGTTTTTCCCCCAACTTGCAGGTGAAAGGTATTTAAAATGATTAAATCACACATTAGGTGACGATATGTGCACTGCTATGACAGTATCTGCAAAACAATACATACTTCTAAGCTGAACACTACTGAATCTGATTTGAGCAGAGATTCATGGGACCGACAGGAGAAACTGATCAGATGTGGACCACAATGTTCTGACAGAGACTGATAGTGCAGTTGATATACAATATGAGATGGGGTTATACCATTTCAGGCATCGTGGGTAATATTATTTTAATGCGCTATTTATTAATGCTTCAAATCATTAGCTTTGTAAGCAGCCGAGTAGTCCAAGGTGTTTTAATTATTTAATGTAGGATACATGGACTGTTACATTATTGAATAATATTACTAACTAAGGAAAGAACTGAAACCAGTGATATCATGCTTAGGGACTAAATCGTATGAAAATGATGCATATGTGGACGATCCAGCTTTAACGAAACGCGCAGGTATCTTTGAGAAGAGTCATTGTAGAACCTTCTGACAATAAATTGTTTCAAAACTGCTCATCAAACAAAGATTTTTTGTAACATACACTTTGACATACACTGTGATTTTGGTTCAAGGGTTGGCCGAGTACCGCCAGACTGAAAAAAGCAGGGAGCCGGTCATGCCAAATGTGTGAAGGATCGTTAGACTGCAAGGGATGTTCCTCAGCGGATCTCTAAGTCCAAACCCCTGGGGGAGACCTGGATAAGCGTGAGAGCTCCAGGCTCTAAATGAAGAAGACCGAGGTCTGGAGTTATAAGACGATCAAAGAGAATCAGCGCCATAAGCCCTATGAGCCACGCACAGCATCATAATGTTGATCGACGCACAGACGCAGCTGGCCAACTGAAAAACGCTATCGCCTTGTTCTCTAGTCTAACAGGCAGCAGGATGCAAAAAAAGGGTGTTTCGAATTTTTTCTGGAAGGGAAAACTCAGGTTCCTGCTGGGCTGTGTGGTTTAGCGTCCACGCTGCTTATTGTCTATCGAAGGCCGATGTCAGAGAGCCAGACAAATCTTGATGTGCTACGCGGATTTCCCATGCGGGGTAAACATAGCGGTATTGTGAGAAAGGCTAGACGGAGCTGTTCTCATTGTTGCATTACGAGTGGAAAAACCTTCACTTACCGTAGCAACTAGAAAACATGTACAACCCGTCTACCTTGAGTAAACTTGTAAAGATTGGACAACAGGTGGCATATATAATATAAACTGTCTGCACAGCATGGGTTTAAGTCCAAAAGGGAGGGGGGGGGGGGGTAGTGGACAGACAGACAGACAGAAAGATGGACAGACGGAATGACCATAGAACAAACAGGAAAAGGACAGTACATCCTGTCCCATGCTGAAGCCTGGAGAACAGAGCATTAACGAGAAACTCGGTTAGAAAGACCAGAGAGAAGCCCACCTACAGACAGGCAGCCAGCGGAGAAACAGACACAGCCCTCTGTTACCTGCTGTGCCCCGTAGGGATACTACATGCTGAAAAAGGTCAAAGGTGATTCCACATCACTTCTAAGAGCATCTTCACCACCCGCTGCCTCTCCAAGGGCTCCCTATGGTTCTTGGTTGCAGTACTGTGATGCAGCCCAGGACTAGGAAACCAAAGCCGGCCAGAGATGTTCTGATACATTATTCTGCCAAGGACCACCTGTACAGCTCCGAACCCTCAAATAGTGTCACGGTCTTCAGCCATAATACCTGAAGCCTCAGTAGCCTTCCATTATAGAGCATGTTTTACACACCAGTTGGACAAAGTTACACATTCATTAGCTACACTTAATCATCGTCACCTTTTGAGATGTTCTGTGGATCTGCCAAACATGTACATTTTCTATACCCGCTTGTCCAATGCAGGGTTGTGGATCCTATCCCGGAAGCTACAGGCACAAGGCAGGGAACAATGCAGAAAAGGGTGCCAACCCACTACAGGACACACACGGCATTCTATGGGCACTGTTGGTTAGTCCAATTCACCTTAGCATGTTTTTGGACTGTGAGGGGAAACCCCATGAAAACATATAAACTCCACCCACTTTGATCCGCTGGGCGGAGACTCGAACCCCGGTCCCAGAGGTATGAGGGAACAGTGTGCCACAATGCCTCCCCAATCTGCCAAACACGCATTAAAAAAAAAGTGTAAATGAGGATGAATATTAAAATAAAAATATGTAATATTTCATAACATGCGCAAGACATCAGGGCATTAAAGAAATTTTCACATTTGTACATGTCAATTCATCCATCTTCCAGCCACTTATCCTGGATAGGGCCTCAGAGGCGTTGGTATATCTCAACTCAATAACGCTCAAAAATGAAGTAATTTTTGTCAATTCATGACTGACAGCTCACTAAATTAAGGTTATTACAGACCTTAAAGCCACAATTAAATACACAATGGGTGGATGTGAGCCTAGGGTGATTGAGTACAGTGTGCTGTGTTCTTCAGCTGGAAGGGTATGCAGAAACTCCACATCAGAGTTAAAACATACCCCTGTAACTGAACACCTTAATGTTATACATTTATCTTTTGTTTTTGTATTTACTTGTAGCACCATAGAGGGGGCACAAGCGAAACAGTATTTCAATGCACTGGGTACTCGTACATGGATGTGTTGGTGACAAAGAATTCTTGAGTCTTGAGTCTCTTGAACTTCAAAGATGCATCTTGGGCTGGACCATGCAATTGAAGAAATGAAACATAACTGCCCGCAATACAATGTGTGAAAAATATTTGGAAAATACGTCTGACCTCACATGCAGTAGATGCCGGTAGCTCTTGTGCTGCCTGGCGTAACACTGTTCACATTGATCCTTTTTCTTCTTTTTTGTCCAGATTAGGTCTCAAAAGCAAACAGAACCTATATAGCATTCTCATAGAGCGTGGATAAGTCAATTAGGGTTCTAGACCAGCTAGACTAAGAAATGGCATTATGAAACAAAACCACAAACATGTTTTCTGTGTTCCACAAAGGGAAACAAACTCCATACCCTTAGCATAGAACCCAGGATAAGGTATTATGATCTGCATGGAGGACGGTGGAAACTTCAGAGGGCAAACAAAAAGCTGAAGTCCAAGTACGATAGGGTTACCTTTCAGAGAACAGAATACTGTCGAGTGACTGTAGGTTTTCCCCAATCAAGCGTGATCAACAGACTACATGTTAAATCTTCTCAAAACTGAAACATGCATACAATTACATTATGGCGACAGAAAACACAGGACATCTAGGGGGTAAATGATGTGGTGATTTCGAGGAAACCCCCAGCCCTCTCCCCACCCCCACACAAACGCTACATACTCATCAAGACTAACTCGTAGAAAGTGTGGATCTCAGCTCACTTTGGGCCGCGCTCACTTCAGTGACTGCGAGGTTAATATCAGAAAATCAATAGCAGCATCTTACAGAAAATGAGTAATAGACCATTTCTGCCTTTGAACAAGAGACCAAGAAGAATTTGCGGTATTGGTGATTTATAAAGCAAACAATCTGCAGAATTCTTATATGGCATTATGCATTCCACAATACTTGTTCCACTAAAAAAAAAACAAGGTCAAATGGGAGGAGAGATATAGAGTGGGTATACACTATATGGTCAAAAGTAGGTGGACACCAGCTTCTTCAGTATCTCAATCTGAGACCAAGGGTATTTATGTTAAGCTGGTCTGCCCGTTGTTACTTTAATAGCCTCGACTCTTCTGGGAAGTCTTTCCATTAGGTACTGGAACATTGCCACAGGGATTTCATGCCACTCAGGTTGGGTATTGACGTTGGGTGATCAGGTCCCTTTCTGCGTGTTGGCGTGGCCAAACACTTTGCAGCTGAACTTGCTCCTAGATGTTTCCACGTAACTTGTGGTTGACTGGGGCAGCGCTAGCAGGGCAGAAATTTGTCAAACTGACTTGTCGGCATCCAATACTGGAGCCAAGCAGAAAGTCACTAACCTCTTCTGTATAACCACACACTCCACTGCCAGTGGTTCTTGCTATGTGCCTAATTATACACCTGTGTCAGCAGTGGTTGTGCCTTAATTTGCCAATTTCACTAATTATAAGGAGAATAAAAGGGGTATCCACATACTTTTGGTGATATAGCATACAAGGTTTCATTTCTTCATGAGGACATTCATAAATCTAAAATTAAATTTACTTTTGGATGAAAAAAGCAAGTGCACCACTCTTATTCAGTGCAACGTCATGCAAAATCCAGGAAGCCCCCACTGCTGAAATCTACACCTGCTAGGGTTATGACTCAACTCATCTGAATGCACACGTGACCTCACTGAGGGAGTGACTGACTGAGATACTAACTGCTACAGCTAACGAACACAGCCCACTTAACCTGCTATCAGGCTTTTGGTGAGTCCAGCACCCTGTTTGAAGAACAGAATGACTCAACAGCGTGTAAGATTCATGTATACTGGTTTCAGAAATGGTCCTTGGAAAAAACTACGTCCTATGATCCTACGTTTCAAATAAACTAAAATCCTCACAAAAATAGTTTTCAGTTTTAAATCCATCAGGATGTGTGTTAACATTACAAGACAAGTCTGTAACTTTAATTATGGATGGTGGATAGATATTCCTCTTCAAATTAAAAACGTTTCTTTTATTCATGGCTCTCAAAGCAGCGAATGTGTGGACCACAAGCTGTTTGTGTATGTATTGGGCAGAATGATTAATACCACTAGTTTTTTTTTCCCCACAAAGGAGACAGGGGAGCCAAACTTGGGGAGGCCTGGAGATGAAAGCAGTAGATACGGGCAGTTTGCAAAGTCCTACATAAGCACAATCGGAAAGCTGTCGGTAAACATGGCCAAGGATCATGCACTGTTCCATCGGCCCCCCCAGAAGCTTGGGTGGAGCTTACTCCACCATACCCCAAAAGGGCTGGCCAGTGATCAGAAGCTGCTGTCAGGTGACACCATAGTTAGCGTCTGTGTTACCGCAGCCCCTGAAATTACACCTAACTTCAACAAATTCGCACTGTTAAACAGGGCCGGCCGACATATCCCCATGCCTTTGGGGAAGGGTAACTGCTAGAACTAATTGATTAATTTTCAATAAAAAAAAATACAGAAAAGAATAGAGAGGGCCTAACACGTTACAGTGAATCAAGTCTTAATTCCGCAAAGAAACACGTCAAAAAAAAGTAGAAAAAGCCAGGCACTTCTCAACTGGGTACATTCATTACTTACACCGTATCAAAGCTATGAAACCACTAGTTAGTCATAGGATAAATATTTCACGCTTCACAGAGGGCCTGATTTAATGCACTTGGCATTTCTTCTTACCTGAACAAATAACAGTGTCACTATCCAGACACTGATTCCCATAGATTTGACTACACGGTTGCCGTTAACGATGTACTGGTCAGCAACCAGCATAAATGACTTTGGGGTCATGTTATTTTAAGCAGGGATGTGTGGTACGATGGGTCTCGTATCTTCATCCATCCATCTTCTGTAACAGCCTGTACTGTTCAGGGTTAGGTGGGTGCAGAGCCTATCCTGGAGGCTAGGGGCGCAAGGCAGGGAACAACCCAGGATGGGGCAAGAAACCATCACAGGGCACAAGGCAGGGAACAACCCAGGATGGGGCAAGAAACCATCACAGGGCACAACACACACCGTTCACACATACCTGCATACCCACGGGCAGTTTCATAACTCCAATTAACCTCAGCATATTTTAGACTGTGGGGGGCAAGTGGAGTACCTGGAGGAGACCCCACAATGACACAGGGAAAACATGCAAACTCCACATACATGGAGCTATAGTGGAGAGTCGAACCCTGGGAGGCGACAGTGCTAACCACCATGCCACCCCCTTGCATCCTCATTGTGAATTAATGAACCCATGGTTCATGTGGTTTCAAAGCAATTTTATGGTTAGATTCCTGACCAATGCACTACAGCCTTACTGAGTCCGGCTGTGAACTCTTTCAGGGAAGGTTCACATTTTTGGGATACAAGGGCTGGCATCCATCGGAATCTAGGGTGTGGAGAGTTGCATGGGGACAAAACATTTTCAAAAACTTTCCATTGCATGGGAAGTTAAGCTGGGGAATTTTGTAAATATTCCAAGTTGGAAACTTTCCATGGAAATGAATGGGAATATATAGGAATTAACGAGAAAATTCCCAGAATTTTGCCACCCTAGTGTGGATATCATCCCCAAGGGACAAGGGGAGGGTGTCTTTATTTTCTTCAGGATTCCTGGTCTCAAACTGGTCCACCTCAAACTTCATTCTTCTGCCCTTACATGATCCTTCTGTAAAGTGTCACTGAATGGATAATGTCTCCATGGTGCCTCAATCCATTGTATACACACTAACTTCAAGTGATGACCTTTTTCAGAAGTTTCAGATTCACTTCATCCCTTGTCAAAAACTACTCTATGAAAGTAAATTGTAATATAAAAACCAATCACAGCAACACAGGCTAGGTCTGAAATCACAATCTTGCCATTCATCGCACGAGGCTGTGCTTGTGACAGCCAAATATCACGGTATTTGATTGCTTAGCATTATTTCCCAGATTTAAACAGCTTCAGACCAATCAAGTAGGTTCAGCTAAGCAGATATCAAAGCAGATATCAAAGCAGATATCAAAGCAGATATCAAAGCAGATATGCAAAACTTCCCCAATCAGTTCTTCAAATTCTTCCTCTCTGCTTTTAATGGAAGGTGGCCCTTCAACACCAGGAGACAGTTACAACAAGGAAACAAGGGCAAATCGTACCACAAATCCTGCAATGGATATCCAGTTGTGAAAATATTAATTCTCAGTAATAACATACTTTCACTTCCCTTACTTTTACAGTTAATTTACCATTTCGAAATGTTAAAACATTAAAAAGATTTGAACTCTTGGCAACACTTTACTTGAGGAGGCACAAATGTAGTAGACGACACACTTAGTTAATATATTAATTAACCAGAAAATAAGTTTACCAAAATACCATGTTGCTGGATAGCAGTAACTTCAACTGATGGAGATCTAAACTAATACAGATACAGGATATTTAGATAATATACACTAGTGTCAGGGTCGGTGCCCATATGGCCCTCTCCCATGTGTTTTGTCCCCGTTTGGCCATCGGGTGTTGCTAGCCATCCTGGTCCCTCTTCTGTCTTATAGCCCTAAATCCCCAGTGTGTTTCCTTATTCCCTAGACTGCATAGCTCAATGGGTCAAATGAATGACTCAGAAGTTGAGACCCCTCCAGACATAGGTTTGAGACTAGCCTAAGGCCTGCTGTACCTGTTTAATTTAATGGGCTTTATTTTATCTTTAGCTTGTGCTATTGTTTCTTTGTCTTTGCTTCGTGTCCCTGTTTATAGTCTACCTTGCCCATACCTTGCAGAATTATGTTCTGCTAATGTTCAAAGACTCACTTTGTCTAGTTAGTCATTAGTGTTTGGTAATTTTTCCTAGTTTCTTGTGCTCGTTACTTGCAACTTATTTCAGGTTAGCTTTGGCTGTTCCCTAGTCCTGCTCTCTTTTTCTGTTCCCTAGCATGTTAATTTTGTGGTATTTTTGTTAGTTCTTATTTCTCCCATTTAGTTCTTGACCCCTCGTGGTCCCTTTATTTTGTGGTTTAACCCTTTGTGTTGTTTTTGTTAATAAACCCCTCTTTATTGGAGCCACTCCATGGATCATTCCTCTTTTTCTGTCCCTTTGCCATGACCTGCCATACCAACCTAGTATTCCCATGAACCGGAATTAGACGAGAGAGAACACTTAAAATTACAAGCAAAGAAAATGCATTTTTTCAGCAGAATCACTAACGGCAGTTTTTGCTAACCAATAAAGTGACCAGTATAGTTTATAGTAAATGCAGACAATGTAGAAAATGGTCGGATGAAGGGAACGGACCAGGAAATGTTATGTGGTGTAGCGTCGTGTGGACACTAGAAAATGCTGCGCATGCACAGACTTGCAAAGTACAAATCAGGCTGGTGGCACTCATCAGGTAGTGACAGCCCCTCTGGTATCACAGCATCTCTCGCTAGAATACATCCAGATTTCAATGGTATGAACCTTAAGGCATGCAAACATGGAGCGCTGTCATTAAATGGAAAGGGATGAAGAGGAGGAGACCGAGTACAGGGAAAGAATAGATCATAGACAAGAGAGAAGCGGGAGTCAGCAAAAGAAAGGCTAAGGACAGTGATGCAGCTCAAAGGGATGACGATTAATAGAATGAGAATAGACAACAAACTACAGTAATTTGTAGAGCTCAGAGAATCCTTTAAACTGTAAGGAAGCAACGAATGCAATCTGAGGCAAGTAAAGGTGGAAAGGATACAGTAAGGTAAGACCTGTAGTTACTGTAAGCTCACAAGTAGTACCCCCCCCCAAAGTGTATAAACCCCTGCTATGTGAACCGTTTAAGTGGGAAATTCCCCACCCCCATTTTGAAAAATGTAGGCCCTGGATCCCATGTTCCTTCATCATTAATCAACCGTAACGGTACACGTAGCCTACTTCATGCGTGAACATGCCAAATCTCAGGCATCTGGTGTGACAGTCACGCTCACGCAAGAAATCTTATGGCAAATCTACATCATTCCATTATAAACCTAAAATTTGCTACATTTAAAGTGTTGGGGCCGTTTGCAAACGCTGCAGACTGTTTACAAGGTAATAAAACTGTTACATACATGTAAACGTGTGTGCAGACTTGTCTCCAATCGAAAATCCCATGCCAGCTGACCAAAATTGCCAACCCTGTGTTACTGTATTTGTGCATGATTTGTACTTCAATAGTAAGTGAGTTACTAAGTGACTTGAGCCTTGAGTGTTACCAAACTATTGTACATCTACCTGTACAGATGTCTTTCATATCGGACAGCTGTATACAGGGCCAGTGGACTCAGTGCAGTATACATTAGAAAGAGCAGTACATTTTGTTACCTGCAGACAAACTGAGTAACACTCCGTTTTTAAACATCCCAATTTGTCCAAAACAGCTTCTTCCATTTTACAAGGGAAAAGATTCAAATTTAAGGGAAAACAATAAACTTTGTAACCCATTTAAATGACATGAATTTGTTTGAAAATGTCCCTTGCTTTAGCGCATTCTTTTTTTCTGCAGCATATTACCAGCTCAGCTCGACAAACCCACCCTTAAAGAGGAACGGCGCGCGGCTACACGATGCCCCCGGATTTAGAGATGCTTGATTAATTTAACAGCGGAACCGAGAAGTGGAAATACGTGGCAAACGACCCATCGGCCCTTTCTGGATAAAGTAGATATTTGAAAAATACGAACTTGGGGGCCATGACATCACTGCGCAGTGCGGAAGACGCGCAGTTACCGCGAAAGTAACGCGACGTCGCTGAAGACAAACTCTTCATTGTTAATGAGCGGATTTCCCCTACTGTACACCAAAGCACCCTTATTGTTTTCCCAACACTAGCATCGCTAAATATGTTAATACCACCCGTTGATGCAAACCTAAAACGACAAAACCATAAGAAAACAGCAATGGTACGAGATGGTAGCTACCTAACAGGCTATAAGCACACACAAGCCCTGATATTTAAGGATGCTGTATTACAAACATTAAGGGAGCTGAACTTCACTTGAAAACTGTGACACAATCCCCTGAAAGTCTGCAAGTAAACAAATGCTGCCGTAATATATTTGCATGTTCAGACTAAACATCATTACTGTAGGATTACTTGCTCTTTGCACTATACACCACTGCGTCCAACAGCTGAAACGCTCCCCTGCCGTGGTTCATCTTCCAGTCTCCATAACCCTCTGCTGATTAACAGTGGGGGATCAGTGACTTGTCAGTATGAGGAGGTAACACCAGTCACCAGCCTGTCACTGGGAATCATTTACTAGTTACGCCAAGCTCAGGTATATCTGCGCACTGCTCCAATGTTTTTCAGTTGTAGATTCATAAGGTTGTTTAAGTCACTTGAGAAGCTATAAATAAACATTAAGATAACACGGCATGAAATTTGTGAACACAGCACCAGAATCACTTCGTCTTTATTGAGTGTTATTTCCCATTGATAGAATTCTTTGGCCAGTACCCTTTTCATTAGCGCACCACAATAAAGACTCCATATATTAAATATCAACCTTGGCATCTTAGCATTAATGAGCATTAAGGGAGTGGCAGATTAAAAGCTAGTGTCTTGGAAAGGCTACAGTCTTGATTGATGATCACCAAGCTTGTCAGAACATCGAAGCACTATACGCTCCTTCGGTGCGTCGCAGCTCCCTGCAGGACTGTGTGTGTGTGTTTATTTTTCGAGACCGGTAGTTTAACATAGATCACGTTATTAATGCCTTATTAATGCGTCAACTAATTAAGGCACTTTTTTGCACTAACACTGCATGCTACACACTTTCAACGCCAAATGCATTTCTCAGTTTAATGATTATGCAATCATAAAAAAGTATCTTGACTACAGCAGGAGAAAGAAGTGGTCACAGGAATTCGAGCTATACGGCTTTCAAAAAGTCCCGACAGTATCCCATCAGTCAGCCTGCATGGTTTGTGTGTGCAGCCTGACACTGTAAGGAGGTATAGCTACCAGTCTGAAAGCTACAGGTACAGCAACATCCAGATATATCCCTAGGATGATTAAGCATTAATAAAAAGATGGTGAGGCAGTAAATAACAAGACCAACATGATTTTCATACATTAGCACGTCCACCATCCATCTCTCCCTCTCCTTCTGGTAACGTGTATCCTCCCCTGTATCTAATAAAGTCAGAATGAGCACATGTATAAAATGCCACAGATGCTACTCCAACGGAGTCATGTAATTTTTAAATATGTGAGGTTTATCCTCTATCCCTCTGGAATCGACCTAAGACAGTACACGAAAAAGATCGTTTATGTGCTACCAAGGTGTGTAAATGAAGCCTCTCCAGCGAAGCCCTTATATTTTGATGACAGCTTGAGCCGGTGATCTCCCAACAAATCGCTCCTTCAAGGCTGTGCTTTCACTACTGGCTGACGACCCCATGCCAGCTGATGGTGTCGGTGAGGGGAGCAGGTACAGAGGGCTTCTCCGCCAGCTCTCCAAACGCACCCGGGTGCCGTCGGTCTGCACACAGCGTGACAATGTGGCAAACGGGGGTTAACGGCGACTATCAGGCGAGGGAGGGCTGTGACTGCGGGAGCACATCTGGGGCTCAAACCGTGAAAACGGGCTCTGCGGCCATCGGCAGCTCAACCCGCTAAAGGTGCCGCAAACACTCCCAAACGTGAACCCAAACGCGGCATGAGAGGCACAGGGGGAGCTGGCGATGAGCTGTCAGGGGTAATCGAAAAATAAAGAGAGAGAGAGAGCGAGATAGAGAGATAAAGATGGATAGATAGATAGATAGATAGATAAAAACAAAACCAAAAACCATGTTAATGACCTCCACATTAATTCCTTACTTTAAAAATAATCATTTACCAGCAAAAACCCACGGTTTTAAAGGAGCTGTTGATATTCTCCAAAAGCTGTCCGTTGCAGACCAGACAACTGTTGTACAAATACCAGATGGCAGAGAAGCAAACAAATAAGGCAATAGGTGGTTTTAAAATATGAATGAAACTGCTTTAACGGTGATGGAAATGCTATTTCTGGATGCGCCTGCAAACAGGGGCAAAAAAACTTTTACAAAAAGAAAAGGATTTGCTACCAATAAATAAAAACTGAAGTTTTCTCAATAGCTATCCAAAAACGGTATATCCCTACCAATTAGAGCGACTTTGACTGCAAGTGCTTCATCGCGCAACATTTTGGACCGAATTTCTTATATTCAAACATGTAGGTCTCGAAACGGGTTAACATTTTCCCAGGGAAAACAAAAAGTTGTACACAGAACATTGTATCCTTTTTCAATTATATAACATGCTATTCCCACAACACAAACAAGCTGTAAATGAACTATTTGCGCTAGTTTTTACATTACAATACATTTACAACCGTTACACGATAAACGTAACTGAAAATGCTCAGAAATTTTTTATGTAATCATTGTATCATTTAGTCAAAAATAATAATGAAGAAATCAGTCGTCATTTTGACTCCAGCCGTCAATTCAAACCGGCGATACGGTGTCTATAGGGTCATTATTAAAAAGACAAACATGGTCGTTTTCAAGGAATAAGCCCATTACGATTACTATTACCCAGACGCGTAATATTACTGGGGTGCCCTTGCAAACTGGGCAGATCTGCAGACGTACGGCTATAGGAAACGGATTGGCAGCGATGCCGCACTTTGCAAACATGATCGGAGTGCAGCACAAGCCATAAACACCTTCCGTTTGGAAAAGTGACCAGGCAATAACAAACAGCCGCTCATCCCACCCGACATATTTTAACAGATAACTGCGTCTTTTTACGACTCAATGGAATTTTGTCCTATACACTCGTTTGCTTAACGCTACGCGCGCACTTGTTACTTCAAAACGTTCAATACGTAAGATTTCACACCAATTCTTATTAATTGACCTCTTCGTATATTTTAAAAGAACAGAACAGTATTACTAAAAAAAAAACTTCAACGTAATTCGGATTTTTAAAATATATTTTACAGTGAACTGCAGTCTGGGCGCAAATGCGGTGCAAAGATTGTCGCGTCTCAAGCCATCCAGTTCATGAAAAAGTTATCTGCTGCGCTGCCTTTCCTGCTCATATTTGACAGAAAAAAAATCGTGCTTACCTTGTAGAGGTCGCAAACGTCTTAATGCATGGAGCCAGCGGCCAAAGCACTAACGAGGGACAACTTGATATTTAATTTAAGTTAAATCCATTAGGTGCTTCAGATCCGTACCAACCCGGCACAACTTCGCCGATTGAGAGCCGCTTAGAAAAGTGCGCCGTTCTCTTCGGTACCGGACCCGGCGACTCCGTGATCAGCGCTCGGCCCCCTTTCAATTATTAATTAAAGCACCAGCGGAATTTTCAGTCGCGCCTGGGAATCGCTTCTGCGGGTGCCTTTGCCTGATTGGCCAGTGTGACGGTGACGTTGACGGCAAGGGCCACACCTCTCCACACGTCAGATGCAACGATGCAAGGGGGTTATCTTCGTTTCTCGCATCCCTGCACTATTGCAATAGGGAACACGGTAAGTAATGAGTTATGACAAAGAGCCTTTCTGTCACGGTGGTGCTGAGGATGGCCACGGACATGATGATCATTTGATGTTTTTTTTCCTTTTCCAGTATACTTTTGCAATTTTTTTTTGCTTTTCTTTACTGAGTAATTGTTCCCTACAGTATTTTCAAGTGATTCTCTCCCTGTATCTTGTAAATAAATTCTACAACTACAAATGTCAATCCATCCATCCATCCATCCATAATCTATACCTGATTGTCCAGTGCAGGGTTATAGGGGTCTAGAGCCTATTCCAGGAGCTTTGGGCATTTGCACCTGCAGGCAATTTGCCAACTCCACTTCACCTTAGCCTGTTCTTGGACTGCGGGAAGAAACCCCATGATTACACGGGAAGAAAGTGCAAACTCCACACCAGGGGCGTCAGAGGGGCATGCATACCCTGACAGATTCAGCGGGCCCAGCACTTTACAGGGGAGGTTTGAATATGTAAAATAATATAATGGCAGGGGGGCAGGGGGCCCCAAGGTGATATTTTTATCAGGGGGCCAGAATGTCTCCACTGACATTGAACCGGGGCAGAGACTCAAACCCTGGTCTCAGAAGTGTGAGAAAGGTGTATTAAATAATAATAATCTCCTCTCTCTACACAAGTGTGTGAGATTGAAATGGGAGGAAGCTCCCCGAGCCGTATTGTAATTGTCAGTACTTGCCGACTGTGCTGTCATCGGCTAGAGCTAGTCAGTGTGCTGCACAAAACCATCTGAAAATTCATACTGTTAAGCAAATGGCACAAACATATTTTATGGCAGTAACTAGCAGATGCCTAATGTATGTCTTTAGAACATTCTGGACCAGTTTGAAATAAATGTGTAAGTCCTTTAAAATAAATAGGGAGCAATTCACAAGTAAAGGAATTTCACTTCTTTTACAGTCATCAGATGATTTGCTTAAGGGAATGATATCTTAAGAGGTGGCATCAAAAATCAGTCTTAGGTCCTTGAGCAAATGTAGAAAATGCCACATTTAGATCATGCAATACAATTCCGGCATGAACGGCGACAGGTTGGTATTTCACAAGTGTGGGTTCCGGGTCATGCCGTTATCCATAGACACTTGTACACATGCAGTTGCTGTTAAGCATAGTGATTAAGGGTGTGTTAGGCTAGATAGATGGAATGTGAAGGCAGATAATCTGCAATCTGCATTACCATTAAACACTTCACTTTCTTGTTCGTAGAGTTCTGGGTGAAATATCAGTAGGTCGTCATGCTGAAGGTTGAGGTGTTGAGGTTGAACATCAGCTGTAAAAGAGCGGTGTGAGGATGGCACTGGAACATCAGCTGTAAAAGGGCGGTGTGAGGATGGCACCGGAACATCAGCTGTAAAAAGGGAGGTGTGAGGATGGCACCGGAACATCAGCTGTAAAAGGGCGGTGTGAGGATGGCACCGGAACATCAGCTGTAAAAGGGCGGTGTGAGGATGGCAGTGGAATATCAGCTCTAAAAGGGCGGTGTGAGGATGGCACCGGAACATCAGCTGTAAAAGGGCGGTGTGAGGATGGCAGTGGAATATCAGCTCTAAAAAGGGTGGTGTGAGGATGGCACTGGAACATCAGCTGTAAAAGGGTGGTGTGAGGATGGCACTGCCACATCAGCTGTAAAAGGGCGGTGTGAGGATGGCAGTGGAATATCAGCTGTAAAAAGGGTGGTGTGAGGATGGCACTGGAACATCAGCTGTAAAAGGGTGGTGTGAGGATTGCATTGGAACATAGCAGGATCACGTTTTCTACCATCCAGCGCTGTGAAGTTCGTGATATTGTCAAAAATGCTTGCAAAGTCATGTTGTACATATCTATTTAATACTCACTGTATGGTTTAAACATTAGCTCTGTTCTGTGTTAGACCTTGCTCGAGGAAATAGATCTCAACAGCAATCCAAACCAGTAGCAAATGATATATTGGCCTAATCGTAACACAAATTCAGGCAGATGAACGCTGATGGTTCGCTATTAAAGTGAAACAATGACAGGTACTAAAAGTGAACAATGGACAAGAAGCACTTGCATTTCCGCCATAAAACATTGTGGCCCCTTCTCGTTCTCAGCCTTGTGGCCTGTGGCTTTACAGTTTGCACACACAATGCTCATACCTCAACAAATCTCAACGACCAGACTCAACGTTGTTGAAACACTCATGTCTATTTTTCACCCCTGAAGACTAACCTCTGTAATGTGTATGGCATTACAGCAGAGACTGCAGTGAGATATCATCACGGCTGCTGCCACGGTAAACCATCATCTTGGTTAAAACCCTGGTTCACCAAATCCCTTTGAATGTTCTGTTTATCTTAACAGGCTGCGATCACGTATAGTCAACATATTTGAATGATTTTTTTTTATTTAATTTTTTTTTGCCAACACAAACACATTGAACTATCTCCAGGAAATCTCTCCAAAAATAATTCTGTAATTCCAAAACAAATCCTGGTCAATGAAATCAGCCAAATCAAGTCAGATTTTTAAGGAGATTAGTGCAGCAAATGCCCAACATGCACCATTCTACCAGCACTGAGTCAAAGCCCAAAACAAATGTTCGCAACCTCAGCTATTACTACCATGGCAACATGACACGTTTCTAAGGTAGCATTGTGGATAAAGATGCACAATTAGTAGTGGTAAGCTAACTTACATGGTTTGTGGATCATGCTGAATGAAAGCTAACAATAAAAAGTGGAAGTTCAGTTTATTTGCAATGTTTAATTAAGTTGCGCTGCTTTTAATTACACTAAATTAAAGTCTTTCAACCTTGCAGGCATACAGTGAACAATGGTCTGAAACCCTCCATTACCGAACAGGGTTGTTTTGAATGTCGTCAAGGTTTTTCAGGTCCTGCAGTCTTGACTCTGACCATTTTTTTTCAGCAGTGGCTTGCCAAGCGCTCCCAGCCCATTAACACCATTATCTGGATCCCACTTCACACTCTTCTGGCACGATGCCATGGCAAGATTTCACAGGTACTGACATCAGAGAACCGCACATACATCATACGTCCCAGCGACTAAACCAGCAAATGTTGTGTTGTTTCTTCAGCTTCACCCATATTTTGTAAAGAAATTCGTATCCATCTGTCCGTCCATCCATCCTCCATCTGCATTTCCAGTTTGGGGTTGCAGTGAGTGTAGAGCAGGGGTCTCCAACCTTTTTGAAACTGAGAGCTACTTCATGGGTACCGAGCCATACGAAGGGCTACCAGTTTGAAACGCCCTCCTAAACTTATTGAACTTCATGTATAATAAATATGTTTTAAATGTTTCGTTTTTTTCTTCGATATTTTCATTTTGAAATCTATATAAATGCAAATGTGATTAAAGAAGAATAGCAACAGGATAAAATGAAATTTTAGACGCTGCTCACTGGTGAGTTGTGCTATTTTTAGAACAGGTCTGCGGGCGACTCATGTGGTCCTTGGGGGCATCCTGGTGCCCGCGGGCACCATGTTGGTGACCCCTGGTCTAGAGTGTCTTCCAGGATGCATATGGGAGGACACTGGATGGGGCCTGGATGGGGTACCAGTCCATCGTAGGGAAAAATTAATATCAGATAATCAGTACAGAACAGTTAGAGTAAAACTGAGAAACTCAGTCGGTCCTCAACGTGGTGCGATGTGGCTTAGGAGGTAGACCGTTCGGCAACCAGAGGGCTGCAGGTTCGAGCCCTGGCTCCTCCTGACCCCATCAAAGTGTCCTTGAACAAGACACTGAACCCCAAATTGCTCCCGGTGAGCAGGTTGGCGTCGTACATGGCAGCCTCCGCCACTGGTGTATGAGTATGAATAGGTGAATGTGAGGCAAATTGTAAAGCGCTTTGGGGAAAAAAAGCGCTATATAAATGCAGTCCATTCAACGTTTGGGCTGCACTGTACAACACCTGCTAACCGCACACACTGAGTAAACCATGGGAGTCTTAAATTATTTCTCAAGTTGTAAAATCAGATAATTAAAACTCCAGTTTGATTTAAAATAAATAAATGCAACCTGACACAAATGTTTTGTACATTTAAGGAAATCTGTGGTGTTTGCATTATACACCAATTAGTGCTTGAGAGCGCACTGCCCTCTAGAGAAAAAAGGCAGTACATTTTCGTTGTTTTGTTTACCCAGACCGAATATACAGCGCGCGCATACCATACTTATAATGCAGCTCTAAATATTTCATTCAGTACATTGTGCCATAATATCGCCACAAAACGGTACAATTGTTGCAAAAGAATTCAAACTGTGAAAAAACGACGGTCTCATTATTGATCAGACAGTTTATGGTTTTAAAACACGGTAACACTTGAAAATCAGGGAATTCATTCAATACTAACAATGTAAATGAAAAATTGATATGGAAGGAAGAACAATAATCATGTATTTGGAAATGTTATTTTTATTATGACGGATCATGGTGGCTGTATGTTGACTCGGTAGGGAGGGAGTGCCGTCGTTTCACACGTCACGGATGGGGGTTTAAATGCTCCCCGCTCAGTATGTATGTAGCGTGCATGCTCTTCCCGTGTCGCATGAGCTTTCACTGAGTACTGCATGTTCTTGATAGTTAGGTGAACTGGCATATCCAGATTGCACGGTTTGTGATCGTTAGTGCGTGTGCCCTGCAATATACAGCTATCATGTTCAAGGGGTCCCGTGACTAGTGACCCATATACTTCAGATTACAAATCAAATAATTATAGATCATTTAAAATTAAGGGTGTTTTATTTGATAATCCACAAATATTTTCTTCTACAACATGCAATTGTTAAAAATGCTTACCTATTAACCTTGAACCGAAATTTTAGAAAAAAATTAATGACGTGATCCATTCAGTTATCCATCTTCTAGCGCTTTGTCCTGGAAAAGGTCATGCGGAGATGGAATCTATCCAAGACAGCATAGGGCACAAGGCAGGGGACACCGCGAGCCAGACAGGGCACATACAATCAGAGACTACGGTCAATTTAGAGATGCCAGTTCGCCGAAGCGCTTGTCTTCCGATCAGAGAAAATGCACGCGACACGAGGAGGTCACACAAACACACAAATGCACAGGCGAAGAGGATGATTTTCAACCCCATGACCCTGGAAGTGAGAGGGAACAGTGTTACCCACTGTCACCATGCCACATCTAAGGCAAATCTATGCCAGCATTACTAGTTATAATTTAAAACGTAATCAGCAGAATATTAATACTTCCTACTATGACAGCTTTACGGTAAGATGAGGATATGATGTAATCTGTTTAGTTAAAGTAAAATAATGGCTTATCCTAAGTACAACTGACAAGGCTATAACTGTCCAATCAATGGAATGGAAATTGAACTTGAAAAATTGCATATTTTTTACTATAAGCCTACAGTCCACGGCAGTCGCACTTCAGCCCAACAACCATTACACCCATCTAACCAAATACAGCTCTGGGAAAAATTAAGAGACCACTGCAAAACTTTCATTTCTCTTATTTCTCAATTTATGGGTGTGTGCCTGTGTAAAATAAAGTAAAACTCCCATCTGGCTCTTCCCTGCTTCTCATTGATGAAGGGCTTCTTCCTTGCTTCATGGGTCTTCAGTCCTGCCTCTAGGAGCCTGTTATGAACTGTCCTAAAATGTACACTTCACACCACTTAATGTCTCCCATTCTTTTTGAAGGTCACTTGAGGTCATCCTCCGATTTATGAGGCGCAGCTGGATAAGTTGACGGTCATCTCTGGCATTAGAAGGTCGCATCTGCCTTCTACCTGGCTGGTTTTTGGTCATCGCCAGTGTCTCCTGCTTCACCTTGTTCTTGTGTACTGCTGTCTTAGAAACCTTGATCTCGGAAGCAGCCTGCCACGCAGTGTAGCCATCTGCCAGCAGAACCAAGATTAAACCAGGGTTTAACAACACAGATTTTTTTTAAAAATATGGAGTGGCATCTTAATTTTTTCCAGAACAGTATCTAAGAATTTTTTTTAAAGTGACGAAGAGTGTTGACATCAGTTATAGTTAGGATTGGAATGGAATACGATTGGAATGGAATGGAAAAAGTGAGAGAAAGTAAATCTGCTAATGTAGAGATGCTTGTGGACCATTTGGTACGAGGCCAAATTCGTAATGAATCAAATAAGTTTCAGGCTAGGGAAGTATTAAGGAACAGGAGTAATTTAAGAAAGGTCCATTGTAGGCTTATGTAAAATGGTACAAAAAAAACCTTAAGAACATTCTCCTTCTGTAGATTTTGGCAGTGGTCTTTTATATTTCATTGGCATGGAACATTGGAAATATCCAATTAAGGCCAATTGTGAGGAAAATAGAAGGCACAGAAGCTGACCAGTGACACTGATGGACTGCTTTAAGGGCATTTTCCTGGGATTTGCTCATTCCTCTACACTGCAAAAATAATTAGAGTGATTGCATGTGTCTCCTTTTTAGCATAACAAGGCTATGGCTATGTATTTTTTTTTGGTAACACTTTCTATGAATGCCATGCCTATAAGAATCTAGGAACACATTCATAACACATTATAGTGCATTCATTAAGCATTATAACCACGGCTAAATATTTATAAAAAGGCATAACACATTATAGCCTTGTTTATTATGCATTATGAATGCTTTATGAAGCTCTAATCTATAATGTACTATGGATACCTAGACAATGCAGTACAAAGCATTCTTAATGCTTATACCAACCATTATAATGCATTATGAAGCATTATATTATGAAATCTATAGTGCATTATAGATGAGAGCTTCACTGCAGCTTATGAAGTATTATATACAACACTTTAATACTTCATTCCTGTCAATAGAAGATGCTGTAATGCTTTATTCTTATACCAACCATTATAATGTATTATGAAGGAATCCATAATGCATTATAGATGTCAGTTTTAAGTAAAGGGTTACTTTTTTACAATTAATTACTATGAATGAAACCTCTATGTATCTTTATGTCAAACTTTCAAACTACATCACTCATACACGTGATATCAGATGCACTCAAAACCCTACTAAGATGAGAACTAAAAATGTCGTACTTCCCATAAATGTTCTCTCTCTATACCATGACTAAGACTGAATTAGATTATGATTCATACACATTGTATCTGTCAAGGAAAGTTTAAAGCAGTGCTGACAGAAAAAAGAAGAAAACAGGCAGTAAAAAGGTAAACCCTGAAAGTTCCCTCGTCCCTCACCACATGTGACGTTCCCGTGACACCTCTTTCCTCGCTCTCGATGGTGGAGCACCACCACTACTCCTCTCTAGGATCCAAAGACAGCAGGGCCCTCCGGCTAACAGCTGAAGGGATCTTCACGTCACTGTTGTCATAGCGACAGCCCTTGTCACGAAAGAGCCCGTCGAGAGCACAGGTGAGGCCTGGTCCCCTCCACTCGGTCTCCCTGCCGGATTCCACAGGAGGTTCCCGAGGTGGCTGCCGACGCAACGCCAACGGCTGACACAATCGCCGCTCTACTCTTTGATCTGCGTCTCCTCTTATTAGTGCGCGTACTGTAGGAGAGCATGTTTGTACGGCACCCAGCTGACGGCCATAATGCTTAGAAAAAGTCAACAGCGAAACACAAATTGTTCACAATGAGACATAATTCAGTACTCTAGGCCAAATAGGAGTTAAAGGAAATTGGCATACTGTGTTTTTTTTACTCCAATAGAGAAATCGGAAATTTTCATCTTGGTGTCCATGAGAGACAGGCAGATGTATTTACAGGTGAGAGTGTGTCCTGGGGCCAAAACACAGAACCAGCCAGCATCCATTGAGCCATTTAGATTAAGGGTTTTACGCAAGGAATTCAAACCTGTGACCCTCCACATATCCCTGACCCACTGAGCTACACACCACTCCAAATAATTATTAATTTAATTATATGAGTTTAATTATATGAATCATATTTAATGATATCATTTATCAGCAAAGAATTGCATGTCACAGAATCAACGTTAATATTATTCTTTGTCTTTGAACAAAATACCAACTGGGCCATATTTTTCAGTTGTATTTCAATTCCGCCACAATTGTTTGTGAAAGGAGACAATAAATGTTTGTTTTTCAATGGTTGGGCAGTGCACCTAATTTGCTTTGTGTGTTTTCATTAACTATATGCTTTTAATTAGTTCTGCATTTGAATCAAATGAAAATGCAGATCCGTTTGTGCCTTGCTAGATTGCCCAGCATCCCTGAATGGGTAGCTGAACTGAGGATTAATTAATCTCTGTTCTGCACTGGATTATAAAATGGCTTTCTGTCTGTTAGACCTTGGGCCAGGACTGGCAAAAAAACAAACACTTAATTGCTTTGTTGGTAGTTAATATACAGGATTTCTTCACAAATGGAATAAGATATAGACTTACACAAAGTGCTGGTTTCTGATGACTTCGTTTGCATTATTGCACTCTTGTGCATTATCTTTGTTCATTGTTTTTCCAAGCACTACATTTTTACGCTTCCCTGCCCTGCTAATGGTCAATGTAGCCATTACAGTTGTAGAAGTTAATAAATAAGTAAATAAAACAGTTTTGCTATTTATCACTTCTACAACACCGTAACCTCTTATTTACTACATGGCCTTGGAAAATGTAAATACAGATGTCTTTAATTACGGAACTGTAAGCAAGCCACAGTCACTTGTCAGCATTTTTAAATTTTGAAATGGGTTCTTCACACTTGCTGATGTATTCTGGGAAACAGAAATGGGAGTCGCGATAATTCTCGTCCGTGCCTGACGGTGCCGACTTCCATGGTCATTATTCCACTTTCTGTACAGTTAGACATAACTCCCCTTTAATTGTCTGCCTGTTAAGCTCCCACTCTGCAGATAGACTTTTGCCTTGAGACTGAAACATTTTAAAGATTATAACTACAAAGTAACAAAGCATTCACATATATTGGGCTGATGAAGTTAAAAGTTTTAACTTAGTTTCAGTTTTAACATCTTATTAATGCAGTTGCATTTGGGAAAATTGACCCCCTGTATTAGAAAATCAACTGTTTTATGAGCATAATTGGTAAAACTTTACTTATAGCAGTCATTGTAATGCATTATACATACCTTCATAATGCATTATAATGCAGCCATAAAGTGTTATAAACATAGCTGTAACTATTTATCAAAAGGCATAACACCATTATAGTCATGTGTGTTATGCATTCTGAATGCTCTATGAAGGTCTCATCTATAATGAAGTATAAAGTCCTTCATAATGCAGCACAAACCATCCTTAATTCTTATACCATTTTAATGCATTATGAAGGTATCTATAGCTTCATAAAGCATTCATAATGCATGAGAATCATGGCTATAATGTGTTATGGCCTATTGGCCATCTAGTTTTTTTAAATAATAATTTTTTGAAATGATCCTTTACTGGACATTTATTTGTTTGCGAGTTGGTGACTGGTTAAAACTGAATGGGGAAAAATGCATCTCCATTTTAGGGCTTGTTTTATGCCGTCGTGTATCTTCTGGGATGTGTATAGCTGCTGCATATGACTGATGTGAAAGTGTAAGCTTGCCAGAGTTTTGTTCTTATGATATGATTCTTCTTATTTGATACAGCGTTACATTCTCTTTCACTTTGTAGGGATTATTATAGGTGAAGTACTAACGTTTAATAGTTTTATAGTTAACTGTATTGTTTTGGGGAGTGGGGGCAGAAGAGGGGCTTAGGGGCCCCTGAACTCATCAATCTGCCACTGGTAGTAGTAGTATATATTTTCTATAGTATAGTAGTAGCAGTAGTAGTAGTGTATATATATATATATATCCTGTAGTATATTAGTAGCATGTATATTCCATAGTATAGTAGTAGTATATATATTTTGTAGTATAGTAGTATTAGTAGTATTGGTAGTAGGGGGGTGGAATTTGTATTTCAACGTTAAGCAGATTTCCTCCAGGTACTCCGCTTGTCTCCCTCAGTCAAAAAGCACACAGTCAGGTGAACTGGCATCACTACATTGCCCACACTGTGAGTGTGAGTGCTCGTGTGAGCACCCTGCAGTGGACTGGCATCTGGTCCAGAGCGCCCCCTGCCTTGTGGCCCATGCTGCTTGCGATACGCTGCTCACCACAAATCTGTATTTGACAACCGGCTGTGAGATGGATGGATTTTCTGCATCTGCTTGTTATATAGAGAAATAACCTGATCAGCAACGGGTTAAAAACACTCTAAACCGTTTATATTTACATAATACACAAATCTTTCAAGACACTCATATCGTACGTTTAAAAAAAAAAAAACAGCATTTCAACTCAGGTCAAAACCTGTAATTCGTTATATTTAAAAACTAGACAGAACAAGCTACTAAATGTCACAAATATAAGGTGATACAGCCATTGCAGTTTGACAGAATTTAAGATAAGGAGCAAAAGCTTTCAAAGCCCCTTGTAAATCACACTTTTAAAATAAGCTAGAGAAGGTGTTCTGAACTTTGCAGCACCTTGCACAGCAGTTATTTTATTTGAGCTTAAATATTGATTTCTTCTGTCAGAACAACGGTCCGCGGAGAAGAACATTTAAGAACAGAGCACACAAGGGAAAATTGCATTTGAAACTGTAACCATGAAAAGAAATGTACAGCTCTAGGGTCTGTGCATAAATCACATTTAGTAGTATGGGGAAACACTGGAAGGGTGTAACACTGGAAGGGTGTAACACTGGTAGGGTGTATTACAAGTGTGTGTTGTTCTCTTAAGGATAAATCGTTTAGTATGTTGTTTCATTTTCAAAAAATGGGGCATTCCCTTAATATAAGATCAGATAGAACGAGATAAGATGAAACTTTCTTCATCCCAAAGGAAATGGTAGTGCCAAGGCATCGCTCTCACTGTGCAAAAATAACAAACAAAATATAAAGAATATAAAGATTAAAAGGACAAAAAGATGATGTAAGTAAGAAGGTGTGTAACCAAAGTGCATACAGGGGACCCTATACAGCATGTGCCAAATGGGATGGGATCAGTGTCCAGGGGTGTTGGGAAAAGCAGCGGGAGTCCAGTGCTCCCAGTACTTGAACTTTTGCGGTGATCTTCCCCTGCTTATAGATACCATCATCATAGGTGCCCAGTGCATCTGTTGTTTTGGTTTAAATGCTGCTTTTCTGTCATTCTTACCAAACTCAACCCACAGAATGCAAACAGCCCATGAATACACAGGCTTTCACAGTCCTCAGTAAACCATCGGCGGTATGAAAGATGCATCTGGGAACTGGAAGAAACCGATCCCGGCTGAGGGTCTGTTTGGGGCTGCGTCTGGGCCCACAGCGTCCTGCGTGCCACTTAATCCTTCGGGTTCCCCAGCCGAAAAGCTGCAGATCTGACCTGAGGACAGTGCAGTGCTGCGTGTTGACTTTTCACAAGCAATTTGCTACGTGAAATTCACTTAACTGCACCCCAGCTAAGCAAATAAATTGTGTCCAGAAATAAAGCACTTACAGTAGAAGCCGGACAGGCTTCCGTTCTGAATGAACAAACTCACAACAACAGCCTTAAGATGACAGTTATATTCTCCCACTCCCCATTCTGCCTCCCCCTTTCAAAATTTGACAAGTGGCCCATTAATCAAATATTAATTGCTGTCATGGCAGTGTGCATTAAGGCTTACATGGCCCACACAAAAGACAGGCCTTATTAATCATCTGTTACATCTAATGAGATTTCAATAACATCTCCAACCACGTAATCATTTTCATCCCAGAAATGGGAAGGAAAGCTCTCTGCATGCCTGCACGTTGGGAATTTTGTGTTTTGGATACGTCTGCCAAGTAAAATCAGAATTGATAAGTATATGTACCCAGTAAACTGTTGACAAATTCAGTTCAAGGGCTATGGATATTAAATATTTGAGATGGACAATTTCACAAGTGTCTTCAATGTCCAAAAGCAAAACAATTCTTCTCACACCGAGGTCTTCAAATACTCGTGAGAAGATTACTATGATCGGACAATCCCTAGAGTGATTGATGGCTAAGGGGCTCAACAGGGAGACCACACTGTCAACCACAGGATTTGAACCAGTGATCTTCTGATTACAGAAACGATATTGGAACCCAGTGAGCACATGCTACCTAGTCAGATAATCTCAAGCATGCATAGCCTTGTAGAGCTATCAGAACACTGAATGGTTATTTTCTGAGGACTTTTATTCTCATTTCAGCAAAAAAGTAAGGCTGATTGCTGACATAGGCCCACTCAGGCCGTATTTGGACCTTGTTATTCCAGAATAATCTGATCAGGAAGTCCCTCACCTTTTGATCAGAGCTTGTCCTGTTCAAGGGCGTACTTAGAAATTCTGGGCTTCCTGACAAAATGTCACCTTGCCCCTCCTGGCCAGTTTTACATATAATTTTATGTATAAAGGGCCCTTGTCAAGTGCTGGACCCTCGGAATCTGCCAGAGTATTCATGCCCTTCCAACGCCGCTGGTTGTGTTCCAGTCAATTGTCAAGTGGTATGCTTGTTTATCAGGAACACAAGTTACAAATAGTGACAAGCATTCTAACATCAATGAGGCATCAAAGTGCTGTAAAACATACCGCTGGTGATACACCTGTGCAGTAAACCGGGCAATATCAATGAACAGCCCCATTTGGGGTCCTCTTGGACTCTGGTTCTATAAGCCAATAAGCACAGTCCCTGGAATGTATGCATGTTAATGTTTTACCATCTTCCTCGGCGATTTCCTATCTTCGCAGATATCCTCTAAACTGCCTACCTCTCTGACGATACGCCTGGTGAAAACTGCATGGGCTTTCCGGACACTTGCTCACCATTTGTCACTCCTAAATTTTGAATTTCTTTTTTACTACAAACTACTATAAATCACTTGTGTGCCCCCCTCCCCTCTACTACATAATTACAGTTATAATTACATAGTCCAAATCAGACCGCGAAAAAAATGCATCAAGAGAATAATATACTAATCTACAAACAAAAAAACTTTGAGCTACATGATGAATACATGAATAGATTAAAAATATATAAATAGATATGTAGTTACTTAAGAGCTGTCTGCCAGTAAACTGTACGGGAATAAAAACAGTAGTGAACGCTGTTTTTTAATGTCTTAACACTACAGTTCTGCTCAGTACATTATGAACGTGTTTATAAATCACTAAAAACATGGGCTTAAGTGAAGCCTTACCATGTGACCTTTTGTTTTGAAAAGCAAGGGCTTTTATTACTTATGTTTTATTGATTTGCATTAAATAATCTGGAGGTAATTGTACCTTGATTGTCATCACTGCATTCTTGATGCTCCAAATGCCCTCCGCCCACCCCCACCATGGATTATTGGCCCCCTTGATAGCTACCCAGAATGCTGTATATATCTTAGTACAACCTATTATATTTGAAGTATTAAACAAACAAGCAAACAAACAAATGAATTATTATTAACAACAACAACAATAACACAAAAAAAAAAAAAAAATAATAATAATAATAATAATATGGCGGCACGGTGACACAGTGCTTAGCACCATAGCCTCACACCTTGAGAACTACCTTTTCTGTTTCCCCCGTGGCTCCATGTGTGTGGAGTTTGCGTGTTCTCCCTTTGTTGTTGTGGGGTTTCCTCTAGGTACTCCGGTTTCACCCCACAGTCCAAAAACATGTTGAGGTTAATCGGAGTTGCCAAATTGCCCATAGGTATGCCTGTGTGAGAGAAAGGTGTGTGAGTGTGCCCTACGATGGTTTGGCACCCCATCCTGGGTTGCCTACCTTGTGTCCATAATTGGATAAGTGGTTACAGAAAATGATGGTTGTGTGTTTTTGTGGGTTTGTGATCCTGATCTACCAAACCAGGGTATGTCTCTCCCTGGCAGATTAACACAGTTGCTGGATTTTCACCACTGGCTTCGCCCTACTCAGGTCCTGGCACATCTGTTACTCAATTCAGTAGCAGCAATTCAATTCAATTCAACTCAATTCAATTCGCAGCAATAACCTCTTTACTCTTGATACTGTTCTGTAAAAACGGCATGGCGGCATTTGTGTACAAGGAAGGCTAGATCAGATTAATACTGAGTTGTGGTCCGAAGCAAGAGTAATTCCTTTGGAGACCTTTTCATAATTAGTTTTGCTCATTTAATTTCCGTGTTTTAGCCGCCCATGTCCCAACTAGCTCTAGCTTAGTATAATGAGCAAAATTATAAAGCAGCAGTTAAAGTCAAATAAGAGATATTAGGCATCGCTGTCAGTGACGATCTGATCTGAACTCAATGAAGGTCAGAAGGTCTCAGAATATAATTCATTCCAGGCTATTTGAAATTCACTCATCATGAGATGTATGCATAGAAATGACCTGAATGAATCCAGAGGGTTAGCGATTCTCATGTCAGCGTCATTGGAAACATCTAATGGGTGAAAACATACCGGGTAATGGGGGGGCAGCCCTCGTCACGCTAACAGATGGCGAGGGAGCACCCAGTTCACCCGGAGATGGAGGTGTCCCGCCTGGAAGGAACGACACCTCTCACCAACGTTCAGGGTGTCCGCTCAGCGCACAGTTGCCTTTGGCATTAGTGCTTTTCCTTTTTTTTTAATCTCCTGTCATTTTCTCCTAAAAAAGGAAGATCAAAGCTCACAGCAGGCCCATAGCCAGAGGGCGGGGGGGGGGGATGGGCGTTTCCCCTCAGAAGGTTTCATCATTTGAGCAGGGGGGTCTCCCATCCAAGGGAGCTGAAGTAAATTTCGAGGTTGAAATGTGAGATTTTACTACATGGCTCACATTCTATGTGAGACATCACTGAGGACTACGATGTAAAAGATAAAGGCTTAACGAAAATGGAAAAAAAAAACTCATGAAGGAATGAACACTAATACTGTCCTGTTTTGACAGGAAGTAACCAACGACGGAAGTTCCACTGCCAAGAACCACTCTCAGTTTATCTCCACAACCCCCTACAAAGACCTCTGGAATATGATCCATGCTCTTTAAGGACATGGTCTATCTCTAGTGTGGATATAAGTCCCCTGTGACCTTACTGCCAGGCTGGAGAAAGGACAGCCTTATATGGTGAGAGACGTTTCCTAATATTCTGCGGGAACATCACCATAGTTTGCACTGATTCTACATCAAAGGTCGGCCCGATGCCTTTGTCTTAGTCCTGAGTTAAATGGTGTGATTCTGTTATTTTGGCGGCTAGGGTGTTTTTACGAGCAAATCCAGAACATTACAAAGTGTCGCTTAAAGCCAACAAAAGTGTGTACTATAATTATTAAGGCTTATATTAAACATAAAGCTGAAATTGTTATAGTATGAAGTCAAGAAGAGTACATCCAAAGCCACCTATTTGCAACTGTTGAGACCGTGTGGGATCATTTTTCCCACGTTTGTATTTCAGTGATATCTGTGAAACAATGAATCACCTGTTACCATTCTAGTAGTTTTTTTTTTGAGCATAATACCATTGACTGTGTGAATTTTAAACATGCTACATTCCAGTGGGTGACATAATAGAATAACAGAACAGTCTGCTAAGTGCCACATACCTCTCAGATACAGAATCCAGTCTCAGTCATCAGGGCCTTATGTACTCGTCTGTTTGCGGGTGTCTATCCCCCCGTTTCCTTGCACTTTTTGAAGGCATACCACTGATGCAAAATGACGATCCTACACGACCCTGTCACGGCCTGGCGTCACTCTCCTGAGGTGATCCCGATTCCCCCTGCCTCCCCCGGATTGGTTCCACATCACCGCATCGCACTAATTGGATGAGTGCTTGTCGGAAATGGATGAATGAACTCCTGCTCATAGCTGATCATTTCCTCCGCACTCAGCTGAGCAGTTCAGACTGATATTAGTATGGAGAGTCAGCTTCAGCGTTGTAAACAGATATGAGCTCCATGAATTCCATTTCATATTGTTATGATTTACAAGAAATATGGGAATTTTCTAAGAAGTCTATATGTGCTTTAAGGATCTGGAAAAAGTATAAGTGTGTGGCCCAGTACGTACTGTAGGAGGCGCTGCATGTAAATAATTAAACGTATTTAGCAGAAGCTTTTATCCAAAGCAATGTGCAAATGAGAAGGCAGGCTCAAGGGCCCAATGGAGAAATAACTGCCTTTATGGGTAACCTTCCAGTTGCAGACATAGAGCCCTAATTCACTGAACACACACAGTTGGCGTATGAAGGTAACAACATTTACGTCCGCAAGCTTGGCACAAAGTCAAGGTTGTTTAGAGCACATACCGGCCTCTGGTGTTGTATCTGCACTCCTGTTTGGGATCTTTATGGACAGGATATCAAGTCGCAGCAGTGGCTAGAAAACCGTCTGGTATGGGGGGCTAGAGGTGACATTCCTGCTATTTGCAGGTGTTGCTCCTCTAGACTCCTCAGACCAGGAACTCTTTCATACTTTACAGCAGTTTGAGAGCCTGGAGAGTCTGCTCTTAGTGAAGCGGTATAAATGCCTCAAGATCTCGTTCACCAGGAAGGGTAAGAGGAACATGCGAGTGGCAGGTGGATCGACGGTGGTGATAGTGATGATTAACAAGGGGGGACGTTTTGCTTAATTAGAGATAACGAGATGAGTAAGACCAGAAGCAGCTATGTGAAGTGCCACTTCCTATCATCTCAGAAATAATATGCAATTTTAATCAGATTTCAGAGTCTCCGCGCCCCAAATCCAGGTGTCCTCAAATGCCGATGTTATTGTTCCGGTTTCTCCACAAGACCATGATAAACAGCACACGGCCCTCAACATGGCAGCGCAGCTCGTTCTATCTGCTTGTGTCACATGCATAATTATGGGACCTCTATATGGGCAGTGAACAGTGTGCGAAATAACCGTCAATATTCGGGGGGGTCCCCATCTCCCTATTGTTGCGCAATACCGATCTTGAGACCCCCTTAAAATTTTTGCTTTTGAGGCTTCCAGGGGGTCTCATGGGTTAATCGGGCGGTGTCGGACCCCCCCGGACCCCACTGCATTTCGCACACTGGCAGTGAATAACAAATAAACAAACAAACAAACTGCAGTGTTACTCTGGATTTGTGTCCAACTTGAGGACAATGATAAGCGCCGAGTGTGAGTTTAGCTATGGATATTTATCTGTGGAGTCTCGATGAGAGATGGACACCCACACCAACGGTAATGGAAGCTGGAAAAAAAACAAAAAAATGTTTATTGGGCCTTTTGAAGAAATTGCTGAACTTACATTTTATTTATTTAGCAGATACACTATATGGATAAAAGTATCGGGACACCGGGCCATTACACCTACAGTAAATTATGACATCCCATTCTAAATCTACAGTACAGGCATCAATATGGAGTTGGTCCCCTCTTTACAGCTGTAACAGCTGCCACTCTTCTGGGAAGGCTTTCCACAAGATTTTGAAGCGTCTCTGTGAGAATTTTTGCCCATTGATCCAGAAGAATATTTGTGAGGTCAGTCACTGATGTTGGACGTGAAGGCCTGGCTCGCATTCTCCATTCTAATTCATCCCAAAGATGTTTGATGGGGTTGAGGTCAGGGCTCTGTGCAGGCCAGTCAGGATCTTCCACAGCAAACTCACCCAACCATGTCTTTATGGATCTTGCTTTGTGCACTGGGGCACAGTGATGCTGGAACAGAAAAGGGCCTTCCCCAAACTGTTCCCATAAAGCTGGAAGCATAGAATTATCCAAAATGTCTTGGTATGCTGAAGCATTAAGAGTTCCCTTCACTGGAACTGAGGGGTCTAGCCCAACCCCTGAAAAACAACCCCATACTATAATCCCCCCCCTCCACCAAACTTTACAGCTGGCACAATGCAGTCAGGCAGGTAACGTTCTCCTGGCATCTGCCAAACTCAGACTCATCCATCAGATTGCCAGACAGAGAAGCGTGATTCCTCACTCCACAGAACACGTTTCCACTGCTCCAGAATTCAGTGACGGTGTGCTGTACACCACTGCACCTGACAGTTGCGTGCAGCTGCTCATCCATGAAATGAAACATCAGAATTCAATGATTAAGAGGTGTGCCCCTACACCTTTCCATATAATTTATTTTTGGCCAAAGCAATATACATTTTTTTGAGAGAGCAGGGTCAGCTAGCCTCTGGAGAGCAATTGGGGATTAAAGACCTTATCAAATACCCAGGCATCATCCTGCTGACCCTGAGATTTGAATCAGGAACCTTTTGATCACAACCTTTTGATCTCTTGGTCCGTCTTCATTCGAAGGCATTCCTGGGACTCTGGATAATTACATTGGAGATACTTAAGTTACTCGGCTCGCAATGAGCAAGTGTCATACGATGTCGAGCTGAGATACGACTGGCCGCTAGCTCAGCCTTGGCCACCAGTCACTGAACGGCTCCCAGTGACACAGCGAACGCAGGCATCGTAATTGTCTCTGCAAAGCCTCAGCTTCCTAGAGGGGAAATCCTGAGGTGACACTAACAGCATGCTGCAAGACTCTTCAAATAGCATCCCAAAACGTGCAGAAAATCAGCTTCTGTTCGGGAGTTACACAGCTTAAGATGGAACTGATGAGTTTCTCTAAAAAAAAGCTTTAAACGCTCTTTCAAGAAAGAAGGACAAATCGATGGCATTAGGGATGAGATACTGATTGTCTGTGTATAACCGTTCTCTTTTTCTATAATCATGGCTAAAGAGCAGTATTAGTGATTTAGCTTGGGGAACTGACACTCTAACACCGTATTCGTCGGCAGTTACCTTATTCTCATTTTCCAATATTTTGACCATCGGTCCTCATTAAAATAAATGAATCCAGGATGGATCCCTTTGCATTTCTGCATTCCGTGACAGTCACCATGACAATAATCCCGTGTGCTTCAATAATGAGGATCTGTGTACTTCAGTACTGGTGATCTAGTACATTTGAGGTAACCATGAGTTTGTATAGGGTGATATTTTTGTATCCATAGACATGTGGTTTGGCTAAATGGTGTCTGTGATGGACAGGCATTCCATGCTGAGTGGGACCCTGCATCGTGCTCTACGCTGACGGGGACAGACTCCAGGCCGACTGTGACAGTCATCAAGATGAGGAGTCAAAATATGGATGGATGTTATTTAATGTACTTATTGTCTTGATTTATTTGGCATTATGGTCTGCAGGAAATACACAGTAAGAATTAAATTATGCTACGTACACATGAAAACAAAACCTTGAACGTTTTTAAACTTGTTTTGTTAGTGCACATTTCCCACATGTGACTGAAGACCTCCGTCTGAAAGCTGAAAACAACCACATGTGACTGAAGACCTCCGTCTGAGAGCTGAAAACAACCACATGTGACTGAAGACCTCCGTCTGAAAACAACCACATGTGACTGAAGACCTCCGTCTGAGAGCTGAAAACAACCACATGTGACTGAAGACCTCCGCCTGAAAACAACCACATGTGACTGAAGACCTCCGCCTGAAAGCTGAAAACAACCACATGTGAACGTATCATTCTACCCAAGCATTCTTACCCTAAAAGGACACGTCAGCTTGCTGCCAAGCACCTGGCAGCGTTGGCCACAGAAACCGCCCGCGGGCTCCAGCAGTGCAGAGAGGCCGTGCGCGGTATCAGCAGCTGAGAGGACATCTCTCATTTTCCTTGCCACTTCAGGGCTGGGAAGTGAAATTTGATGTAGCGATCTCTGACCTCTCAGTCGGCGAGATCTAAGGTGTTCCTTAATAAAGACAGCACCATGGCCCACAGGTGGGTGAAACCAATGGTTTTTTTTTCTTCTCAAAATCCCATCATTTCCCATTTTAGAACTGGACTGGCTTAATGAAAATGAGCTAATTTGCGGGTTTCGAACAGAAATTGTGGTTGTTGTTGACTACCTTGTTTGGGGAGGTGAGGAATTCTTGATTGAATGGGGGGGGGGGGGGCATGATGAGAGCAGGCTACAGCATGTCCAGTCACTGCTCCAGGTGGCCGTTCCACACAAAAACAGCTGAGGTCTTGTTTGAAAACGGATTAATGTGTCAGACCACCCGCATCCTTGTTTAGAAAGTAACGGAGACGGCCAAAGTTAGAAATGCTCCCTTAAATGACGAGACCCTTCACCATGGTTACCTTTCTCTGGCCCCGTCTCCTAAGATCTCACAACTCGAGAACGTCCCCCAAATCCCAGCAAGTGATGGGATTATGGAATCGAGAAGCGCATACCGGTTTTGGAGCGGTGAGCAATGCAACGGTGTCTCAAGTCAGTTGGGAAAAAAAGGAGAAGCGGAAAATGATAGTTTGGATGCGAAATCCCTCGGCCTTACTGTCAGGCTGTCATCGGGCCTTCACTTCTTTCAAAATGAGGGCAGGATTTCACACAGTGGTTTCCATGGAAATAGACCGTGCAATATGCGATAATGACCAAGGAAGTCCAAAATAATCTAATTAGTGTAACATGCTTTTTAGGTGACGCCATTATTTTCTGATAAAAAGGTCATGATAATACATCAAGAAAAAGAAAGATTATTAAATTAGTTGATAATTAGCCTTTTATTCTCCTTTTTCCTACCATGCTGCTGTAGATTTTGCTGCCTTGATCTGTCTAATATGATGTTTTATTTAATTGCTTCAAAATGCACAGTTTAATTCCTTTATTATTTAAAAATAGGCCCCTTTTACTAATCAAAGTTTATTGACTAAAAGTATGTTCCCTGTCATGTTGTTTTGTTTTGTTCTATGATTGTGTACCTGCGAAATTACAACCAGTTAAAACTGCACAAAACAAGTAAAGGACATTCAACTGAAAACATGTTTAGTCATCCTGCCAGAATTACTGGAAAATGTGACTGGAATGGAGATATCGGTACTCCAGCACTGACAAAACCCTGAAGAGAATTATTAGACATTAATTATCATGTTTCCTGTCAAGATGCTTCTATGTTTCAACTTCAGACAAACATATTAAACACCGCATTAGCGGCACTGTTCTTCCCAGTCCGCCTTCAACATAATCCTTAATCTGTTTTTTAATTAATTTTCTTCATCTGTTTTGCAAAGCAGTTCACCCGCAGCTAGGTAATTACTGACATCATTTAGGGTGAGTACCAAGCTGAACAGTGTAGTTACCCCAGGAAACTGCCCCCCTGTTATTGGCACTAACCACTCAACCATTTGCTGCATGATATCTGTACTGTGAAACTTTCCAGAACCGACAAATTCTCACCAAATTTCATCCGTCTTTGACTGCACGCCTGTAAGGTATAAAGTTAAAGTAATGTATCACCACAGACCATTAAAGGTGGTGTTTTGTCTACTTTACATTTCATTACAGCCTCTCCCTGGGTTACGTTGGGGTTATGTTCTGACACACCTATCGTAAGGTGAAAGTATTATAAGGCGGAAATGCATTTTAATACAGTACACCTAACCGAGCAAAATCATAGCCTAGCCTAGCCTACCTTAAACATGTTTAGAACACTTACATTAGCCTACAGTTGGGCAAAATCATTAACACAAAAATATTTATGCTGAATTATGTATGGTTGGTTGAAACAAATTCTTGGTCTGGAACTTTACTCTCTGGACCTGAAATATCCAACTCTGTTTATGAAAAAGTGCTGAATATCTCATGTAATTTGTTGAATAATGTACTGAAAGTGAAAAACATTTACCCATTGCAAAGTTGAAATTTTGTAACACAGACCATTGTAACCTGAGGAGCGTCTGCAAATCACCTGAATACACAGAGATACCATTATATACAGGAGATTAAGGCGAATTTGTAGGTAAGTTGGAACAATAGTAATTCATCCATCCATCCATCCATCATCCTCCGCTTATCCGAGGTCGGGTCGCGGGGGCAGCAGCCTCAGCAGGGAGACCCAGGCTGTAAGTTGGGCAGTGGCCAATAGTAATTCAGTACATAATAATAGTAATAATAATATAGTAATAACAAAAGTAACTACATACGGTACCGTACTGTAGCTCGAGCCGACGAACTGTTAAATCTGACTAATATTTTCATGAGCATCACAAATTACTGTGCGCGTTCATTATTGGAATTATATTTAAGTTACATTTTTTATACAATAGACTTTATGGCAGCGCGTTCGTAAGTACGAGATGTCTGAAAGTGGGACATTCTTAACCCGCGTACTTCCTGTATTATCTGTTGAGCAACGAACAGCAAATGACATTAGAAAGCAATTCCTATATATTTACCTGTCACAATCTGGCAAACGTCACTGCTGGTCAGCAGCTATTAAGAAAGCAGCAAGGGAGAAGTAATAAAGCAATACATCCAGTACATTTTTCTTAATAAGCAATTACTGGCCATGTAAAGCATTTAATGTGTTGAAACATTAATTGGCTACCGTCAGATCACTATACGGTGTCACATCACAAATGCGGATTGGATTGTGATTCACTACCACGCGTGCCTTGTTTGCGATTAAAATTTGATATTAAACTTAAGTAAAATAAATTCAGTTATTAGATTAATAATTTCTGACCTTGATAGGCGTTCACAATGTCAGTTGGTTAATTTAAAGCTGCTGTAACACAAAATGTACATTTCTATGTTAATATACGGCATATTTACCTTCTCCATGTGTCCCTGACCAGGAGAAGTGCTTAGAAAATAGGTTGACAGATATTTGCTTTTAAAATTGTGATTCCATATTTTAAGAATCACATAGAATCACAGAAAAATTCGCAGAAAGCCTACACACCGATTTCACACACAGTCTTTGACTTAGTCACATTGTTGTGACCTTGGAGGGAGAATCAAAGGAAAGGCTTTGGGAGAAAGACAGAGATAAAAGATAAATGAGACTGCAGACCCACACGGAACATAGGAGCTGAATTCTGGGACAGGAATTGGTGTCACGTCAGAGTTAAGCTTCAACCATGTTGAACACTAACCCAGATAAAACAAAAAAAAAATTAAATGACCACATATAATGACTTTTAATTTATAGGTCTGGTTGTGCTAAAGGTCCACGCAGATTGAAATGCCAGGTGTAATGAAATAGGAGAACAGCGACGGGCTAACGCATCGTTTTGACGAAACAGGAAGTGACAATAAGCATTGGAGTGGCACAATACAATTTGTTCTGGTGTGGAAATCCATCAGAGGATCTCTATCGGTTTGGGGGCTTTAGTGCCGTGGTTTCATTCCGAGCATATTCCGCCGTCACATTTGTGAATTAAACTATCTGCTGTTACCAGAATGAGGGTGTGTTATAAAATTACTACAAAGTAATCTTACAGCTGAGAGCCGCCGGCTAATTTTACCTTGGTTGAAAACATTCTCGCCGCTGTAATTCTGAAATAATATTTCAGTGAATAAAGTATGTCAGATGGAAGAATATTTGCTAGATGCTTGATGGATAAGATATTAAAATGAAGTCCATCTGCCTACCCGCCCAAACACTATGGGCCATGTTGCATGTTTTTGAACTACAGGAAGAAAATACATTACCCCAAAAAACCTGAGCAAAACATACAAACTCTGTATACACAGAGGACATTAATGACCAGTTAATTAAAATATGAACATGAAAAACACCAAAAAGACAATGTGATCACCTTAGGAGTGGTGGAAGGGTTTTTCCTGTTCCAGTGATCCACAGCTGGCTGTTTCTTGGAGCTGGAGTTTTTGGTAGGTCCTCCCTTAGCAAACAGCTGGGGAAAGCCAGACCAGTTAAGATCCAGCAAAATGTCTTGTGAAAGGAACCGCAAAAAAATGAAAGTATGAAAGGTTCCTGGGACCCACCTCTGGAGCCAGTCCTAGAGGTTGCATCCTCAGTGAGTGCCTGGAGGCCAGACCACCCACAGAACCTGGTAGGGTTTAGCCTGAAAGGTCATATGGAGCCACCTTATGTCTTCGCATCCCTCAAGGTGAAACACAGAGTTCAGGTATAGTGCTATTTGGGTGACAAGCTTGACTAGAAAGGACCCAAACAGATCTTGGACACTGGGTTCAGGAACATGGAATGTTACTTATCTGGCTGGGAAGAACCCTGAGCTAGTATGAGGAATTGCAAGGTGTGGGCTACATAGAGTCGTCACATAGGCGAGTGTGGGGCTGAGTTTGAAGCTGAGGATTTTACTGATGGATAAAAGATGCTAAAGTGGTCAGGGGTCTCCATGTCGCAGAGACTTTGAAGTAGAGTCCCTGCATCTTGGGATTGAGAGGAATCAGCTGAAGTGGTTTGGGAATCTAATAAGTATGTCACCTGCTTGGTGCACTGGGAGCTGTTTTGGGGATCTTCCGCTGGAGGGAGGCCTGAGGGCAGACCTTGCACACTGTGGAAGGATTAAATCTCTCGGATGGCTTTGAAACATCTGGGGAGCCTCCAGAGTGAGCCTTGGAAAGAGAGCATTGGTCTGGCCTGCTTGGCACGCTGCCACTGTGACCCTCCCTGGGAGAAATGGTATAAAGACATTTTCAGTGTTGCTTGGAGCACATATCTACAGGATAGCCAGTGAAACCAAAGAGAAGGTCGGTGAGAGGATTAGTTAGGCAAGGTGCTCCCGGAAAATACAGAAGATGAGGAAAAGCAAAATAAATGGTGGGGTGTTTTTATAGATGTGTGTGGAAGGATTAAAAAAGAAATTTACTAAGCTGTCAGGGTTTTAACATGGAAGTCAGTCTTTGGGTGAATTCTTGCCACGTTATTCTCAAAGCAGCCGTCTCCAGAAGAGCCTGCGGGATTGTCTGTGTCCGTTTCATCTCATCACACCAAAGCTGGGCTTTCTACCCAGGCTGCACCACCAGCTGAATTCCACTTCTGAAATGAACACAGAACGGTGAGATATCTGGGCTTCTGCCACTGAAATGCGGTGAGAGCATTTATTACGTTTATTTTAGCAGACACTTTTATCAAAAACAACACACATTTTTTTGAGTAGGCTGGGTCCTAAAGTAAACAGGAGTTAAGGACCTCACTGAAGACCAGGATGTTGAGGGAAATGTTCTAACTGGTGAGGCAAAATAAAGGGCTACACAACCAAAAGGTGGAGTCTTGAGTCAAAGACTATTTGCAAAGTCTCTCTGGCAATTCATACCATATGCCAATGAAGGCTGTATACAGGTATAAATAAATCAAAATCCCTTCTTTTACACAACATGCAACTGGACAGAGTTAGATGGAAGTCTTCAGTATCTCCTTATGCAACGACACAAAGCTGTATAGAGGAGTGATGGAGAAGAGTGTGTAGACCCTCTGATGTCATGTGGTGTTGCCTGTCATTCTAGGGAGAAACAAATACTGGAGAGCCTTCATGCGGTGATATCGAATTATAACCAGCAGGCCGCTGGCTGCAGGGACTCCGTAAACAAAGCCTATTTAAAACCAACCACTTACGGCTCCATTATCTGCTCCCCGGCTCGTACTGGGCAGCCTGTGCGGGAAGCGGGATCCAAAACAGAGGCGAGTTCGGGCAGGTAGAATGGCGTCCTGATGTCGTGTCCTCCGGAGGGCCGAAATGAAGTCGCGGGGATCCGCACCTAACGGAAGGACATAGTGACATCGCAAGTCTGACGCCCAGCCAAAGAACAGAAGGGAAGAAATAGAAAATAAGAGGACTATAAAAATAGTAGGAACAGACTCTCCATGCGTTGATCCAGCCTGTCGTATTAGTGGCCAACCAGCTCACAGACAGCATGCGGACCCCTTGAATGAGGAGTATATAGTGTCTATTGTATTTCAACTATGTTTCTGTTACCAGGCTTACCCATGACCTCTGGAGCTGATGGGCTCTATGTAAATCCTGTGAAATTCTTGGTGGTTTTGGAGTGTTTCTTCTCACTACAGTACTTGTGTTCTGACTTTCAGTTGACTAGCACTTGCGTGCTTCCTGCTAGTTATCTTGTAATATTGGGGTCTAATGACAGTGATAAACTTAGGCATAAACTTAGCAAACACTGGCAGCCAAAAAAAAAAAAACACTTCCCTCAGTTCATCTTTGGACGTAATATAAACCTGGCTTGCACTCTTTACGGTTAAGCAGTGACGACAGAATACTTTGCGTCAATGTGCCTTCACGCCGATAGCCAGGTTTCAGTCGATGGCAATGATTAACCAGCCATGTGCCAGCCCATTCAATAACAATGAAAATACATCGCCGTATGCACACTTTGTGGCTCGCATTATAAGAATCGCCCACAAAAATCCATCTTACTGATCTGCTAGCATAGCAAACTGCACTGCTGAGGGCGCCTGCATCCTCTGTTATCGTCGAATCAGCATTTTATGACCATATTTGCACAATACGATCATTTCAACCTTGCAATTTACGAATGTGATTGATTAAACTATGCACAATACAGATATTTGATAAATCTTAATGAGAAATTTGCTTATTATAGGCCCCCTATCCTGGGTTGTTCCCCGCCTCGTGCCCATAGCTTCCGGGATAGGCTCCGGACCCCCCGCAACCCAGTGGGATAAGCGGTTTGGAAAATGGATGGACGGATAAAAAGTTTAATTTCTGTGTCCGATAAATAACACAAGTGATGTTTTTGTCTTCTCTCTTGTAGTTTTATATAAATATAAAAAAATCTTCCCAAATAGCACCACTCATGTTGGGGATTTTCCATCACACTTTGCTAACGGCCAGCTTTTCAGTGACCATCTATAATCATCCCCCGCCCTGACTAGTGATAATACAGTGCTAATCACACGAGTGTCACAGAAGCATAAATTTTCATTGACTGTATAGTGGCATAGCCGGCAATTCTATAATTAAACCCCTGCTGGCAAGTGAACATATATTGATCTACTATAGGATTGGGTCAAGTTAGATAGTGGATGATTATAGTCTTTTGGGCCCTTTTCTAAGCCAAAAATAATAGCAAAGCCATTTCTCTTTCCAGTTCACTTTTTATCTTGTGCCTCATCCATTTCACTCATTCTCATCCTTAACTACTCTGCTAATTGGCAATTAATATACTGTCAGTCAAGCCGACAGTGGCGGGGGGGGGGGTTGATTTTCCCTCCCATTTAAGGCCTGTCTGCTGTTCTGCAGTTTTAACATTTGTAGGTAATTATTCATGTCACAGCTAATCTACACGAGTTGTGTAACAGACGGTCGCTCGGATTTGATATCATTGTTATTATTTATTGATGAAAAAACACCTACCAGTCAATAGTTTTTGCACACCACAGGTTTTCACCAGTCTTCCATTTATTTCATAAACCGCAGATTTTTTATTCTTGTTAAGCATTGGAAAGTGAAATGAAATGAAAATATGGGTCAAATAAAAACAAGTTTCCTTAATAACATGTAACGGGGCATGTCTGACATCCTGGCAGTGTGGAGATGGCAGTCATATTCCAGGCTGTCCTTTAACTTTAAACGCACCAGTTACCTGTTTCATCCAATGAAACAGAACAGTATTTAATGTCCCTTGCAGAATCAATGGCTCAAATTTTCTCAGCTGTTATAACTGCTAGAGGAAGTTACTTAAATGAATCAAAGATATGACATTTTCTTGCTAATAAGGGTATCCAAATGCTGAACATACCGTACATTTATTTGTTAGCAAAGAATGTTGAGTGTATTTTTAGTGGATGCTAAGCGAGTAACATGCAAATGTAGAAAATCTCAGTGTGTGCAAAAAACTTTTGACTGGTAGTGTATGTCCTGCCTGAAGCTTTCTGCAAACCTAATTCCTGAGCTATTTAACTAAAAAGCTTCCTCAAGGTAGGAATTCCGGCATCTTTGTTCTCGGCCCATCAGATTCCCTTCTGTTGTGGATGATCTAGGAACTTCTATTGGCTGGTTTTTGTTTCAGGGTTAAAACTGGCAATACATCAGTCAGCACTTAAATACCTCGAACCGCATCAAAGTCAAGAGCAAAGTGGCCTTTCAAAAAGCTTATTAATGTTACATTCTATTCAAAGTTTCTATCCAAAGCGACATTCATACCAAAAGTACCTGTCCATAACAGCAGAGTAACCCCTGGCTGGTCATACTATAGTTAATGCTGCTAGAAAATTAACATGTATCGAAGCACCACAAGCTGGGTTCAATGCTCCACATTCCATGCGACAACAGAACTGGCCATCCCATGACAATAGCATTAATCATACTTCTCCCCTTCCACACTGAAGTTGGCACAAAATCTATAATTAAAGATTTTTTATTAAAAGAATGCAGCTGCAGGTTCTCCTGGGACGACAATAAAGTTAATAATTATTCAGCGCTTGTATGCTAAGCAATTTGCAGCATTTTATAGTTTCACATTTTCTCATTCATACTGCAGGATGTTGACTGGTGCAATTTAGATACTGAGTTTTCAATGCGGCCACCTAGAATTTAGAGGGAATCTTCTGGAAATGAAGTGACTGTCTGCCTCACCACTGATAACTACACCTCCAGACCCTGTGTCCTTCAAGTTCTCATACCCCAAACCAAAAAAAAAGGAAATGAATGTTTTGTCTCCAGTGGTGCAAAAAAATGCTCATTAAGTTAGGCTATTTAAACCTATTTAAAAGCTATTTAAATAGGAGTTTCTTAAAAGGGCATTAACCTGTCACCTGACAGAGCCTCATTTCTCGATGGTGCCTCCTGGAGAAAAGGTACAGGATTATCCTGCCTGCTGTTCCACTCAACAGTCTGTTGTATGTTTTGCTCTGTAATAAAGTGACACTCTTATGATGTAGAAATAGCCATTCCGCCACTTTGGCATGATTTAAAATGACGAAAGGACAGCCATTAAACCAGAGCTAATTCTTAGCAGGTGTGTATGTGACAGTTAATCCTAGAAATGGATTGGTGTGGTTTATTCTGGTGGAAGGTCATCTAAGAAATACTTTATAGCTATTTTAGGCATATATATATACATACACACACACACACACACACACACACACACACAGACTGTTCTGGACTTAAAGCTAAGTTCCGTTTCTAGAGACAGGTTGTATGTCAAGACTTACACACAGCACGCACTAGGTAGCATAACACTGCCGGACACATGGCTGCCTGAACTTCACTACTTTACTTTATTTATTTTTTTAAACTTTGGTCAAGGAACCTCATGGAAAAATGGCTAATCATTTGACATAAGTAAATGACAATCACAATCACAACTACTGTACAATTCATATTACAGATTCATGTTATGTCGAATGCCAGATAATCAATACTTAGATATACGAGTTTTCAAAGCAAAATGAGGCAAACCAATTGCGAAAGGGCCCAAAGAGTCTGTCCCTGAACTGCAAAATTATTCAATGTGTCACAGGGTCTGAAAAATCATGACAGTATTTTGTCAAACAGTGACAAATTGAATCGGCAAACAGGAACAGCGGTCACACTGACACCGACAGGAATAGACAGACACTTAATAGCACAGCTGTTAAACAGCAGAAAAAAAAATTGTTTCAACAATTATCACACATCCAAATCTGTACCCCTGTGACCCATCTGAGCACAAATTGTACATTGTAAGTTTCACAAAGCTGGAATTTATGCAAGAATGGCATTTGGGAACGGCTCATTTCAAAGGCCAGTGTGCACAGGCGCATAACCAGGTGCAAGGAGCACACAGCCGGGACAATGGCCTGACGCGTCATCTTACGGCCTGTTTCTCTACATGCAGATTGGTTAATGTTTGAAGAAAACCGACAGATGCCTTCAGCAAGTGATGTGGAGGATCTGTAATGGTATAGACAGAAACCATCAGGTCTGATGATTGCTCTATATGGTCAGATAACAACCAGGGAATAGGAGACCATTTTATAGGACCAGCTGCACTCTATGGTGCAAACTTTGTTCTGGCGTGATGTTCCCTTGTTCCAAGATGATAATGTGAGAGAGGCTTCATAAACACCAGGATGAAACATCTACCACAACCGCCTTGGACTGCAAAAAGCAAAGCATGATTCTACCAACGTTAGCTCTCAAAAACTGAAGGCTTCTTATAAAGGAATGTTCCGGTATCCCAATGCAAACTGTCCAGGATTTGTATGACAGCTTACCAAGAGGAATTGTTTCTAAAAAACTGTTCTGAAAGTGTAGCTCTGTTCCTTATTGGAACATTGCATGTCTGTTTGGTGTTTCCAAAATGCAGGCTATTTGGACACAAGAATGATGTCATTGTTATGCCATTCTTTTGTCTTTGTGATATGATTTTCATCATCGAAGGCAATTGTAACTGGGTAACAAGATTATCTAGTCTTCATGTACACATTGCTGGCAGTTTCTGCTATTTATAAACTGTACATTTTTGTTGTATTTTTTACTTTGAAAATTGCATATTTAAATAAAATAATATTGGTAGCAAGCCAGTTATTTGAGTGTACAATATGATTTGCTAAAAAAAAAATGAAGTTTGGTTAAATTGATATTTTATATATTTGCAATGTCTTTGTTTTATCAAAGAGGTCTTGACGATTATACATCCTGAAATATTTTATAGCGATGGAGTACATCACAAGAGATAGTGTGCAACTGACCATATCTTTGCCTGATTAATAACCTCAGTATGGCTTCTTTATGGTACTCATGATGTCTTTCATTGTCACTATTCTGTCCCACACTTGCTCATACACTTTCCTTGTCTCCTGCCCCCTTCTGGAGTGAACCAATAGGAGGCCTGGATACAACGGAGCCCCATGCCTGTGTACCTGCCTGTATCTACCTGTGTTCCTGTCTGTGGGCAGTGGTGGCTTAATGGTTAGGGAAGTGCACTTGTATGGTAATTGAAAGATTACAGGTTTGAATCCTTGACCAGCAAGGTACTGCCCCCAAGCACTGCTCCCCAGGCGTTGAATTAGCTGCTCCCTGCTATGTCACATATGGGTTAAATGCAGAGGACACATTTCGTTGTGGTGTGTCAACACTGATCACTAAATTTTAACTCTGTGTTTCTACATGTTCCTGCCTGTACTGCCCCACCTGCTGATGCCACCACACTTACCCACCCACCAACATCATAGACAGCTGCAGCAAGAGAAACCAAACCAACACTTAATGATTATAAAACCGGCCCCTGCACAAAGACACCAGCAAAAGGCTGATCAACAGCTGTATTCAAGCGCCTGTCATTTACACTTCAATGCATTTGCATAATATTCTGTCACAGATGATCCATAAGAAAGCAACTCTGAAGATGCACAACCCACAACTGCTTAAGGCTAGAGCTGGGCTGAAGCGACAGATGGTAGCTGGGAAAGCAGGGGACTGACGATGAAAACGGTGCTGAACCTAGGATCCGGAAAAAGAGATCTCAGGTACAACAGGAAGTGAGCACACATGGAAGTCGGTTTGGCAAGAGGATGATGACAAGAGAGGTCTCCCGGCTACAGATCTCAAGGTGACGTTCTTTTGTTTATGTCGGTTTATTCCCTGTAACAAATCTATGAGGGGCCTCTGAAATGGTTTGCTGTTGCACACTATAGCATCAGAATTATGCAGGACCCTTTGCCGCAGAAAGATCTTACGCAGTTTGTTGTATTTGTTCTACATACTCTAGTGAATAACTCGAAATGCCCCAGGCATGCAGTCTAGTCCATTTGCAAAAAATGATACGATCATTCACTGGGATCTCTGCCTGCTGAACAGGTAAAAAAAAGAAAAAACAATAGAATTCTATGGGATGATGGAAAAGCATGAGCAGAGATAGACAAGAATAATTAAAAAATTTTTAGTGCAGGGATCCTTGACTACTCATGAATTAGGGAGAGAGCAGCCTGGTACTCAACCATTCGACACAGAGGATAGGTTTGTGGAGTGTGTATGAATTATTCAAGCTTAGCTCACTTAAATCATTTACACTGGGCAAGGGAGAACAGTTCAAATACTTATATAAAATCGCCCCATAAAATCAATACATGGATCAGTATATGTCTCCTTGTTTAGATGTTTTTTTTTTCTCCAGTGTTGCGCTAATGAGATTTTGACACAACTCATAGTTATTCAATAGAGAGTTGCACATAATTGCTGAAAATATATAGAAGCCATAAATATTTCGTAGCTTTCAGGGAAGTGGGAAAAGTAGTTAATTCATTACCTCCATTCAATGCAGGGATCCGCTGAAACGGCATCAATCGCGCAGAGAAAGCCCTGCTTGTTTCGTCCACTTTCTTTGAAAATCAGACTGATCTGTTCATTTGAGTCATATTTGTTGCTTTGCGTGCCTTTGTGTGTAGGACCGTGTTTATTTTGCCAGCTAAGCATTCCTGTGTTCCCTGGGAGGAATGCTACCTGAATTAAAAAACACCAGTTAGAAAAGGAGGTAAACATGTTGCTCACAGGAAGGGCAAATATTTGCCCGTCCAAAGGCAATGATGTGCATATTTATTTATTCATGAGTATAGATACTATTGAGGAATGGGGAAGTAGATATGGATACTAATAGCAAAAAATGAACAAATTGTGTAAAATAGAGTAGCAGTCAAAAGTTTGGACATGCCAAGCCTCCGACAAAGGAGAGTGATAGAAACGCATCACATGACCTGGCCACCTGACCTAAACACAGCAGAAATGGTTTTTGGAGGAGTTTGACCAGAGGGTGACAGAAAAACGGCCAATGCATGCTCAGCATCTTCAGGACAGCTGGAAAAGCATCCCAGGAGACAGTAGGGTCAGCTGGTCCCTGGAGCAATTGGGGTTAAGGGCTTTGCTCAGGGGTCCAACGGTGGGATCACCCATTGGGTTTGAACCAGCAACCTTCTGAGTCTCAACACACAGAGCTGCATCCCCCCATGGAAATAACTTAATGACAAAAGTTGTTGATGAAAAAAAGCACATTGAATCACACTTATCGAATAAAAACGCAGTGCATTAATGATGCTTTGAATTTTCGGGGACTGTAATTTAATATGTGTATACAT
>JAODLD010000047.1:11727527-11749469 GCA_026781065.1 Mormyrops boulengeri
AAAAAAATTGTTTAGTACTTTGTTGGTCAGTGCATAATTCCTTTGATGTTAGTTTATAGTTTTGATGTCTATATAATTATTCTAAAATGGAGTGAATAGTACATATAAACCTTTCCATGGGTAGGTGTGTCCATACTTTTGACTGGTACTGTAAGTGCCCTGTTTATAGCTGTCAGGTTTAAAATGGACATCGGTAAACTGTAGTGCTCCTATATTACATAATATATGTATGTTGCTGTTCGCACCTACTAAAAGGATGTAAACTGCACTGGTCATTAGCAAACTTGCTAAACTTGGAACTTTAAAAATATTATTACTGGAGCTTCAGGGAGGAAGTGAAGGCGAGGAAATACAAGGAAAGAAGCCTCCACACTGTCGAGAGATCCGGGAGGAGAAGTCAGGGTAGGGAAATGAACCATAAGTACCTCTCATGCACACAACCCTAACAGACAATTATACGCCAGGGTGGGTACCAACAGTGCAGAGCGAAAAGTTAAGAAGAGACCCCTCTCCCATATTAAATTAGAAATTCATTATGTTCCCGTCAGAGATTAAACAAAAAAGTGTTGTGCCAATAGTTGGGATTTCCTGAATCACGGAAGTGTATGATTGCACGGCTTGGGAAAATATGTTAATCTTTTATGAGATGTTAAACCATCGGGGCCCCTTTGTGAATTGGTGTGCAGAATTCAAAATGTTTTCTTCTCAAACACCTGGTCAGCAGATGTTTCAAAGCTTCCATTCTTCCTGCTAAAAAGAATCCTGGTCCTTTGAGCTGGACATTTTTACCATTTTCCGGGCATTCTGTTAATCGCACGGAATACTGCAAGGGAAGGGCGGTGCACACGCAAGCTGTTTGTTATTCCTGTGGTGAGAAATGGGAGAGTTTCTCCCAGAAGACCCCCAGCGTAGGGCCCCTCCGAAAGGTCACCGTGACCTTTCACCCCGGTGTAAAATCCAGCTATGAGGAAATAAAGGGTGAGCAGATGTGAAATCCTCTACGACCCACCAGGCTCCAGGGCATCAGGCTGTCAAAACAGCTACGGCAGCCACCAATCACGCTTCAGACACCATTACTGTACGTTATGTAAATTGTATGAGATACATCTCGAGCGCCTTTGAAGCTGGGATTTGTATTCCATTGGAATCAGACTGCCATTTCTGCCAATTTGACATGTCCAGTTCAGGATGGAGAACTGCAAAAAAACCTATCTCAGAAACCATTGGAAGGCTTATTTCCCAGTAAGGAGATATTTCACATTTTTTTCTTCAAAAACACCAAATCCACACATAATCTCTCCTTTACGTAAGTTCTGTCCGAGTTCAGAATGTTTGGTGTGGATTCATTTATCATAAACATCTGCACAGAAAAATATGTTCCATCATTTTCAAATATTATCGACTGTTGCATGTGAATTAATCAGACAGCCGTCAGTTAATGGAGAAATTTCTTTCTGCTTCCCCTTGTAATTTCAGAAGATTGTTCTTTTTTTCCTAAACCATTATATCTTATCATATGCAATAGAGTGTAAAAACAATGTGATTAGAACGCTATTAAAACACATAAGACATATTCACCATGTAAGCCTAGTTAGAAAAATAGCATTTTGAAGTAAAACAATCCCTGAGGGAGATGTCAGTTTAATAAATGGAGATGGAAAAGCCGGCTAAAAAACCAGAACGGCCAGATTACTTGGCTTATCTGTGAAAATTATTTGTATAGTTTTATAGATAATTACAGGAAGATAGCTGAAATTAAACCAAATAGTGTTTTTACATTGTTATTTCAATTAATGACATTTTAATATTGTTGTTTACTTGCTTATCTTGTCAATCGAGGAAGTCTTGACCACCACGGTCAAGCCTGCAATGGTGAGTAAGGCACTGAAACGGATTGTTATTAAATCCATCTCTGCTGAATGAATGCCATTATTTGTCATGGTTAAGGACTGAGCCGCCCAATTAGTGCTGTAGAAGGGACCAGCATCAAGGCCATCTTACTGGGGTTTTAATGGTAGGGGCTGAGTTAGGAATTCTCCTCCAAGCCGCTGCTCCACAGAAAGATCCGGAATCATGATCGAAAGGCATGAGGGTGGGAATGAAACCTGGTCCGAAAGACTGCATGTTGACATGGTGCCACCAGGCAGCAGCCTTCTCCACCACCACGTCTCCAAGAATGGGTGAACACGCGACGTTTTAGGCATTAATTCTCAGAAGCTGCAGATGACATGGGAAACACAGCTACAGTGGTGTGACATCATCAGAAAGCGCCCCATTACCTGATATCAGATGAACAACTTTGTTGCATTGGTTTAAATATAATGAAACACAAATGGGCAGGAAATAAAGTGTTAAAAGTTATATAAACTAACAAGTTGAGTCAAGTTGAGGTTTTTAGAAAAAAAAACATGCCATGGAAAAAAAAAAGTTGTAGTGTTTGTGCCATTAAAAACCCGGACAGCTTTCCAAGGATTAATTCGTTTAATGATATTTAGAAACACAGAAAGACACAGGAACGCCAATTAACTGAATACCTTCTCATCAGCAGTGATGGGGTCCTCAGATTCTTCTAGAACATCTGAATTAGGCTGAAAGTCTAGAGCGGTAAATCAACCCAGTTAGTGAAAACAAAGACCTTCAGCGTTACAGGTGACCACCCACAGATCACATCTTAGAGAGAAGCATTATGGGTACCAAAGCCGCCCCATCATAGCAGAGCGTTTATGGACTGCGATTCTGAAAGAGGAGTTAGAGTGGAAAGGCCGTGGTGAATGAATTACCCGATCGACAGTCTCCTCCTTGTCCAGACGACGTTCAGGCTGGACACCACTGACTCACCGTGTTGAGAACTCCAGCAAACTTCTCCTAGTCTTATTGAGAAGGTCTGCTAGGGTTCTTTTGAGATGGCTTGGGAGAAAGTGCTTGTTTATTTATTGTCCTGTCTGCGCTTTGATGGCGGCAAGCGTGCCCTTTCGGAGATGGAGAGGTCATCCAGAGGGAGACATTTTGTGGTTCCTGTCAGAGGAGACAACAGCGTTTCCACACCGTATTATTTATTGATAGACTTTTTTTTGCTGCTTTTGAGGAAGTCTGTTCAGATAAATTAAAAAAACTGGTTTATAAACACATTATTTAAAACGTGTCTTGCCTGTGGTACTGTGGCCTTTTCGTTCCTCTTAATGATTGTTTGCTACATGAACTCGTATCATACCATCATGCTGAAAAGTACTTCAGTAAAAGCAGGCAAGCAAAGCAATTGTGTCATAGGAATGTATTTTCCACACCAGAACTCATCAGTCAGCATTAATTACATTTTAAAGTCATAATAATATATTTTTTTTTTATCAGTTATTTTGCTTCTTGGAAGCTGTAAGGTGTATCAGGCAATCTTTGGCTCACTGGGGTAGGTGATCTGAGCAGTCTTCTGGCTCAGGGGGTGTTGGATTGTCCCTCAGTTTAGTTTGAGGTAGTAATGTTTAACTTTGCTTACCAGGGTGGCAGAGATATGTTATCTACTGCATTCCTGCTATCGCTTCACAGGTGAGACCTGTAAGGTCAATATCTGTGATTGACAGTGTATAACTTCCACCTGGAAAAATACTTTGATTGCATAAAATAATCTAAAATTGAATTTTCTCAAACCATTTATCCAGTGCAGGATATGAGTGGACCTGTAGCCTATCCCATTAAGCACAGGACACAGACATCCTGGATGTGATGACAATCAGTCACAGGCACATATATACAATAAGGGCAATACAGACACACTAAGACACCTAAATGTTATATCTTTGAACCTTGTGCATAAACCCATCTATCCATCCATCCATTTCATGTAACCACTTATCCAATTCAGGGTTGCGCATAAACCCACAGAATCCTAACTCACAGTTAAAATGGGACTTAAACTCACAACCCTACAGTTGCAAGAACACAGCGCTACCCACAGAGCTACCATTTGCTTGGATTTGGACCCACGCATCTACCACAGTGCTGCCACCTGGTTTGGATGCTAAGTGCTACTGTTTTTATGACATCGACAAAGAGGCCCTTGTGAAAAAGATTGCCCAGAAGCCTCTTTGAAATTCACATCAGACCAATCTCACCAAACTTCTGCTATGCCCTAAACATTAAACATTAAGAGGCCTGTCACAGTCAAAATCATAAAGTACTATTTTATCACATGCCTGACTCTTAAAAACATGTTTGTTTACAAGATTTACATGTACTTAAGCCTCTTCACAGGATACAACAGAATTTAAAATTTGGTTAAAGGCTATAGTCTGCATCAGTGGGATTTATTTAGTATTTATTTGAGCCCTGCAGTATAACAAGAAGACAAGTTGAAGATTGCATAATTGACTGTGCATCGCATCACTAGAATCTGGCAACAGAAGCATGAAAAGATTAATTTTCCAGTATATACAGCAGCTGATTTTCAGGCAGAAAAGTGCAAATAATATCAGTAAAGTAAATACAGACTCCGTCAGGAAAGTTATGATCCTTTTTAATAACTTACATGATCGAGCAAGAGATCACTGTAAGGCTCACTTTAGCCATGGAAATCTACCCAACTTACATGATCGAGCAAGAGATCACTGTAAGGCTCACTTTAGCCATGGAAATCTACCCAACAGCTGGAAGGATTATATCCCTCAGAAAAAGGAAATTATTGTTTCTATTCACTATCAAATCTAAGACGACGATCTTTCCTTTCACATGAGCAGGTCTTACATTATAATCAGGTCAGGTGTTTCAGGAAAGTGAAAATATCGTAATCTTGTTCCATATAAAAACAACAGAACCTCATCCGCACTACTGTGCAGCTATATTCATTTACATTATATTATAGCATTCTTAAGCCGCACCTTTACAGCCTTACATGTTTACACATCTTTTAGCTTCAAGTTAAGTTCCTGAGAAAAGGTAAAACATTTCATATTAATGTGTGCTTGTAGTTTCCGGTGTCTGACACCATCCTGAGGTCATGAATGCTAAACAACCTTGCGATTCCCCCCCCAAAGTCAGAGCACATCGAAAGGGTTTCTCGCAGGGTCCCCAGATGCCTCGTTTTAGCTGATCAGTGTGAGCCACGAAACAGAGTCTGGGGGTGGGTGGGTGGGGGGGGAGGGAGGCAATTATCAACAAGCCAGGAGGGTTTAAATTGGCCTGGTGTTTCCATTCAATGGCACTAGAGGCACAAATAAAGACTCCATCAGCGAGTGTGCCGCGGTGGATGTTTCACTCCAGATTCTGGTCACGGCGCTGCGCTCATGATAAAAAGAAGCGGCTAGGGAGCATCAGCCCTGGACCTTCTGTAGCCAAAGCTTCCAGAATGATCTATAACATTATAAAACAACAGAATAACCCCAAAACATGTCAAGTACACAGTATCGGTCCAAGCTGACCTGGCGCCCCCGTCTGAGGCAAAGTGAAATCGGCTTGCAAGTCAGTACCCCTTCAGAAGATGGCGCCCTAGATGACCGCTTAGGACTGGCCGGTACTTCAAGTGCACATACATCATACTGTACATGTCTACACTGAAATGATTCCATTGTACAAGTGGCTCACTTTGCGGTCACAAGTGCATTCCCAGCACTGTGAAATACCCGACGGCGATGTGGACCGGACAGCCTGTCCGTCATTTAAAGCGCTAAGTGCCTGTTACGCTTCTCTACAGCCTCGACGCGTCCCCGAAACAGCAATTACGCTGGGTATTAAATTATGGAAGCCGCTGCAATCAAATCCTCATCTTTCCTGACTGCAAGATTCATCTCCCCGGCTACCGGCGGCCCAGTTTAGAGAGCATTTTGATTCAGATTTATGGGGGTATAAATAAATTTGGTTCTCGGAAGACAGGGTTCATTAATCTTTGGGGGAACAGACAGATCACGATGGGAAATAGCAATGCATGCTGTCCCTACGCATAGCCGAAGTAGGGAGGAGTCTATTAACACTGTGTTACTCTGATGGGGTCTTGTGTACTTCGGTACTATAAATAACACATCAAAAGGTTCTCCTCTCCATCTGTGACTCTGTTTTCTGAGCTTTTGGCCTTTTCTCTGACCATTGGCTCAGTTCTTGTTTATTGTGGTCAGGGCTGCCAGCTCTGACGCATCTGGTGTGACACTCATGCTTTCCAACTCTCAAATTTTTATGATGTTGTTTCGCAAATGTCCCAAGCCATACAGTATACAGGGGCGGGGCCACTGGCCCAAGTTGAAAGTGGATTGGTCCCAAGAGTGCCCCCTCCTTGTCACTCAACAATTCAAGACATTGGTTAATTATAAGGTTGGCCCCTCTGTATAAATTTTGGCCCCCCACCTTAAAATATCCTAGATTTGCCCCTGCAAATAGTTAAAAACTGATGAATTATGCGTTTATTTTTTCTCTAAAGAAACTGAACGATGATGGCTGTACTTATGAAAACTTCTAATATTTTTATTATTGATAATGTGAAAAGAGCCCTTCGGAAACCACAAAAACAATAATAATAATTATTGATTGATACTTTTTATTGATCCCCATGGGGAAATTCAATGAAGGAAAGAAACAAACTTCTCCAAAGGCAAATTTTATCCAAAAAAAATGACTAAAAATAAACAAGCTCCTCAGAGTTACAGGCGTGATTCTCTCATTAGCGTCAGATCTGTGTTATTTAATGACCCACCTCCATCCGTTAAAATGAAGCACTATCATTTCAGCTACAGTGTTAATTGCAGGCAGTGGCTGCATTCGGTTCTAAGATGGAGGTGTGCGTTTCCCTCCCCGCTGTTCCCCGCGTGGGGGTGGGTCACCAGACTGCCGCCACACAGCAGCAGTCTCTCGCTAGGCAAAAGCGACACCCTTTGTACCCCAGCCGAACATGGGCTGATCTTTGGAAGCTGCGAAGCTCAGACCAATGAACCTAGAGGTAAATTAGAGCACGTTCACTCGGCCAACACCAACAAAGGTAGCGATGGCTTCCATTAGCTCGCGACACTCCGACTCTGACGGAACATCGGACAATTTTTGAGACACGGTGGGTGAGATAACTATGACAGTCACTAACACAGACTCCGCACCATTAAGTACCCAGTGGGAGCCAGAATCATACTTAATACCTGCCAAGGTATGACGATCCCACCCTCCTGACGGTAACGGAACCTCATTCCTCTTATGTGCATGCTGTGGGGTCGAACTTGTTGGCCATCTCCGCTTTTTTCCATTATGAATTTCTCACAGTGTGGTTATTATCACCAAGATTTATTACGTTTTACGTATAAACTATATGGACAAATTTATCAGGCTTTGTCAACAGTGAACAGTGTGTTCCTTTAAGAGGTAGAACCTTTAAATTCAAATTAACTTTACAAACAGAATAAAGACTTTCTAGCTTTGTATAAGATTTTACCTTTTGATTAATTCAAGAACAGCACAATAGTGCTGGTCTGAAAAACCTGATAATCCTCACCAGTGTGTCAGAGATATCATATTGCCGTGTATTCAGACTAATCTCATTCTTAAAAACACTTAAAATGCACCTTATTTCAGCACCATTTCCCAGATGGTTGACATTTGGAAAATATAAAGCGTAAGGGTAAGAAATGAAATGTGTAATATTTGCAAGCCAATTAGCCTCATTAGAATGCATTTTACTTTCAACAAAGCCGCCAGTGAGGACCCAATTAAAGCAATATTTGCCAATTAGAATTTTAATCTCCACAGATGCCAATAATGTTAATATAATTTCATGTCAGGAAAATTTAATTTAAGCTGTCAGTTAGAGGACTCAGGTTTCCTGGTGAAATATAACGTTTTGTCAATCTGCTAGATTCAGATGGATGACCAGTGTAAAGGCTTCTGTGTAATTAAAAGACACACAAAACACATATAGATTGACAGTACTCTGAAAACTCAAAACTCTTTTCTCACCAGAACTATTATGAATTGTGTGTTCGGAGAAGCCATTCTACACACCGCTGTCTTGCTGAGCTGTTATTTTTATACTTGAGGTCTTCGGTTAGCTTTAACAAGTCCTGCCATTCTCCTCTGCCATCTCTGATTAACAAGGTGTTTTTGACCACAGAACTGGCATTGACAGGATGTTTTTGTTTTTCACACCATTCTCTGTAAACGATAGACACCGAAGAGCATGAAAATCCCAGGAAGGTGGCTGTTTCTGTGATGGTGGAAATACAGTATCTGGCATCAACAGTCAAGACCACTGAGATCACACGTATTGTCCATCTTAAACTCTGTCGAACAGTACCTGAACCTCCTGACCATCTGTGTGCTGCATGTTTTGAATCACAGCCTCCTGACTTTGGTGTTTTGATCATACATTATTCAGTGTTATTGATATATTCAATCCGGGGCTGATCTTGCTGTATTGTAACTATTATTGCTGTGTTTTATGAACTACGATTAGGATGTGACCAGTAACTGTGTCATACTTCAAAGGACCATTTGTGTTATTGCCATGGGCAAGCCCAGCATGATGAAAATAAAAGTGCAGATCAATCACAACCCAAGATCCATCTCTCCATCCTTTGCTCTACAGATAAACCTCTGCACAACACAGCCTATGTTCAGGATGCTGACTCTCAATGAAGACCTATTACTTCAGTTCAGCTTACCAGCAACTTAACACATAACACACCGTAACTATGGCTGCTGCCGCTGCTCTACATGCCATTTTGATCTACTGTGCTTGTCCATTAATGACTCGATGCATGTTCTGACCACCCATGCTCTCTGCCTTCCCTCCCACATGGTTGGGGTAGGCACCATCTGAGCTGGAGTCCTGGTTCAGTCCCATGGAGGGGTGACATTGTGGATGTGAGTCATGAACGGTAACATCATGAGTGCAGCCTTCAATCTGTACCCTACACAGGCCGGCGTGGGGAGCAGACTCATAGATGGACTTTGGCTTTGACCGTGACCACAGTTTACACCTTGCTTTTAGCAAGCAAGTTTCTTTCTTTTTCTATAATGTTATCATGCCCAGGGGGATTGGGCAGCCAGCGGACCTTGGACCCCCAGAGGTATTTTTTCTCCCTACTTGGGAGTTTTCTTTCCTCTCCTCCATTGTCACCTGGCTTTCCTTCTGTCGTTTCTTTGTCTTCCATTTTCCCTGTTTTTCAATTATTCTGTATGAATGATGTAAGAATGCATTACAACACACACATTTAAAGCACCTTGGGGTGACTGTGCCTGCTGTGAAAGGCGCTATATAAAAATAAATTGAATGGAATCGAATATTAGGCTTCCCTCTGTCTTCCCTCCCCTTAAACTATTGAAAATTATACAGGTTTTGTTTGCACTATGTACTTTGCCTCAAATTCTGTCGGTAGCACTGTAATGCCTATCCTGTCTTGAATGTTGCGCCTAGGATTTGGGAGGAATGGCATTTCATTTCACCGTGTATCGCACATGGCAGTGACGACAGTAAAGCTCCACTTACTTGAGTTATCCTCTGGTGGACATATTGATTCAGACATTCCTATTTGTACCATTGTGACAAAGGTACAGTGGTTGTTCAGCTCCTAGTGCTGGAGCATAAAAGCCCTTTTTTCATCCTCAGACCATTTTCTGCTAACCGATTGCTCTCCCACACATCTTTGCTTTGCCCCCCCCCGCCCCACTTTCATCCCTTATTGAAGGTTTCAGCGTTTGAAAGGCTGATCTATCGCCATGTGTGTGAGAACGCACAGAGCGACTCTGAAATACCACCTATAATCTTTTCTTCCGCCGCTGTGACTCCTCACAGCGTGAAGACCGCACGTCCTCCCTTCCATAGCCAGCTGAGAATTTCCTCTATCCGGGCCACAGTCACACAAGGTGCGTCATCTGAGACTTCAATAACCCAGCTAGCTTGTGATCATGTCTCAGAAAACACAACAGATATTGATGCTGACTGCTGTGCAAGGGTATACGTCTTCTTAGATATCTCCCACGGTCCATGATAATAGCCTAGGCTACTCTGAACTCACATGATGAATGCCCTCCTGAGGTGATAGCTCAAATCATCATGTGTGAACATCTGAGCCACTTTTGCCGTAGTATCAAAATTCACAATAAATGAGCTATAATCGATGTCAAACCTCTCAGTTGGGTTAAAGCTCCTGCTGTCCTGAGTAATAATCTTTCCCTTGCAGTCCAGCTTTTTAGTATGTTCTACAAGGGGCTTTGGCGTCTGCTGTCACTCTGTTAAATTAAAGGAAGGTTAAGATCAGCATGTCAAGTTCTTTGGACTAACTCACCAAACACACTTTACATTTTACTTTGTTTAGAAGACACAGTTACTGATCCGTCAATCAATTAGCACAGTAAGACCCAGTCACTATGAAGGTGCTGAGCGGATCATTTATCAAAGTTAAACTTAAACAGTTAGCAGTCATTTACACTTTGCTTTTCGGAGTTTGATTTAGTTATACTCAAACAAAGCCAGCTAAATAACACATTTAAGGTGCCAAAGCCAAGATCTACCCTGCAAATCAACCCATGATGTTTTCGTTCGAAAACGGATCAATATGCAGTCTTTGTCAGGTGGTTCACAATCGTATCTAAAAGCTCGATCTACTCATGACCAGCAGGATATGAGAAAGCAGCAAGCTCTATAAAAGGACAGAATTCACTGTGCACCTTGGCCAACACCTGCACAGTGGTCAGACTTGCCTGTACTGGCTGATGAAATGACAGAGCTCTCATTTTTTTCTAAATATTTTTCTGCTAAACAAGTTTGAAGCAAAGTTTACGCAATTAAAAGCAGGCAGACCCTAAGCAGAGTTTAGCATGAGACACACAAGCTACAACAGTTCGTTTGTAGTGAAAGCAAGTCCTTCACAGCATCTAATTTTCAGTCTGTACTATCACAGATTCTGAACTCTGCATATCTGATTGCCAGGCATCTTATCAAGTTTACATTGGCTAGGCTACAGTTTGAACACTCGGCAAGAAGAAGAAAACATTTATCTCCGACAATATCTGCTTTTTTAAAGGCTTCCTGTTAACATTCAAGATTCAATCAGGGACATCAGATTTAATACCCAACAAAAAGCTTCATCATAGGTCAAAGAAATGAAATCCCTTAAGGGACTCGGTCGCTTATATTGCTGTTGTCCACATTAAGCACGGCAATTCAGAGTCGTTATTACTCACAGAAGGTCAGCTGGCCTTGTCACTTTTCATAGCGGTTATTCTGTCTGCAGCACAATGCCCTTATTTCATTCTTTGAAATGTCTTCCCACATTCTGTTATGTATGAGGTCTACTTCAAAACAGCTTGGCGGTAGATGGGAATAACTGAGAGTCTGAAGGCCCCAAAATAGATGTTTGTTAAACCGTCAGAAGGGGTAATAATCATTGCAACTATGATATTGTGCATCGGTTGACATAGTGTGTGTGTGTGAATTATGATTATATTACATTGTGGGGACCAAATGTTCCGCACAATGTAATGAAAAACCTTTTTATTTTGATATTGTGGGGACCTGTGAACGCAATCAAAAAACTTTGTTTGGTTACTGATGATTAAGGTTAGGGCTGGGTAGGGGTTAAGGTCGTCCTGTTGGGATTAGAGTCCCCATAGAAATGAATGGAGACATAATTACAAACCTATAAAAAATTACATACATATATTCACACACACACACACACATATTTTCCAGGCTCTCCTGCCTAGGCTATCAAAGTTATTAAAATGGGCAGCTGAACAAAGTACGATTGTATTCATGTGGACAGATGGGATCAGGAGAGACATTCAGCATTAATCGTCACACCGCTGTCACCTGCAGGTTAGACGTGTGTGAGCCCCGCTTCAATTGTGTCCCTCTGTACCAGGGAAATGTCAGGAAAATATCAGTTGTATTGTACAGCTTTGTTTGTGCGATTGTAGAAGGTTCACAAAGGACACTTTGTTTGCTGTAGAAATAACCTTATTGTGGGGAAGGTGCCATTTCAAATCTTTGCATTTAGCATGAAATTGGGAACCCCCCCCTCAATGGTGAGACCTTTAAAGGAGAATAACCATGGTGATACACACATTTGCAGGGTGGTGTTCGGCTCAATGTGTTAGGGCATGAATGGAAGGTTGTGGAATCAAATCCCAGGGCCCACAGTGACGCTGCCATTGGGTATCAGAGCAAGGCCCTTAACTACACAACGGCTGACCCTACACTGTGTCTCTTAGAGAGCAAGATGGGGTAGTCAAACAGAGACTGATTAAAGTATCACTATTCTATTATTTATGTTTAGCATCAGTGCTTGAGTCCATTCAGTCTAGGGAAGTGCCAAATAGACAGTGTGGCTAATTTCGGTAAGTGGCCTAGTCAAGGGAAGCTACAGAGCTTCAGGGCTGTAGGAGGATCGGCGTAAGATCTCGAAAGATCTCTAAGATGTCCTACTCTTCAATAAATAGGGTTGCTTCTGGTTAAAACTGACCCACAAACTGCTTCTCATAACAGTGTTTCCATGAATGCAGCCTCATGCCTGAAAGGTCTACAACAGTGGCCTTCAGATTCCTGTAAGCCCCTCCATGTTTCTGCTTTATTCCATTACTTGCACACCAGATTGTACTAAGTAACTGATTGATAGGCGACAATCTAAAAATTCAAAAAATGTATACAAGCTGGGGCTGAGAAGTGGATTTTGGGAATCCCTGTGCGCTGCTGCGTGTGGTTGCGTTGTAGGACAGTTTAAACGATCTTTATCACGCCACATTTCGTGTTGGCTCTATCTCGCCAAGCATCTTCAATATCCGTCACTGTTAACACGCATCATAGCTCCTGTCTTTCTCCTTTATCGCCTTTTTTTTCTTGGCCTGTTGTTACCCTGGACAGCCGATTTTTTCATTGGTTGAAATCCAGAAAACTGGGAATTTATTTGTATCATCAGAAGTAGCACTTCTTAAAGGAGGAAAGCCCAGAAAAATCTTCAGTTCCTCTTGTATATTTTTTATATACAACATGACTGACTGGTCACACTGGTCAGAGCCCAATGCAATGAACGGTGAACTCCAGGTTTGAGCCACATCCCAGTGAACAACTTCACAGCCCAGTTAGAACAAAAAGCAGACTGCCAGCACTGCATGATGACTGACGCGTGCGGATGCAGCAGACAGCCAGCACTGCATGATGACTGACGCGTGTGTCAATGCAGCAGACTGCCAGCACTGCATGATGACTGACGCGTGTGTCGACGCAGCAGACTGCCAGCACTACATCATGACTGACGCGTGTGTCGATGCAGCAGACTGCCAGCACTACATCATGACTGACGCGTGTGTCGATGCAGCAGACTGACTGCTGGTCATGGGCTGGTGAGACGACTTTGTATTTGAAAGGATTTACTCTCCTGATCCACCATCCACCTGGAATCGCTTATCCAGTGTGGGATTCTGGTGAGCTTGGAGCAGCTCCCGGGAAGGTGAAGACACTGAACAGGGGCTGTTTAATGGTGTGTTTCATTTGAACCTATGCCCTTGTACGGCCAGCTGAATGAGGTCACCAGGGGCCCCTTGAGCAAGGCTCTTTACCCCCAACTGCTCCAGGGGTGCTGGATGACGAGGGGTGCTGGATGACTCTGTGCTGTGACCCCCCCCCAAAGCTTGTTCCCACCTATGTGTGTGTCTGTGTCTCATGGGGAGCAAGGTGTGGTAGACAAAAAGACAATTTTCCCACAGGGATGAACAAAGCATCTCTATGTGATAAGCAAAAATAATCACGATTCACATTAATCTACAAAGACCATCACCGAAAACAATCAGAAAAGTCCTGTGTGATCTGCCATTGCATATTCATACTTAAAACTCAAAATGGACTTGATATATGGATGGCCAGGCCTGTTTAGAATGAAAGTATGCAGTACATGAACTTGTACCCAATTTGTGAAAAGCACCTTCCTTCCCTTGGTGTTCTTAGTGAGGTGAGAATGGTTTCATTTATTCTCCACAGCATATATTTACCGAGTCTCTGCAGACTGAATAAACATAGCGGAGTGCTGGCGATCTCTGAAGTATCACACGTTTAAAATTTTCCAAATTGCATGCCCGGCCTTATTCCATACAAATCGCTTCTCATAAGATCTCCTTAGTGTAATTTCTTAGACCACTTGCCGTCTGAGATAATCACACAGCCAGCACATTCCTCTGTGAATAAGGAAGGCGGGATGTACGGGAGCCAGTGCACCAATCACATCTCCCCACTCCGACGAGTCCTTGGGCCAAAAATGAGAGGGAGCAAAGCCAATTGGCAGATCAGCGATGATGTGGCCAAGTGATTGGATGTCGGTGCCTTAGCAGACAATGAATGCTGCCACCTGGCCAGCGTATCTGAGCGCCTGTGCATTGAACTGACTGAAACATTTGTAAAGATTTCATTCAAGCCAAACTGAAATTTAACGCATCTATAAGGCTGAATATTTTGCCAAAGCTCGTTCTCGGTATCATAAGTCCAACAAAGGTTTTCTGCAACTGTTCTGAAATTTGAGAAACTCCTTAATCACAGATCAGACCCCTTCACTAGCAGAGACCTTGGATATGACCACGGTAAACTATACAATCATACAGAATCGGGTAGCTCGGAAAAACACAATAATATAAGGGGCACAGCACCACTGCATAGCAGCCGCGACACGTGAATTAAGGGGGAGCCAGAGTGCCAAGTCATCAGCTGAGCTGGACGGGTTCTCGGTCTGAAGGGACTGGATATTAGCATTTTTATCAGCTGGAAATCCACACTGTTTCTTTTCCCCGTCTCGAATATCAGGGATCTATTAGCTATCCGGCCCATAGGCTATGACCGGGCTATTCAAACCACGGTCCTCATGGTACGAGCCCTGCTGATTTCCCAGCCTTCCTTTACCTGTGAGTCAGGTGTGAAGCCTCTGGCCAATCAGAATCAGTAATTTTTTAACTAACTTACCTGGGAGAACTGAAAACAAGGCCTGGATTTGGAATCAAAGTCCAGATTTGAAGAGAGCTGGCCTAGGAGCTGAATTCGTCTGGTGATGAATTCAAGAGGGAAACGGCAGGACCCAGGATGCATGGACGGGGCAGAAGGTATTCCTAACACGTAAGCATCGCGGGTGCTGGAAAAGGGGTGCTTGTTTTGCCCATTTCAGGAGTCTTTTTTTTCCCCCACAGTGGCAGATCCCTCAGACTGGTGCATTATGGTCATTCATCAACACCACAACTGGAGAACAGCCCGACTGGAATGAGCAGGAGAACGCTACTGCCAGCTCGACCTATTTTGTGACTGCGGTCGGTGGACAGATTCACTGTTTGGCCAAAAGGGAATGAAAGGAAACCCTGACAGGAGATTCAGATTGGACAGGTTATCTAACCGGTTCTGCCTTGCAATTTATCACTGTTTCTTTCTTAGAGGCAACCCCTATATAAACAGTATTTGAAATAATCTCTTTAATCCACATTCATACAATATGAATCTCTAATTGTCCACTTTAAGCCACACAATCAAGCAACCTCATTTCCCAATGCCAAAAAGGGCTCTCTGTACATGTTCAGTGTTTGCATTCAAATAAGGAAAACAGCTGCATAATTTTAAATTCTGTTAATTTCTGTGCCATGAAACAAACGCAAATCAATTTCCACTGCTCGTAATGGATTCCCTTCATTCCTGTTATCCACGGATCTATTTAGGCAGCAATGCCCTACATTTGCGTTTGCATTATGCACTACAGAGTAACTCATAGTAGGAGACAATTACAGCCACAAAACAATGGGCACACAATGTCTTCCCGTCACACCGGCCTGTCGGCGTTCCGTGGAACCTGCTGTAGATTCCGTGGTCCCCGTAGAACACGGTGCGTTCCTCCACGGCCTACAGGGTGCCTCTCTCTCACATAAAAGCTTTAGGTGCTGAGGGTTTAATTTCATTTCATATCTGTGCCTGTGATCTCCCGGGGCGACGATTCATTTTGAGCGGCCCATGTGTTCAGACGAAGCAGAGTGAGCAGAGAAACAGGATTGTGGGAGATGAACTGATGGAAACACCGATGTGATCACGCAACTACGCAACAAATAAGAGTAACAATGATGACAAACGACAAACACTAACAGCAACAATAACGACAAAAAGTGACAACTACTAAGCTTAATATACGCTTGTTTTTTTTCCCTCCCGTACAGGTTTTTGAACTTTTATTTTTAACTGGAAGAGTAGTTTTCTTCCCAATTACCAATTTTATTTTAGATCACCATGGTTATTAGAACCAGACAGTTATTCTCCAGCCTTTAACTATCGCCAAGCCAGACACATCTCGGCAAGTCACCAAAACTAGTAACCAACAGGTTTGGTATTTATCCTCTTTGCGTAGATAAAAGCACTTGATGACACGCCCGCTGATCTAACTCATAATACCTCGTTTTGCATTCCCAGGTTTTTATTCGAATACTTTCCAGTTTCTAAATAGCTAAACAGAATTTAAAAAAGCGAATAGTGAAGCTGAAAGCTACAAAGATGCTCGTAAAAGAACATGTCAAAGAACGGCAAGTAGCCGGAAAGTTTTCCAGGTAATTCCAGACTAATTCCCGGTCAGTTATATACCCCAGCAGCCTTATCTCAGTCTGGCACCAGCACGGCAGCTCTGGATCCACGCGCGCGGTAATTACGATTCTGCCCACCGGTGTCGCGCGGACCCGCTCCCGCGGCGTGTCGTTTCCGCTGCCTGGGCCTCCGTCTGGAGCGGCTCTTCACCGGTCCCACTCCATTAGTGCTGCACGGTCAGCTGAGCTCCGATGACGGGGGGGGGGGGGGGAAATAGAATCCAGGGCACCGAGGGTCATTTTTCACCAGGCTCTCTGGGAAGGCAGATAACCAGCTTGCATCCTAACCGAAAACTGACATATTGATGTACGATATATATGAGCCCAGAATGTGCATTCCAGCAAGTTCCATATACTCAATGTACAATCCAGGTAGTTCCATATAGAGTCTCAATTTTAGACAGTTAAACTACACATTTTCCCAATACTAGATATTATAATTATCCTCTGTAACTCAAACCTTTAGTAATGGTAAGGTTCCGTTATTTTTGGAAACTGGCAATGCCCAAAAAATATAATTTTATTGTTTCAACCGCATGGTGTTAGGCATATAATTATTAACACTAACATGAGGCCTGATTCTATTAATATGGTTTTGTTCACATAATTCTTTTTCACTCTGGTGTGGCTGAATATGCTTTTTAGCTAATTTTAAACAGTTTACCTGCGATTTGGGAGTATGGCTTTCTAGTCACGGCACCTGTCGTGATATCACACCTGTAGCATGTTCCTCCATGTAATAAACTGGCCCCGGCTCCTTCACACTTAGACACCACAATTTGAGCACCATACCCGTTTTAGATACCAGCCGATTCTGTTACGTGACGTTGGCTAATACTAGATTTTGTCTCTTACGTTTCACCACGCTTCGTTTTCAAATATTGGGCATGATAACATCCAAATAGTATTCAGATATCCTATAAACTGTTTTATTTTCACTGTGTTCGTTTACCTTCAGTGTATACCGTTTTATTTTTAACGTATTCTTCTCAATTGTCTCAAAAAGAGCATCTGTTCACAGTGTAACCTTGCCGCACCTGCGATCAAACCCTTTAACGTTAATGTTAATTTTTAAGTTAGGAACCATTTCTGCCCCGTCTTTCAACTTCTCAGTGGTCTAACGGACTCGCCTTTAAAAGCTCCACAGCTTGCCTTCGACGCACCGGCTTTTAAGCGCGACTAGAAATAGTAACAACACTGACTGCTGCCATTTTGCTGGTTTTAATTAAAACATCACCTGAGCTACAGAAAAAAAATCAAATATTTTGCAATATTAATGATGTATTTAATAACGGGATATGATTAATTGTGTTCTCTGTTACAAGAAAGTATTCAGATCAAGCAGGCGGCCGTGTCTGGCAGATGGTAACTGCATGCTGCATTCCTGAGATAAATTCAATTCCGGTAATGCAATAACCACACGTTTGTCAGGGGTGACACTATGCACAAGCAACAGCTAAATCAAGGTGAGTTAAAGCAAAGTTTATTTATCTGATCTGCTATAGAAAATTAATGTGTAATGCAACCCATTTACCCGTGTGTTTACTTATTCATAAGCCATGTAGCTCCTGTTAGTATAAAAAAATATATAAATATAAAAGTAATAAAAAACATTAGTCAATGGCATCACGCTCTGTAATTCCGGGAAAAAAAGCACATTTAGTAGCATATTAAATGTGTTTAGTGAAGGATTTTGAAGAGTGAGGTATTTATATTGAAGGAATGCAAAAAAAAGAGAAAATAAGCTATCAATTACATGGATTAAAGCCAGCGGGGAACGCACAAACTGAAGGGTAAGAACTGCCCTCTTTTCAGAGTCTGATAATGGATTAATGGACTCGTTGTAATTCATCAATTCGGTGGGACACCGAGGCAGATGCTGGGGATAAAGTTAAGTTCCCGTGGACCAAGGAACCACGGAAGATTCTCCTGGTGACTCAGGACGAGCCCTAGCTCTCATATTTACCATTACAGTGCTGAGCATCTATCAGGAGATCTTGCACCCCTGGAGGGCAAATGCAGTTAATTACAGTTGCAGGGACATGTGGTTTTGTCATGTGCAAGTCTTGGATGGTATAGAAAGAAATTGCACCCCCTATAGGAGAAGCAGGCAGGTCTGGGATTTCTGGGCAATGTTTCTGACTCACAGGCTGAGCGGTTGGGCAAGTAAGGAACAACACCAGGAACTCAATTTTTCCTTGTGAATAGCTTGAACGTGAGCCACTCGGTAGGCAGACAAGAAGCCCTGGTGAATTTCTGTCTGTGTGCCTTGATTTACATACCAAGTAATTATTTCCTGTCTGCCTGCCAAGATTCACACCTGTAGAAACCCCACGTTGAGCCCAGTGAATAACAGGGCAGATGAAGTGTTCAGAACGCCTTTCACGTCAATGCTGCCAAGTCAAACACAGGACTGATTTGCATGACAACAGCTGGGTCGACAGGAGAAGCTGCGTACAGCTCAGTAATACCTTCGTAAAGAGGAAATCAATATAACAGATATTAGCAAGAGTTTCCAAAAGCTGAAATGGAACTTTTGAACGGTTGCGAATTAGTAGTATAAGAAAATATTCTGTGTGCCAGGTTTTCTCGATTTATTTAGAAAGAGATGCAACTTGAGCGCGAACTCATTTCATGGGTAAGACTCAGTAAGCTGACAGGCAACCCGATAAAAAAAAAAAAAAACTTTAATACTTCAGCCTGTGACACTTGTTGCCAGATTCGGAGGATTATGTGCTGTGCACATCTTACGCAATCTCGCACACCCCAAATATAAAAAAAAGAAACTGCAAGCTGGTTAAGATGTTCAATCTGAAATTGTAGTCTTCAGCACATTCCACACATCACCTCTACTCCTGATCAAGCAATGCATCCCAAGGAAGACCGCTTCCTTGGTTGTGAATGAGCGTGCCATTGGCTTATCTCAATCCACCAGGCTTCTGACATGCTGTCCAGACTAGCCACTGGCTGCTAGCCCTGGCTATTACTCGAATTCCTTTTGTCGCGGTGCAATTTACTTGTAAATGTGTATGACAATCTGCTAAAAAAAACATCACTGAAATGCTTCACAAAGTCCCAGAACTCTCAGCTGCCTTCTACGATCCCACAAGTGCTTCAAGCTTCAAATGAACTCCGGCATCCATCCACCACGCCAAACAAATGGTGGTATCTCTGTGTCTGCACGGTCCAGCTCTCTTGAAGGTTCTCTTGGTGTGACAGCGCATGACAGCAAAGGGGGAGCTAATCCATCACGCTAAGGCACCACGTGAGCTTCTTTGGACAACATCCGACTCGGCGAAATTCATTCCATGGGTGGGTGGCCCGTAATCGTACAGGCTGTCATTGTGGGAGAGTCCAAGAAGCGCCGAGGGTCAAGTTTCCCCTCATAAATCATTTCAGAACGATTCGTTTGCTATTTTGTCTGCTAAACTCTCCCTGTGTGGCACTTGACTTGTATGTGACATTATTGCTGCGGCCAGTCTCTGAGCAGTAGCTTCATTCCACTTGCAACAAAATAATCACGTATGCACCTGAAACATTCAGCCATGCCATGCATTAATAATCATGAAAAGGGCATTGTTTTCTGGGTGCTACAACAACCACCAGGTAATTTCCTCTTAATTGTCAGACAAGAACACAAAATCGGGTGGCGCGGTGGGGCAGTGGTTAGCGCTGCTGCCTCACAGCAAGGAGGTCTTGGGTTTGGTCCCAGGTCCTTTCTGTGTGGAGTTTGCACGCTCTCCCCTTTTCTGACTGCATCCACCCCTTCTCATTTCACCTGTCATTCAAAACAAGCAACAATTATGCTACATCTCACTATAAAAGCGAACTTTTTCTTCATCTCCACCTGAGGCTCTTGCTGTTTCCATGGCGATGGTCGAAGTCACCGAAGTAATGTTGAAAAGAACCTGCGAGATGCAAACTGACACACGTGTGGATACGAAGGGGCTTTAGATATTGCGGTAATGTGGGTTTCCTGATAAAATCACAAGGAGAAATGCTCTTATTGGACATATTAAAGTATAGCATGCAGTATAACATGATATTCCAGAGCTACCCTGCCAGCTAAACTGTAATGAACAACACTGAACATTCAATATTTTTACCGGCGCATGGCAATTATATTACGGAAATAAAAACTGCATTGTTCTAAGAGATTTTAAGAAACTGCAGAGGGCCTTGGCATTGTCCTGGTAAATTGCTTTATAAGCAAGGGTTAAATCGAAATCAGAGAGGAATGAGACGCTTTGTATTTTAGTTTATTAGTTATTACACGAATTTATGATCGCAATCTTAAAGGTGAAGTATGTTCATGTGTCGGCATGTTGGGTTACCACTTAAAAGCAACACAAACTCAATTTTAAAAATGCGATCAATGCGTTTTTTTTATTTGATAAGTGTATTGCATATATTGCGTGGTTAAAAAGTACTTGAATTTTTTGAAACGTAAATGAAACTTATCACTACAAATAATATTCTTGTTTATTCATTCATAATGTTTCCATGGAAATGCATTAAAATATTGAGTTATTCATGGACTGCTTCTCACCTTTAGCAAAGCCTAGCTAGTAATTGAAGTGTTGGCAGCAGTACATTAAGCAAAATAAGTCTAAATACAAAAACACGGGATAGGAATCAAGGTGCCATGTAGGAATATCTCATCCACTTAAGAAATGGGATGTCTGGTCAAAGCTAGTCATGAGAATTAACATGAAAATTAACAGCTGACATAAAAAGCATGATTTTTAGTACAAGACCGACTTTTTATCGAACCGCTGACTTCACTAAATAAAGACATTAAGAAAAAATGTTAACGCTGGAGGAGGCGGAGCTGCACTCCAGAAAGGTGCAATTTGGACATAAGAAGGCAGAGCTGTACCCCAACTATATTTAAACCCCGGGGATACGAATGCCTGTGTAAAACACTGCAGTGTACTCTAGTCTCTTATTTAGCTGACTCTAAAACACAGAACATATTGGAGGAAGAAACATTTTATCACTCAAACTGACCAGAGTAATTTGACAGTTTCATTTCATCCTTGATCAAAATCTCAGCCAAAATTAATCAAGTAAAAGTAAGAAAACCAGAAATAAAACATCTCAATCATTCTCAAGCAGGGGATGAAGAACAATGATTTTCAGGGAGCATTACAGGTTGACACCAAAATGGCAAATGTAACTGTTCGGACATCAATGCACCACCTGACCTTACTTGGCATTATTGAAAATCTGTTAAAAAGCTTAGTTAGTGCCATGGGCGGGGCTTAACAGCCCCCCCTCCCCCTATGACGTCATCGCCAATGATTTACAGGTCCAGCTGCTACCCCCCTTCCTTCCGACCCCCACCACACCCCCCACCCCAACCACGACTGACAGGAACAGCTGCCCCGTCCCCCC
>JAODLD010000047.1:11749569-11760259 GCA_026781065.1 Mormyrops boulengeri
ACCAGCACAGACGCAGTACACACGATCGCGATCGGTTTGGTGGAAATCAGATGCAAATGGGGGGCTAACTTCACGCTAGTAAAGTGTTTCACCAAAGGCGAAGATCCAGCGATCGCAGCTCTGGATTCCGTCGAAGTCGCGCAAACATCTGGGTCAAGGCGGCCATTACTCCGCAACGGCACAATACTCCCATGCGTGCACTCTCTTCGAACCACGCGCTGGAAATGATTTTGGAGGCGGAGCACGCCCACGCATGCGCACTGAGAACACACGCACACGCGCAGACACCACAGCCGGGTTTGTTAATGTGATATTTTAAAATAAGTATAAAGTACGCTATGAAACATTTTATTCAAAGTGTTTTGAGGTGTCGTGATCGATATGACCAGCTTATGCCAGCAGGGTTTCGGAGGTAACATACCTTCGCCATACGATTACGTCAGGAGATTGTCCCCGGCCTTATACCGCTGTCTCTGGGGAGGAGGACCGGACAACCACTGAGGTATTTAATGGCTGTAGGAGCTATAGTGAGTGGTATGTATCAACAAACATCAAAAACATCTTAATAGCTTTAGCAGAATAAAGTTTTAATGTTTTAATAATCACGGTTTTTCCAGCAAATGCTTGTACATGCTCATGTATACAGGTTCTGAAAACAAAACGGCAACCATTAGACATGGTTGCCGTGTACCAACTAACCTTTTTACTTTTTATGCAACACATACACACACGAAGGTTCGTAGGTTTGTAATTATATCTTTGTGGGGACTCTCCATTCATTTCTGTGGGGAAAATTTCAATCACAACATGACGACCTTAACCCCTACCCAGCCCTAACCTAAAACATAACCAGTAACCAAACAAAGAACAAGACTTTGTCTTGCATTTTCTGTTTTTTGATTGCATTCACAGATCCTTGTGGGGACCTGACAAATGGTCCCCACAACATCAAAATATCAGATTTTGAATTACATTTTGGGGTACATTTGGCCCCACAACATAATATAAACATACCCCCCCCCCCCGACAGACAGGTGAAAATTCGAATATCCAGTATCTCCTTCAAAATAAATAAAATAGTTACATACTAATAAAGATAAAGAAATAGCATACTAAAATACATCCATATTAGACACAGCAATATATGTACATATATTGCTATAGAACAGACACACACACACACGTGTATATATATTCTCTAGCAACATGGGAGAGCTTCTTTCTTTCTTGTGTCTGCTTTTGTGTGATGTTCAGCCCTTGCCTAAAGTAAACCCCCCCGCCTAATCCCCAGGTCACATGGTTCTTTGCGGTGTTCCAGCAGAAGGGATTCTTACACTTCTATACAGAGACGCCTGTGTTTATAGCTGTCTATACTACTAGCCCCAGCACACTTTTTTTTTCTTGTCCCATCAGAGTAATACAAAATACTGTATACTGATACTGTATAGTATCATTGGCCACATATCAATTTCAAAACAGCATGTAATCTAAGGTAATCTACACTGGATAATTAATCCATGACAACATCCATCTATTAATCCATCGATCTTCTAGACTCTTTTCCTAGAAGCCTATACTAGGTAGCATGTGTCATGAGGCTGAGGTGCGGTATGGGCAGGATGCCACTGTTTCACCTCAAACATTATATCTAAAATGATAACTGCCCTGTAGAGTTCATTTTAATAAAATGAACAGCAGAAAACCTCCTCATTCAGTACAGCTCAAAACCAAACTCTGAGACACCAACTCAAATACTGATAAAACTCGAAATATTAATTAACAGTGGCCCTGTTTCTGGGTTCTAGAGAAAATACATATGGCGCATCCTGTTGTGGGCTAAACCCATAAGTTTCAGTCTTTGTTTCTTTACATGTTTAGGGTAGCACAAAATAACGGTAAACTGGCTGTCACAATGCTACACTAATATCCCACCGCCTTATGCAGCAGCAGAAGACAGTACATTTGCTGAGACAGGCAGACTGAAATTTGATTAAGTATGGAGAGGCCTGACATACTATGGAATGGGCTATTACTCACCAGACACTGCTGTCGAGTCTGTTGCAGCACCCCGGACTGCACGTGATGTGGCGGGGGGAGAAATTCTCATCAGCATGTGTGTGAAAACAATGGCTCACACTGAAAACAGTGTGACGTTTCTGCAGTGTATCTGGGTTTGAGGCACCATGACAGGAATGTCTGGAGTCTCATGTTTAATATGTCCATGTGAAAAAAAAAGCAGATTTTGTTGGATTTGAGTGTTAGTGGTTTACTGTCCTCTTCCCAACTCTTTGCTGGGTTCGACTGGGTCTTCTGCATTGGCATTCCCCCCCAAAAAGAAATGCCCAGGGTGCCACTGGGTAACCTAAAGCAATTACAGCCTCTGCAAACTGTTTTTATGATTATTCTGGCCCCCCTTATGACAGGAAACCACAGTTTAGCTTGATTTAATAGTGTATTTCAAACGGTCCAACGGCTTGATCCGTCACCCAAAATCCCCAAATTAGGGTAACCCAGTTAGGGTTAGAAAAGCTATGGCGTTTTCCGATGTTAGGACCTGTTTTTACAATAGTTCCGGACAACAGTATAACAGGAAACCACAATTTAGCTCATTTTAATAACGTTTCATACTTTCCAACTACCTGTTGTGTCACCCCAGGTCCCCAAATTACAGTTAGCTAACTGTGCCTAGGATTAGGGTAGGAAAGGTTTTGGCATTTACACACATCAAAAGGTATTTTTTATGATAGTTCTGGGCCCCAGTATAATGGGAAACACCAGTTTATCTGGATTTAATAGCATATTTCATACTTTCCAACAGCTTGTTGTGTCACCCTAAGTCCCCAAATTAGAGTTAGGGGTAGCCAACAGAAACTATTGTTAGGATTAGAAAGGTTAGAAATTTTTCAGGAATTAAAGCCTGTTTTCATGACTGTTCAGGGACCCCTTATAATGGGAAACTACAGTTTAGCTTGATTTATTAGCATATTTCCTACTTTCCAACAGCCTATTGCATGGGAGACCAATCTTATCTGCAAAGGGCCAGTGTATATACAAGTTTTTGGGATAATCTTTAGGTCAGCTGTCCAAACCCAGGTGTGAGGACTCAGCCAATCAGTCCCCTAATTAATAATCTAATTAGGGAGTTGCAGCGAAAACCCGCACACACAATGGCCCTTTCCAGCTAAGACTGGCCACCCCTGGCCTATGGTGTAACCCTAAATGCCCAGATTAGGGTTAGGCAACTGAAGTTACAGTAGGGTTAGGGTGTTTTCAGACATCGAGACCCGTTCTTCAATTTAACCACATTCTCACCTGACTTTGCCTGACAGGCAAACACTGCCTAAAAGTAAGGACAATGTTCTCATTACAGACACAGGCAGAGAGATCCTTCATGGAGACTTTAAATACATTGAGTTCTTCTTCATGAGTCTGGCATGTCGTTAAAGACTGAAAACTTCAAAGACAAAACGTTGCTTCGTTCAGGAAGATTTGAGTTGCCAGTGGCAGACGTCACCCTGAATATGAGAGTTTAGTGTTGTGATATCCCCCTTTTCCCCTGCCCTCTTATCCTCTGTTTTCCATCCTTGACATCCCATAAATTTAATATTTACAGTACAAACCAAGACACACACCACATATGTGTGTGTGTGTGTGTCTGTGTGGTCCCCACAATGTGATAAAAACCTCTTATTTTGATGTTATGAGGACATTTTTTTTCACTCCCCGCAAAATGAAAAGCGATTTTATAAAAATCTCAGACTGCAATCAAAGAACTAAAAATGTCAGAAGCCTTGTATTTTGTGTGGTTACTTATGGTTAAGGTTAGGGTTGGGTTAAGGAGTTAAGGTTGTCATAGTTGGGATTAGGGTAATGTCCATAGCGATGAATGGATGGTCCCCACAAAGACATGAATACAAACATGTGTGTGTTGTGTGCTTCTCATGTTCTGTTTGCATTATGTAGATTTACTATGGGTTTCAAGTTTTCCACCCGCAGTCATAAATGCATAGTTGGGTGATCTGGCATCTCTAAATGCACTAGTGTGTATATGTACCCGATGACCGTGCTCCTCAAACTGGCCCTCGAGGCCCCCCAGATAATCCACATTTTTGCTACCGGGAGCTGGGAGAGAGCAAAACAAAAAACATGGACCATCTGTGGGTCCCTGAGGATCAGATTAAGATCACTGCCCTACGATGGACTGGCATCCCCCTCCAGGGTGTTCCCCTGCCCTATGCACTGTGCTTCTAGTGACAGGTTCTTCTAGAGATCTTCTAGAGATAGGTTCCTGGATCACCATTTGTAAGATGGATTTAAAAATTACCAGCAAAACCCACCTCATAACAAATGCTGCATGTGGAAAAACAAGAACATATTATGAACCAGGATTCAGCTGTGGAGAACCGCTTCAACGTACCCTGAAAAAATTCTCCTCGTGTCACGGATTAATAGCTTCACTAATAACTGAACTTTCCCTTGCGCTTAGAAAATATGCCAGAGTTTAAGCAAAGAATTGATGACAATGTAGTTAATGGTTGATGGTAAACATAGCATTCTTAAATTATTCAGAGTCGTATTCAGAGTTCCTACATTCAGTAAACAGTTTTCAAACTTGACAAATTAATGTTTGGCAGCAGTTAAATATAAAATGATTTGTTATGATGATCTGGGTACAAACCAGCTGGAATTTTTTGCCATAAATAATGACCAGGCACTGGCCATGAAACAACATACTTCGAAGGGTGACACCTACTTAGAAAGGCTGATGTGGAAATTAGGTTTTATTTTCACCAGTGACCCGAGAACAGCAGGGAACAAGAAAGACATGTAATTAAAACAAGGGCAATAACTACATTTATTTTCTCATTCATGTTAGCTGTAGTTTTTGCTTGGCTGTTCCAACACGCAGAAATAACATACTGTCTGTTGTTAAATCTGTGCTGAAATCGCTCCTTCAGAAGATCCCAGCTGATGTACTATGCACCATGCTGACACTGTCCGTTTTTGTTAAGTAAACACGCATCACTTGTGCAAGCACATCGTGGATCTTAAGACATTCAATGAAAGACAAAGTAACCCTTAATCCCTATACTGATGTAAATACTGCTAATGATTGCATCTTGTATCATATCTGGGCACGTTTCTTGTTATCCATCGATTATTTATTAGGGGAATGCAAATTTAAAATAGTTATTTCACCTTCACTGTTCCAAAACGACTAATTAACTTTTATATTATAATTTAAATTAGTTGACAATAAAAAAGACAGTAGTTTTTGATCTTTGAACAAGAATTTAAAAATAAGGCAACTTTTAATCCATATATTATTCATGTAGCAACGAACTCCAAATATTCCTGCTTAAAAAGCTGTAAAGGTAATCTGCAAATGACCATGAGGAAAGGGACATGACGGCTGTATACGATAGTCAGTGTTACTGATTATCCAGAGCTGAGAAGGAACCACCTTGCGATGATCGGTAGCATGTAGATTCGTGCTGGATACTGGGTTAAGAGAAGATCACAACGCAGAAGACAAGAATGTTGTGCACCCGTGTGACAAATCACTCACTGAACTCTACAAGCATCATAGCTAAACGCAAGCGGACCGTAAAGTTCTCGTCTTTGCTGGGCCTCCCACTATTTTATTAAGACCCACGTCCCACCAGGAATTAGGCTGTGGCTCAAGTACAGTCAGTCTCAGAAGCTTCCAGCTAAGGAGGTGAGGTGCGGATCCTGGAGCCGCTCTTCCTCTCTGCCTTCAGATAAGACCCGCCACCAATGCTTAGCGGCGATCAGAGCCACAAAAAAGAAAGTCTGACTTCCAGTTGCCTAGAATTTCAATTCTTCCTGCGAGGAATTGGAAACCGAACAGATGGGATTCAATTTAAATCACCTAGTCGACTGTGGAGAGGATGTTATGGAATAGGCAGCCGGAGACTGACAATACGGGCAGGTTTTGGCGCCTGGGAGGCGGCGAATGGGTGAGATAGTGATGGAACCACACCTCCCCCCATCCCCGAGGCGGATCTTCTGAGTAACTAATCAATCCGCGGAGCCGCTCATCTGGCTCAACAGCAGCCACCGCTCAATGGCCATCGTGGTAAAGATAAAAGGCTTAAGACCACCACAGGCCACCGTCTCCGAAATTAATCCTATTTAAAATGTTCCTTGAGCTTATCAAGGTTTACTATGTAAGCATTACAGGTGCCCTTACTAATATGTGTGTTACTGGGGTGCTAATTTTAAATGTATTACTATTCTATTTTTACACATAAGTATGTAAGACAGCAAGTGAAGTTTTGCTTTTTTCGTAGAAGCAGGAAAATATATCTACTTGGAATCAGATTCCGTAAAAACCTGACACACTCTGCTACCGTGGATAAACCTTGGCTAAGATAAACTGGAACTTTTGACTACCTGTTTCATGGTGGCAAAACCAGGTACTTACCTCATTTACAACACTCTGAGATGAGACTCAGCAGCGCTCCACAGCGAGTTCAATGCCGCAACAGGTCCCTCAATGGATTCAGCACAAAATCGAAGATATTAGGCCCCCAAAACAAACATACACCCACTTTGGTATCCATGGCGATTCTGGAGGGAGCTGAACACACAGCAAGAAGTTAGCTTAATGCTTCAGTTGTGGCGGAGTGATAAATTCAGCCGAGAAGGGATGGACATCTCCAGGAGATGCTGTAGGACCTGACAGGTTGGCTGAGATAAGGAACTCTTCTTGTTATCTCCTTCCAGTGCAGGTTATGGTTCCACTTCAAAAGCCGTGGTGAAATTGAAGAGGTAATGTATCCAGGAGGGAAATTAGGTGTTTTTTAACAGACTGTGAAGGAAAGGCAGTGCAGGTAGTGAGAACGGTATTTAAAGAGGAGCTCATTTCAGTGTCATGGATAGGGGATCAAAGGCATGGAAGATAAACACAGATGAACGCAAACTTTGTCTAGCCATCAAAACCATCACGCATGAAAAATAGCCATGAGGTTTGTGAAGCTACACAGAAGATGCAAATTGCACTCATGCTGATGAATTGACAGATAATTCGGTTCTGTTAGCTTCACAGATGATTTACTTATTCGACGTGATTCTTAGCACTGCGCAGACCATACAGTACAGATGACTGAACACGAGGCACTAGAGAGGGGGTCTGAGGTACAGGTGTGCATGCTGATTGGTGCGGCCTTGCTGATTGGTCACAGGCCGGGAAAGAGGGATCACAGCTGCTACGCACCAGTGAGAGGAGAGGTTTTGCAGACAAAGGGATAGAAGGAGTGAGCAGCAGTGCAGATTCGACGGCCTGCTAGTACGACTGGTGAGAAACCAGAACCGGATCCAATCCACTTTGCATTTACAGAATTGGAACAAAAATACAGGCATCAGCAGGCGTGCTAAAATGGCAACCATGTTAAAAAGGCGAAAACACGCTAACTGGATATTTTATCAAAATTGAGTTATGACCGAAATTGGGTCTCTGTGGCTCAGTTTTGTCCTGCGACAAAATGTTTTAGTTCAACTCGATTTTGAATAAGCAGACTACCTACCGACTACACATGCAGGTGAACAGTCAAAAAAACTTTGAGTCTCTTTTTCTGAGTTTGACTGTCAGCATAGATACAGTGTTTTGTCTAGGAGTATACTGGTGTATAGGTGCCTTTCATCCATCTATCTATCTTCCATCTGCATATCCTGGACAGAGTCACAGAGGGGGTCTGGAGCCCATTTCATGCGGCACCAAGAAATGAGTACCACGCATTAAGTGTAGTCAGGCATGTGAAACATACCCAGTCCACATTTTCACATTGCATCTGTTTCCGGGTCCCTGGGGCAACAGAAGATATCTACTATATTCTTTTACATTTCCTTAATTTATTTTACACTGAGGTTCCCTTTGAGCTGTGAGTTTATCAGTTGACTTATTCCTATCACAACACTAAGAATGTTCTTTTTTGGTTCACATTACTGCTACTTAAATGCTATTGGCTCTAAGTTTACATGTGACTATCACACAGGTAGAACTCGAGTGCAACTTTTGACGAGAGATGTAATTTTAAGAGATTTAGACAGAGGTAAATGTAAAATGAGCTTCAATAAGAATAACAGCTTATAAAGCTGGTGAAATTAATATCAAGGCTTCACTTCAATAAGTTCAGTCTTAAGGGACAAAGGCAAAATCTATGACATGAAATACTTTATGCAGGATTACTTTCTGAAAGTACAGGTTGTTTATTAAGGACGCAGATAGATTCATTTAGAAGAATTTTTATAATTAATATTTTAAAATGCTTTGAAATGCTGGTCGCTGCCCCTTTTCTGGGAAGACGATGAAAATCCCTGGTCATTTCTGTTTGACAGCTGAAAGACCAGCATGTAAATAAAACCTTATCTTACAGAATCCCTCGGGGTCCTGCCGGAATTAATTTCATTTGCTTTTTAAAAGCAATGTGCATTCACAAGATAAACGACAACAATGATGCCAAACATATGCTTTTGCTTATGGAATATTAATCAGATGTAAATATTCAGGCATTTTCAAAAAACTATTCCATTTTTTTAAACAATTGCATTCTTGATTCCTGGTAAAGAAACGTCTGGACATGCCACATGACATTTTTGTGTGCAATTTTATCCAGATACTATATGAATCAGTAACAGACTCACCTGGGAGCAACAGAACGTTTGGCATTATTATGGCTTCATAAATTTTTTCAATATATCTACTTTAGAATCAGTTGCTTCCATCTCACTGGGCATCTGAACATCTCTTTCGGAAAACAGACAGAGGTAGAATTTCTACTGACAGCTAGGTGCACAGTGACTTGCTAATAAAGCATCAGAGGTCACCAAGTGATCGAATCGCATCGACTCATCCTTATCAGGGCAGATTAGCACGTCGCGCCTGACGTCTCCTTTGTTCGGAAAGGCCCACGACAGCTGTATCAGGAGTAGATCACAATCAGCGAGGGACCCGATTCCGGTTCCATGTTCCATCTGAGAGATGTAGTCTCTCCCCAGCCGGTGTGGGATGGGATAAAGGACATCGCCCAATTCCTGCTCACACAGCCGTGACCTTCTATCATTCTGAAGCTCTTTTTAGCCACTGCATCGCTTTCCATATTTATTTATTGATTCCTTTGGTCGATTGCGTGGTGTCTAAATGCTTATTTACTCGTGTACCAACTCATGTAATTGGTCAATGATTGAAAATACTTCAGTTGAGTACCGCCCCAGGACACAGCATAGGTTCCCCTTCAGGTACATTCATAACCTGCAGGTGGCGCAGTGGTTAAGGACATCAACGGTTTAGGTTCCGGCAGGGGCTCTCCGTCAGTATGATTTGATTTTTTTTTCTGGTGTGTAGATTGTGACAGAATTTTAGAATAATATCCTTGGCGGGAAGAAGCGTCCATGCATAGCAGAAGACAGCAGGCGGTGATGGGTTATGGAGCATTTTTTTGAGGGTAGTCTCCACACAAGCACAGTGGCTCCGCCCACGAGATCTGGATTCCTACAAGTCCTGATGCTGCTGTGGATTATGGGAAATAATAACAACGTGGGTTACTGTTCTACTGTGCATGTATGAGTGACATCTGTCAAAAAAAAAAACCTACTAAGGCAGATATTTTACTGAGATATTTACTGAAGTGGTGACCGTGTCACTATTTATAATAAATTGCCAAGAGATTTATGGTTTAAATTTACCCATGTATGTTCCAGTCATCTAAAGTTAACCCATCCATTTGAACAATAAACCTTTAATCCTCCTCTGTTCTTTTCACTAAATGCCACAGCTCCCCCTGGTGTCACAGGCATGGCAGTGACGTTTTCAGTGCTTAATGTGAGCATGGCTACATACAGTCAGCTGCCCCCACCCCCACCCTCACCACCTCGATCTTGGTCACATGCCACATGCTATGAAACCAAAGGAGGAATTAAATAAACAATAAATAATGATTATTGGGACCAAGGGCTCAGGCACGTAGGCACAGACCTAATTACGTGGCACGATGGGAGAGATCTCTCGCTTTCTTCCTAAGCCCTTTTACAGACATCTCAGAGCAGCACTCCTCCGGCAAAGAATGGGAGAGGACCCTCAAGGGGACTCCCTAGACGCGTCGTGGAGGGGCAGGCGAGCACGTACGCCATGGCTGCTCTCTCTGCAATCCACAGTCCTTTGCTGTTCCGTGATACGTGTGCGTCAAGAGGCACGGGGATCTGGTCAGTGATTATTTTCAAAGGCGAACTGATGAATAGCCTTTTAATGGAAACGTTTCTCTCACATAAAGAATAAAGATAGAGAGCAGGGGGTTAATTTTCTTCTTTATGTGCCTCAGAGTCTCATTACCCGACACCTGCTTAATACTCTCAGCATGATTTTACCAAATAACAATAAAACAGTGGGGTAAGCTGCTCATATCCGAAGGCTTTCAGGGCTTGTTTGCACTCTAGAATACACGTTCTCGATAGCTTTCAGAAATCCTCATTTCCCAAAATATAATGGATCTCCTTAATTCACTACACGTATACAAAATAATTGCTGTGAAACATTAACTGTATCATGATAAAGGGCAGGCTATGAGCCACATGAAACTTTCCATGGAAACATCCAGATACGTCTGAATACTGCCAAGCAAATCTGGGGGGGGGGGGGGGGGGGGGGGGGGGGGGGGGGGGGGGGGGGGGG
>JAODLD010000047.1:11760359-11771001 GCA_026781065.1 Mormyrops boulengeri
CCCACACACTCACCCAAATGTGGGCCCCATTTTTAACCGCAATTAAATTCTCATCAGCAAATCAATACTTAGTGTGACCCCTATTTTAACTTGGGGATCTGATGCAATCAGGACAAATTTGCCTGTGGCGGATTTAACATCAGAGTGCAAACCACCCAGTTCGTCTAGTTTATGAAGTCCCCCTTTTCACTTAAAATGTATATCCGTACTCCAACTGAAGCATAATATTTGCAGGATTAGTTATTTAATAAGTGATTATTGTTTTGCTTAAACTGTTAGATGCTTAGACTGTGATAAAAAACCGTCCAGAAGAGTTAAGCTCAGGCTTCCTTGTTTACATTTTTGTCCAGAAACGGTCTGCTGTGGCTGAGACACGAGGAACTAACAAGCGTGTGTCTCGACGGTTAAGGCAGTGAAACTTTGACGGGTTGATATGAAAGAGACTACTAGAATACAAGATGTTAGGTTTATTTAAGGGTGCAAGGGCCCTGAACAGACACTCTACTTGATGTTACAAAAAGAGAGCGATGCATCGAGGAATTGGAAACCTGAGGCAGACTGTGGTGTGTGAACAGTTTCGACGTAGCCTACCAGAGGATGGCGTAAAACCCGGCTCTTCCCGTCACCGGATCCCGCACCGAAGGCTCTGCTCTGACCGGCAGCGCAGTCATTGTCACAGATGACCTTCACTTTGGCGGCACGTTAGCCTTCCGATCGCTCGATTTAAACGAGCCACCGAGACGTCTTATCGCCGTCAGCAGCTGTCAGAAATCGTAACGCACATTGATTGCCGGGCGTACGAAATTTAACGCTTTATTTAGTCTGCATGCCAGGATTTAGGATTAATCTGGATTTAACAATAAACATGCCGTATATGAAGACAAAGGGAGTGTGGGTATATGTTCCACACTGCAGTATGAAATGCACAACACCTTCTGTATGGCTCTCGCTGGGAGGGATACTGGGCTGCCAGCCAGTGTCTGGTCTATGGGGCTCGAGCTTCAGTACCTCTGCCTGTGTGGATCTTGGCGGTCCCGGGGGGAGGGGGGTTGAGCACGAGTTGGAGCTGTGTGTGGACTATAATGGGAGCAGGGGCCTCGGGTGGGAGTGGGGGCGAGTTCCATGCCCCTCCTCAATTAGTGAACTGCAGCTGGGACACAGTGTCAGGTTGCCATTCTGGTTCTTTGCCCCACGCTTTGCGAATCAGCCCTGTAATAAACTCGATTGCAGGCACTCGGGCTTCTAATCTATCAGCCGACACCGAGAAGGCTCCTGCGGTCGCCCCGGTTGGAGGAATAATTACTATTTATTATTACTGTGCTGAAACCTTTGAAGGAAATTGCCTTCAAAAGGTCATCCTTGGGATGGTCGTCCATCTCCCGTTGGGCGCCCTTAATCAAAGCTGGTTATGTGGACCAGAAGATGCTGGTCAGGTCTCTGAGCATCATGGACGGCTTTGCTGCCTTCACATGCAATTAGTTCGGTCATGTTGTGGTTATAGCCAAATTGGTATTGCGGAGCCCTGCGCAGGTCCTGTGTAAATATTAAGTTGGAGCTTCCCCCATTCCTGAGTGTGCTGTCACAGGGTTACTTAGGGTAGTATGTTCAGACATAGACCCATAAGATTGTTGTCCCTGAAAAATACAGCTGGCGTGTTCTGTGAACAAGGAATCTGAAACGCCTCAGTAAAATATGAAGGTTTTTAGATGGGTTAAAAAAACATTTATCTCTTTATTGATGATTTATAAAAATGTTAAATAATTTAAATTATGCCCACCACAACCCAACCCAAGATAAGTAGTTGCGAGATAAATGGATTAAAAGTATGTCTCCTTGTTAAAGGTCTCTTCTAAATTCAAATTCTTCAATATCATCAAAATCATATAATGTTCAAAAGGCCTCTGGGGGATTAATAAGCTCTGTCCTCACATGAAAGGAAATGTGCTACAAATTGTCCTAAAATGGCTGTTTAATTTTCTGTTGAAAATGAATTGTTAGCCTAGGTGCAAAGATGTGGATTTGTGTCAGTGCACGATGAAACACCTGAGAGATCAGCACATGTATAGGAAGTCCAGCCCTGAAGAATTCTGTGAAGAGATTGTATCGAACGCAATTTTTTAAAATCACTTGATTCATCAGAGGAAAAAGACCATGAGGGGTATTGACATGGGACTGATTACTGCAGGCAACCACAACACGTCTGGCTTTTATCATCTCCTCTTGACCAAAAGAATCACCTTTCCTTGGTCCTCTGAAGAGCTGCACTCCCTTGGCGATCCTGCTGATTTAGCCGGAGAGCGGAATTAATTTCATGCTTGAAGTCCACCTCTTAAGGCAGTTCTGTCTGTCCCTGATTAGAACTTGTTGCTGCCGCCAAGACAACTGTCATCAGAAGATCAGAAGCCAAACAAAGTGAATCCAGTGCTTGTGTTTCACTATCATAGCCAAGATGAGGGTGTGGCATTTTACCTGGGGATATCTTCTTCTGGAATGGGGGGAGGGGAGCACAAATGTAATAACAATGGCTTGTGTTTGGGGTGTACGACGACCAGTCTTCCAAGAAGGTTCTTCTTGCCACACTTCAATAAATAATCTTATTTATTTTCAAAATCATGCAAATCCAAGTTATCTTAATTTCTCTTTACAGTTTACACACAATGATATAATGCAAACTCTTCATGGTACACTACTTAGTGACATATCCCATGGTATTTTGAGCATTGTTATCAAAATTCTTTACATAAGTAAAACACCACTTATCTAAACTGGCTGCTTCCCAATTCCTGTTATTGCAGTGAGTTCACATTTTAGTATAACATGTAAGAAAGCTTGTTCGCCGCCGATGACAGGTGGATGACAATGCACAATGGCTTAATGACCGATGTGTGCGGAAAACAAACAAACGAAGAACAGCGAACACAAAAAACCCAACGTGGTAGCAAAGCGTCCTTAAAAAAAACATCCCTTATTTCCAGACGCAGCTAGTGGTACCGACTGCTTCTTCAGTATTCTGAAGGTTTTACTTGCAAAGGTTGGCATTTCATTGGGAAACAACCAGCAACAAAATGGGTCAATCTACAGACAGCAAAGTTACAATGATGCCCCGTGATATCCCTGAATGAGTATTGCTTCGGTGTCAGTCAAAATGAGTCAAGAAAGTATCCTTACCTACATTATTTAAAACATGGTGATGGATGAAGCCTACGACCAAAACTGTATATAGTTTGCGTTTCTGCCTGATGATATTGGTCTGGAATTTACAATAAAGCTCACAACACTTGTATACTATAGATATAAGTAATCTTAAACCTAAAAAACATTTTGTGTGACATTGACCAACTTGCGTCTTTAAACTTTTTTTCTCATTAAACTTGCATAATAAACATGCAATTAAATTTTTTTTTGTCAAAGATTGTTTTTTTTTGTTAAACCTGTATACAAAGATTAACTCTGTTACTGTATTGCATAAGAGCATTAGCAAAAATCAAAGAAATAAAATAAAGCAAAAACGAACTGGTGAGAGGTGAAGGAGCTTGATATAACTACCCGACGCTTGTCCTGAGGTGCACAAACACTCACGCACGCACTTGCACACGGACGGCAAAGACGGCACGTGGGACGCGGACTACACATCGGCCAATGAGCGGATCAGTGACGTGCTCATGCACTCGACTTCTCTTGCTTGCATAGCTCAACCCAGGCTTGGTAAGGCACTATTTCCTAATTGCTGCACTATTTCCATCCACACAAATTACGTCATCCTTGATGAAGAAATCAAGAGGCTTAGGATGAGCAGGATATTTGCCTTTTTTTTCTTACACATGTGCTCTCAAAAGAAACATCTCCCATGAGTCTCCAGGAACAGTTTATATCAATGTGAGTTTTTTTCCTTTTTCAAAATTTTCTTGTTTTTTTCTTTCTCTTTTTTGCTTTTCAATGAGTTTTTAAAGCAAATGTAATAGATGAAGCATTGAGTCATCAAAACACGGCTTCTGTGCTCCAAAAGCACTCAGGGAACGATATACAGTGTATCATATATGTACAAAGTCTGAAAAGCATTCCAAATAAATAAAGTAGTCCTTAGGTAATTGGTCATTATGACTGCAGTGTAAGAAAGTTCAGTTGAGCTGGTCTTCATACTGTTTGCGGAAACAGTCTCCAGCCGGGAAGAATTCCCAGCAACGCTCTTGGTACATCTTCCACACATATGACTCCTGATGGACAGAACGGCCAACAGGTTTGCATTAGATTTCATTGGCAGGTACCAAGGATTCCCAGTACGGGGTTCCGGCAACCTGAAGGCGAACCATTAGCAAAATCCATTCCGCACACTCCATGCACAATTCCAAACAGCCCCGGTCTGTCATGTTCTTACCCATCACTGACAGGAGCTTGTGTCATTTTCAGAAACAATTGGGAATATTGGTTAAAATTTTTAAGCAGGTTAAAAGCACGAATAACCCAAAAGCTACTGTGAAAGTCACACCGGTAAGCTGAGCAGCATGACAGGCAGGATGCTGCACCCTCTGGAGCAAACAAACAAGTGTCACGGATATTAATAGTCATGCAGAACGATCTGTGAAGCGTTGTCATGCGAGGTACGGGCAGCGGAAGGAGATATTACCTGGCCCGTGTGCTCCGTTTCATCTTTGTTAATGAGATACATAACAAAAAATCTGCAAAGAGAGTAACAAGTCAACAAACCACCAGGATCACTTTTCCTGGTGGATAAAACTCAGCCTACGAGGTTGATGTCATGTGAGCACATCAGAAAGATTTCGGAACGGTACGAACAGTAAGTGACAGCAAAAAAAAAGTTGAGCTACTAAACGACAAGTAGGAATTAAACAAGTGTACGCAAACATCATCTCCGTAACAAAGACAAAGAGTCTGTTTAAACAAATCATTCCAGACAATCAATATGCGAGCAACATGAAACGGTAAACAAACGGACGCAGGAGGGGGTCTGTGAAATGAGCTCACATATCACCGAAACATTAAACTCAGTTTTCAAGTAGGGGGATCATAAAGACATCGATGGGGGGCGGCTGCTCACGTCCCTCTGAAGTTCTGAGGAAATTATGTAGCTGGGGGAGATAAATAGGATTATCGAGGTGATCTGAATGGGGACCCAGGGGAGATGCATATTTATGAGTTGTGTTAGGTATCTGAAATTATGACTGCGGCCCATTAAATAAACAAACCTTCTGAAGGTCACAGCAGGCACTAAGGGCTTAATATTCTACACTTCAACATGTTTGATGATAATCAAACATAAAAAATTGAGCTGGTACTGACGACAATATCTTCAAAAATGTATGTCTGCTATTCAGATTCAGCAGAAAAGATGCAGGCTGCGATTTCACATAAATTGCACTTGATCTCATAGATTTACTGGATGCACTAGATACTTTATTTCCTGATCATCCTTCTAATTTAGTGGTTTATAATTCAGTGTCATGCCCTTGCACAGCCACATTTGCCAGGAGACCTTGAATGCCAGGTGTCTGATCTTCAGACACACGCTGTTGACAAGGTGACTGCACTTGTCGAGACTCTAGGGGGTGCTAATGTGGCGGCTTACTTAAAAAAACATTTAACAGCACTCGTCCGCCTCTGCAATTTTGTCAGTTGATTAGATGTGCATAAGATATAACTGATAAGTGGTATAAAATTCCCCTCTAATGTCTGTTTAATTCATGTCAGGGTGGTACATTAATAAATGCTGCCCACTAAAATAAACTCATTTGGTTCTTGTTAAATCTACTCAGCATAAAATTACTCCAGAAGTATCTATTCAGGTCCTACCCTGCAAACGTTAAATACTATTTCATCCTACAAGCAGCTGTGGCCATTACCCATTAAGCTTTATGCTACTGACTTTTTCCAGTAACACGCAAGGAACATAGTAACTCAGGTATTACTGAAGTACAAATCATGAACAAATGTATTAACTGCATGGAATACATGAACTGTTATGATAGATTAATGATGATCAAAAATGCAATCAGTACATAACTAACACTTAGTTTCTGGTGAATTAATGCATTAAGTAAGAGTGTGTTACCTCATTATTCATGCCCCTTCAGGTAAAGTGTTACCCTTTAACCCTATCTATCACACCACTCAGCAGTGCGAGAAATGTGCTCTGCGTCACTGACCCCTCCTTCTCAAACCCCAACTCACAGATAGTTGGCCAAGTTGTGCTCCTGCAGCGTATGGGTCTCAAAGCCATGGGGTACCGTGTCAAAGTAGTCATTGCCGATGCCACAGATGAAGCATTTGGTCTACAAAGAGAAAGAAAGCTTCTGATGTGGTTAGCCTTTCAAGACAGCCTCAGGCTATAGCTCACAGTTAACCTTTTGCTACAGCTTACCGTTAGCGTCATGCTCTGGCTCACTGTTAGCTTCACCCTACAGCTCACAGTTAACCTTTTGCTACAACTTACTGTTAGCGTCATGCTCTGGCTCACTGTTAGCTTCACCCTACAGCTCACAGTTAACCTTTTGCTACAGCTTACTGTTAGCGTCATGCTCTGGCTCACTGTTAGCTTCACCCTACAGCTCACAGTTAACCTTTTGCTACAACTTACCGTTAGCGTGTCACTATAGCTCTCAGCCTCATGCTACCGCTCACAGTCAACATTATGCTACTGCTTACTACTGCTAGAGCTCACGGTTAGCTTCCTGCTACAGGTTCCTGCTATTTCCTCGATACAGTTCCCTGCTGCACCACATCCCCAGTGCAAACATCCTGCAGCATTCCAGTGCATGAAAATAATTGGCTCTTCTCCATATGGATGCACGTATGCAAAAGCACATGCAGACTAGCAGTTAGCAAGTTACATTAAAATTTCTACTATTATTCAAAGCTAAACTGTAATTAACTCAGTCCAATAACTGGTATGGATAAAATGTAAAATGTACTATACACATTTAGCAGCTGGAGTGTTTTATAAGTTTATTTAGTTGGTAGTTCCCTCTACTACTTTATATGCGGAATTGGTGGCGTGTGGTTAGCAACCATTCTAGGTCAGCAGTTGTGAATCGTAGGGAAGGGTAAAGGTCTGGCTGCTGCGGCTCAGAGAGAAGTACCAGGACACAGAAGCAGCTAACAATACAAAGGTCATGAGTTGAAATCTCATGGAGCACACCTGAACTGTAACATTTCTCTGCACTGCAAGTCGCTTTGAATTAAAGTGTATGATACACAAATAAATGTAAATGATATTTATCGGATGAGTGAAGATGATCCAAAATAGCAGCAGTATAAGGCTGTGGGATTTAATGATGAGAAATAGACTCAGAGACATCTTCTTCTCCGGCTTATGTGTTGTAATGAGCGGCAGCGCTGTTTCACACATGTGTGCTGCCAAAACCACGTAGGCTGTAATCTAAACTCCCACCAGTAACGTGGATCTATAAGTCACGACAGAAGAGAACACCGGTGCTCGCTTTGAACACCAGCCTTCCCTGCAATTTTGGCCCCAATGGATTTCACACGTGTATGTTTCGCCTCGTTAGTCACGTCAATCCCCCACCACGACTGTGATCTCAGGTGTGCTTATGAGATATCCATCAGCCGGTTCAAAGCAGGCCGGCAAGGTCCCACGATCGATCCCACAATCGATAATCTCCAATCACTATGCCCGCCTGCTGTTTGGACTGTCGCTCTAACCCTTCCAGATGCATCAATTCTGCTTTTTGGCGGCTGGGCTGTTCTCAATGCGAGATGCTGTGCATCTCTAACATCACCCTTAAGTCCAAGTGACCTTTACACATATAATTGCATTTAAAGTTAATCTAGCGAGCAGTTAATCCTAATTATAGTCCTGTTTGTCTGACAGTCCAGAGACTGAGGAAGAGACTGAGCTGATCTTATGTGTGACTGGCATTGATATCTGTGTCAGCGCTGTCCTCCCTGTCAGGCTAATCTTATTCTTATGCTACAGCCAAAGGAAGACATTATAATGACCAAACATCTTTATATCACTGTAATAAAAAGCAATAAAAGGCCTTACAAAGATTCTAATAATACATTCGTCTCTTGGGATTGATTCCAGGACCTCCCACGGATAACAAAATTTTTGGATGCTCAAGTCCCTTATATACAACGGCGTAGTATTTGCATATAACCTACGCACATTCTACCGAATACTTCAAATGATGTCTAGATTACTTATAATACCAAATACAATGTAAATACTATGTAAAAAGTCATTCTACTGTATTGTATATGGAATAATGTCAAGAAGAAAAAAGTCTGTTCATGTTTACTATATACGCAATCATCGTACACATCAGCAACAATGTAACATTTTCTTTCTTTTAACAGTTACAGATTACTTTATTAAGTATTTATTAAGTAGTGAACAAATGAGGCGAACATTGCTTAAACTATGAGTGCTGGACAGAGACTGAGGATCTGTGAAATGACAGGAGGCTACAGCGGGGATGCCTACACATCACTTCATTTGCGTGGATTCAGCGTAGCGCTCGGTGCATGGAGGGTACAGCGGGGATGCCTACACATCACTTCATTTGCGTGGATTCAGCGTAGCGCTCGGTGCATGGAGGGTACAGCGGGGATGCCTACACATCACTTCATTTGCGTGGATTCAGCGTAGCGCTCGGTGCACGTTGGGTACAGCGGGGATGCCTACACATCACTTCATTTGCGTGGATTCAGCGTAGCGCTCGGTGCATGGAGGGTACAGCAGGGGATGCCTACACATCACTTCATTTGCGTGGATTCAGCGTAGTGCTTGGTGTGCAAAGTCTACAGTGAGGGTGCCTACACATCACTTCAGGTAGACCGGAGATAAAATGTGCCATTTTATTTATGAAATTATTTTATGAGATTATGGCTACCAAAAAAGCATTTGACTCCTAAATATTTTGGGTTTAGGACCCAATGACTCAAAGTTTTTTTTTGTCTGGAGCCTTGTCCATGGTTGGCTGAATTAGTGGGTGCGGAACCCGTGGATACGGATGGTCGACTGTGGTGCTCTCAGACCTTAAGATCGCATAGTAATATGCTAGCAGAGAGGTCGGAAGCATTTTGACAATCATATGCTGCCTGAACATCAAAGTAACATTATCTCTTTATTATGTTTACCTGATCTTATCTTCTACTACTGGGATGTATTGCCTTACTGGTTTTTCCCGGCCTCCCTTCCCCTGCATCTGGGGCCCACGAATTGCACTCTTCCCCAAACATGTGACAATAAAATATGAGACTTGAAACACCACCATTCCAGAGCCAGGTGGGCTGTATTCCTGCATATTCCCAGCATATAAGCGTGAGTTTTATTTTCTCTCAGCGACCAGGAACAGTGCCCAGACCCCCATACCTCGCTGGAGACCCCACTGCGTGTGCCCATTAGCGTGACAAAGCATCGGCATGGCTCTTTTATGCATTCTGCTGCATGCTGATGTCGTTTTGCTTTCCCTTCTACTGTTATTAAAACCCTGGTCTCATGTCTTTATAACCACCCCTTTGCACTCTCATGCAGTCCTCCTGCTTCCACGACGTGCTCACCTCCATGTCTTCCTTCACTTGCTCTTGCTGGTCTCGTAACTCACCAAAAGCATCAATTATCAAACCTAGGAAAAAATAAATAAATAAAAAATTTCATGGTCAGACCGAAATCCATTCCTAAGCCGTGAAATGGGAGTTTCTATGAAAAGAACATCAGATATTCTGACACTTGATACTGCCTTACATGTCACAAATCATAAACTGAAAATCAAAGCAGCGTGACGTTTTCAGAGGCAAAGGCCATGAAGAGCTGAATGATTCAGAGCCATTCAGGCTCAAACGGGCTCAGCAGTGAGTTTCACCTTGAATGATGGCCAGCAGGATGACGATGACGAAGAAGAAGAATGTGATGTCAAAGATGATCCTGTAGATCTCATACTCGTCCCCTGCTGGGTCTTCTATCTGGTCACCGATACCGCCACCAGCTCGCACCCCCACGTACATGTGGAACATGTAGCACTGGGAATGCAGTAAAGGGACAAGGTCAGTGCTCCCTCCCAGGCCAATCTGCCGTGGCATGCAGAAACGTAGGCTGGAGTCCAAGGGGAGTCCAGCTGTATCGAAACAAACGTTTTGCTCGACTGCCCACTGCAACAAGTGGAACGGTGTTGATCTGAGATTTCTTTTTAAACTCGACCCTCTTTTTTAAACTTGACCACCGTGAAATACTCCATAAAGGTCTGCATCCTTGTTTCTCTGTTTGCTTGTTATGTTCAGTGGGGGGAAATTTTCAAAGGTCAAAAGAAACACGGAATATTGCTTAAGGAGGGGGTGTCAAAGCTTGGTGCTCCGTAATTGGTTTTGCTTTGTCTTGACTTTACTTAATCCGTCCTCCACACAATGTGCCTGTGTCACAAAACTGGCAAGTCAAATGCCCCCCTGGTGTCTGTCCATGCAGCTGTTTGACTGTAAAAGCTCATTTCCATAAAAGTAGTGGAGCACTCGTCAATCCGAGGGATTTACTTCCTGGCGAACTGAAGGTCTTAGCCTGAGCCAAGCTAACAATGCTTTCTCAAAGGCACCCTCTCGTCCCTTGCGAATGGGCGGGCGGGGGGGCGCCCGCGGGCGCGCCGGGGCGGCAGGGCGCGGCGCAGGGCCGGCG
>JAODLD010000047.1:11795750-11806276 GCA_026781065.1 Mormyrops boulengeri
CCTGATTGTCCCCTCCCTTCTTCCCCCCCCCCCCGCCCCCCGCCCCCCCCCCCGCCCCCCCCCCCCGGCCCGCCCCCCCCGGGGGCGGGCGGGGCCCCCCCCCCCCAATGGATCAGGATGTGTATGGTTTCAATGGGGACCCTCCATCGCATACGTCTTTGTCAAGATATGACAGCTCCTATGGTTCAAATACATCATTTTAGTTGATAATCAGTTTCAGGATGAATTTAACAAATATTCTTCAATGATTACTAATTTACATGTATATGGCTGTAAATGCTAAATATTTTTCTTCATTTCAAATATGGAAAATTATTGTCCATTTGTTTTGATAGGACAAGCTTAGCAATCATGAATTTCATTAAACTGAAAACGGTGGAAATCCTCCACAAAACCATAAATGCATATTGAGCATGTCTGAGAGTTTCTCTGTTTATATATAGCTCTGGAAAAAAATTAAGAGGCCACTCTATATTTTTAAAAAATCTGCATTCTTAAATCCTGGTCTAATCCTGATTTAATCCTGGTTCTGCTGGCAGAAGGCTACACTGCGTGGCCGGCTGCTTCCAGGCTAAAAGTTTCTAAGACAGCAGTACACAAGAACAAGGTGAAGCAGGAGACACTGGCGATGAACCAGCCAGGTAGAAGGCAGATGTGACCTTCTAATGCCAGAGATGACTGTTAACTTATCCAGCAGTGCCTCATAAATCAGAGGATGACCTCAAGTGACCAAAAAAAATGGGAAACATTAAGTGGTGTGAAGTGCACTGCTAGGACAGTTGGTATTGCTAGGGCTCCTAGAAGCCCTTAAAGACCCATACAGCAAGGAAGAAGCCCTTCGTCAATGAGCAGCAGGGAAGAGCAAGGCTGAAGCTTACAAAAATGTATTTTTTACACAGATGCATTCCCATAAACTGAGAAATAAGTGAAACTAAAAACGTTGCCGTGGTCTCTTAATTTTTTCCAGAGCTGTACATTTACTCTTGGTCAGGGCTGCGCCTGAGTGCCTTACCTGCCCTGTCACGAGAGCCCTTTGTGTTGTAGATGGAGTAGGTGTTGTACTTATTCAGGTAGGGCTCCAGGAAGGACACAGGGAAAGCCCCAGAGAAGGCTGCCAGGCACTCACCTAGCGCTGGTCTTTGCCTGAAACCAAAGGGCCATCAAGCCCAATCGGTCAATGCAGCCTGGGCTGAACCAATTAAAATCCCATAAAAAAAATTATGGCCATCCCATAAAAAAATTCAAATTTTAAGAATCAGACATAAAACAGCAACATTAATTACACATACAATGATTTGGCATCAAGTCATTGGAGTCCATTAATAGAGTTTCCTCAAGTTCCCTAAGACGAAAGAAGCCATTTTGATGACAAAGGTGACAAAGATAATGGTTGTTAAAGCTTGGACTTCTTTGGTATGTTCCAATTCTTTGAAACTTCAAACATTGTTCAAGAGCCACATCAAGCATCCAAACGAGGAATCTTACAAGGACAGAAACTTTCATCATGCTGCCAAATTTCACCATAATAGGTCAAGCAGCTGCAAAGCCAACGACTTAATGTGGATGCATCCTGCTTTGGCTGAAACACATAACAAGTACCTTTCCACATAGATGCTTTTGCTAGTGCCAAGCGAATACAGGCTATTGAGGATCCTGTAGCACGACACCTGAACATCATCCACTGCAGGGAACAAAGAAGAAACATCCCATTACACATGAGACCCACCAATTCTAAAATTTCACGGTATTCCAGAGATAAATGCAAACTGACAGTAAACCCAATTCGAGAACCCATAGCCAGTACTTTGTAGTAGGGTGTGACTGGTGCACCTACGTATCAGGTCTTCGCCGAACAGATTCTGTCCTATGTGCTCGAAGAGGGATGACAGGACGGGTAGCAGGGCAACGGTGGTGTAGTTGATGATCTGGGTGACTCCCTTAGGCTGGCTGCGCGTGTGGGTGAACTGGCCCTGCTTCAGGTTCTCGATGGTCTTCTCTAGGTCCTCGGCTGCGTCGTCGAAGAAGGCCCGAAGAGCTGCCTTCACCATATCCAAGCCCGTTTTCATCACCGTCCTGGGCAGCCCAACCCAACAAGCCAGTAAGCGTGTTCTGCTCTACCGGATTCACAATCCTGATACTGATAACCCAAATTCTTCCCTGTTCCAGGCCAAACTTCCCAACTCTATTTTTTTAGCATGTTATTATGCAGTGTTGATTAGCAATCCTGTGGGCTCAAATGAACAACTCCATTTAATGGTGCCAATAATTGTCTAGCACATGTCAAATCAAAGTACATAAAGATGATTTGGCAGCTAGATGCCAGGATTCCCTCAATTCCAGTCAAGATTCACAACTAAGGCTGCAGCACCACCTACCGTGCGTCCAGAGTTTGGCCTAGAATGTGAAGGCAATTCACAATAGAGGTAGCATCGTTTCCTGAAACAACAGGAAGGTGGAGGGTTATACAACTGCAAAGCAGGCTACAAGGCACACCACTTCTTTGCAAACTTATTTGTATCCTGTCATGTGTAATTTAAACCCCTTTACATACGTAATACACAGAGAACCACACTCATGCACAGCTGCAGAAAGTTGGGTAATAGATGATAATGCTAATGGACATGCTAGATTCATCTTAAAAAAATAAATAAAAATAAAAACCCAGGGAAAGGATCTGGTTGGAAGAGCCACACTTTTGTTAGCCAGTTTAAGGGTGATTAACGGATAGGTAAGAATATTTATAAATATTTACTCACAAAAGATTTAATTCATAATTAAATTGTTATTTTCCGTAGGATATGAATTAATTCAAGAATTGTGAATATGGCTACCAACAAATGATAACACGGTAGATGTTAAAAACCATTTCTTTTTTAATATTCCGTTCACCTAGAGGACTGTCAAATGTCTGACTTGAATCCTAATTTTTATTTTAACCAATTTTTACTTTTAACCAGTAAGAGCACCCAAAAATATAACAAAAAAAAATGAAAAATGTGGAGCAAATGTACAAAAAAAAAGTGGGAAGCACAAGTAGGACCAACATTGAAGCCTGACATCATTCTACAAAGCAGTTTCCTGCAGAAACACCCGCTTCAGTCCGTGCCGGTGTGCATCTTCACTAGGGACACTCTTCCTGCACATGCCCAGAGGACCGCGGGATGCTTCTGCTCACCCTGTGCCGACATGCAGGCTGAGCATGCAGGCAAGGCCTCGGGCAGAAGCGAAAGAGCGGGGATTGGCAAGGGCAAAGCCAAGAAGCCGGCACGCGCACACGCCCACGCCATCCTTACCGAACAGCGATATCCTATGCCTGACAAGAACTCCGAGTTTGCAGAACAGGCTGAAGGAGAGAGGGAGAGGGAAAGAGGAGAAAACAGAGACAAAGGAGGGAAGAAACAAAGCTGAGGATGAGTGAACCGAGCGGAACACGATGACAGCAGGATGGTTACGGCACGTTAACAGGACCGGAAAGTTCAGCCGAGCTCGGCCTGCACATCGGCGGACAGGGTGACGCACGTTCTGGATGTCAAACTGGGTTAGTGGTACGACACTCGCAGGTACGGGCACTCCGGTACGACCTCTCATAGGCGCTCCACTTGATAGACAGCTATGTGTAAACGCACCGTTTCTCAAAATTAATATAAAAATATCACAGGCCAGCTAAATCTGGACACTGTAAAATACGATCCTACCATATTTCTTAACGATGCATTACCATTTCTTTAATGTTTTTAGCATTTATGAGTCAGAGCTAGATAAGATTTTAACAACTATGAGCTATTAGTTAAGTTCTCCCCAAACGAGCTTGATGGGCCGAATGGCCTCCTCTCATTTGTAAATTTCTTATGTTCTTATTTAAAATGAATTTGAGCAGTTCTTTACACATAATTCTGACTGAAGATAGTGTAGATGATTTTAAGGACACATCTTAACTGATTTCCCTGTTTCTCCTTACAGTGAACAGAACCAGGACAATCGTCAGGCTCCTCCTCATAGGAATTAATTCTGACGAAAAAGGAAGAGGCAGCTCCTGAAGGCTGGCATCTGCTCACCTGGTGACCATCTCCTTCTCCTTGTTAGAAGCGTGTCCCCCACTGCTGAGGGGCCGGATGGCGGTGGACAGGAAGTACAGACGGTGATTTTTGAAGTACTGGTCAACCAGAGGGAGGACCACCTGTGGCAACAGAACATGAGATTTCATCCAATTCTTAACCCAATTAAATTTACATTATTTCATTAAAACATGCAAGTATTACATATAAATCTTTGCAAAACTGCATCAGATTAAAATGAGAGTAATGCATTTTTTCCACGCATAGATATCTTTAATACTTGATAAACTTTCTGTGTCCATTATACAGTATTAGGGCCACCTGCTGATTTACATACAATTCTCCTCCAAACAGCAAGCCGTGGCTGACACTGCATACAGCATGCAGACGGGATCAAGAGGTTCAGTTGCTGTTACTGATTGCATTAAGCCTTGCATGATTTCAAAGTCATTTTAAGTGTGGTACAGTTGCTGGTGCCAGTTCTAGCATCTCAAAAGCAGCCACCATCCTAGGATTTTCATACATAATAGTATCTAGAGTTTACAGAGAATGGTGCAATAATCCAACACCACCCAGTCAGCGGCAAATCTGTAGCCAAACGCACTGTGTCAGTGATGGAGGTCAGTGGAAAATGGTCGGACCCCTTCAACAAGAAACTCACGAGCACTGAATTAACAACTCAGTGCAACAGTGGTGTGCAGAAAGGTATCATAAAGACAATATAGAGTACAACTTATCTACCTGAATTGATTGGGGAGTCAAAAGTGGGTATTGAATAGTTCTGCAATGCCTCACATAGTTTACAGTGCAAACAGTTTTTCTATTCTTGCAAGCTGAAAGAAAAATCCAGACTATATTTCCTTTAAAAAAAAATATATGGATATTTAGACTACTATAAGAATATGAAGTATATACAATTAAGTATTGTGTGCATTTCTTTAGAAAGGAAAACAATTTATGGTGCAATTTCTGAAGAGCAAATAGGATGAAGAGCCAGACCTTCCCAAAAAACATTCGCTGCTCGTGAGAAATCTTCTCCCCTTTAGGGCGAGTGGCCACATCTGCAGAGAGGAGGGACGTTTAAGGGTCAAGCACACATACATCCACACACAGGCAGGCAGACAGCTGCCCAAGGGGTCCTACATAACAAACCACGAATGACCATCATTCAGCTCCCAGTCAAGGAAGGAAGTTCGGTTAAAATGCCAGATCCATAAACAGAATAAAGGAGCAGAGAACAGAGAAGTTACACTGCGTCTTGTTCACTGCTGTCATTCAGCGCCGACCCTCACCGAACTCCATCATCTGTTCTTGAGCCTCCTCCACATACTTGATAAGCTGCTGCAGGAAGGTGTAGGCAAAGCGCTTCTCGATGGAGGGCGTGTCCAGTTCCTGCTCCTTCATGGCCCTGTCAAGCAAGCGGGACGACACGATTGGCCCGACTGCGAACTGGAGATGACCAATAGGCATCCTCGCTTTCCTCAAGAGGCTTTACCTTGAGACGGTGTAGCCGTTGATTTGAAAAAACTTGAGGATATCCTGCGCCTTCTCCCTGTCTTTCGCTTTTTCTTTGGCGGTAAGCGTGTCATAAGGAACCAGTAATGGGTGACTTCCTCCCCCTAGTGTACAAACCAAATTAGATTACATAAAGCAAAGTTTGCCCTTTTTGGAATTTTTCAGGATTCTCTGTGGCTAATACACTAAATTCGGCAGTTGACCCCCCCCCAAGATTACCCACTGATTTTATCAGTAATGTCTAGGGAGCAATGGACAGCTTCCGTTCCATGAAAGGCACCATCCACGATGATTGTGCTGTTTTTGTCTTCAACGGAGCAGTTGACACGACAACCGTGCCAGAGTCAAGCACTCAAAGTGCGAAAATGGCAAAGGCGGCAGTTAGACTGAAGTGCCCTCCCACCCAAGGGAACAGGTGGAGTGCCTCTCAATCATTCAGCCAAGATGGCTCTTAAAAAAACGTCCAATCAGCGAGACGAGCCCCCAGCCGCCACGCATTCAGAAGATTGAGGGCAGTTGTGGACGCGCGTTGAACTGCTCCTCGAGCACACAGAAACTGACATCTGAGTGTGCAGGATGTACAGTTCAGATGTGATGCACACAACAGGATGGACGGCGTACTGAATCACTTTGAAAACCAAGGATAACACCAGACTGATCAGCAAAAGGGCATGAAAACACAAATTCAAAAATCAGTGAGAGCTTTGTGTTTATAAAAGTTTCTCAGCTTAACACGAATGCACCACCCTTCACTGTTACTTATAAGCATTATATTTGAATGAAATTTATTTTGCAGGTGCTTTTATACAAAGCGAAAACAGGGTCAGACAGTTCCTGGACCAGTTGGGGGCTAACGGCCTTGCTCAGGGCGGTAAAATCACTCTGCTAACCATGGGATCCGAACCAGTGACCTTCTGATCACGGCCACAGTGTCTTGACTCACTGAGCCACACACTGCCCCCAGCTCTATAGAATCTACAGAATGAATGATGGCAAAGAAACTGATTGATTCAAATTGAGAATAGTGAGCTGTGGTTCCTTGAGGTTTTTATAAACACAATCACACAGCCGCGCGGGTGAACTGAAGCGGTCAGAGTCCCCAGCTAAGGTCGACTCCATCTACAAGCGTGTCGGCAAGAAACACACCGTGAGAAAGCGAAAGGGCTTTACCTTCATCTGTACACAATAAATTCTTGTCTATGAGATGGGCACATTGAACACGGGAGACAGAGAAGACAAATTGACAGGAATCAATGGGCATCAAGACAAGGGCAGTTCTCTGAATGGCTCAGAAGGCATGGCGTTAAACCCCCCCCCGCACACACACACACACAGGCTCGGAGTGTAGAAGACATCTACTGACAGCTGAATAGACCACATGGTTTACGTGTGGGAATACTTAGAAGAGTGTCTATTTTCTCATTCGCTTGCGACAGAAGAGCAACAACGTAAGCGTTACTGTAACAGGTACGTATGTGGCAATGACATGCTAACAAGGTAGTGGAGCCATAACACAGCTGTGCTTGGGCACTTCGCAGACACCAAAGTCTCGCACATTGTCGGAAAAGGGGTAGTGGGGGTGGTGGGACCCCCACACCAGGGAAGGGGCCACCGTAGTGGGAGCAACAAGAACATGTTCATCACATAGACACCTGCCTTCTATGAGCAAAGTAACGCTGACTACTACCTTTGGATTCCAGCTCCATCTTCTTCTTCTTAGCCCAAATATTATGATAGTTCTCTGCAAGTAGCTCTGCCATGGACTGAAAAACAAGACTGGGTTGTACATTTATGCCAACGACTACAGTTGGATATTTTGCTCAAGCAGTTCAGTTTAAGCATTCATCCATCCATCCATTCATCCATTCATCCATCCTTCCTTCCATCACGTGCCGCTTATCCGGGGTCGGGTCGCAGGGGCAACAGTCTAAGCAGGGATGGCCAGACCTCCCTCTCCCCAGCCACCTCTTTCAGCTCCACCGGGGGAATACCAAGGCGTTCCCAGGCCAGCCAAGAGACGTATGCTCTGCAGAGTGTCCTGGGTCTGCCCCAGGGCCTCCTCCCAGTTGGACATGCCCGAAACACTTCTCCAGGGAGACGTCCAGGAGGCTTCTTAGACAGATGCCCTTTTGATGCTGGAGGAGCAGCCGATCTACTTTGAGCTCCTCCTGAATGTCTAAACTCCTCACCCTGTTAGGCTGAGCCCAGACACGCTGCAAAGGAAACTCATTTCTGCCGCTTATATCTGCAATCTCCTTCTTTCGGTCGTCTACCCAAAGCTCGTGACCATAGGCGAGGGAAGGATCGTAGATCGATCAGTCAATTGATAGCTTTGCCTTCTAGCTCATATCTCTCTTTACCATGACAGACCAGTACAGCATCTGCATTACTGCTGCACTGGTTGGGCAAACTCCCATAAACCCTCCAGTATCCTTGTGAGGATGAAGAGCTGGTCCAGTGTTCTGCGACCAGGATGGAATCTGCACTGTTTCTCCTGGATCCAAAACATGTGCATGCAAATCCAAAGATATAATCACAAAATCGATCATCAAACTGCAACCTAGTGCCAGGTCATTACCCCCAATCACTCTCTTTCAGGTTTCACTGTCTTTACCCACGTGAGCATTAAAGTCCCCCAGCATAACAATTCAGTCCCCAGAGGGGGCGCCTTCCAGCACCCCCTCGAAGGTCTCCAAGAAGGCCGAATACTCTGAGTTGGTGTTCGACAAGTACGTGAAGACAAGAGTCAGAGATCATCCCCCGACTCAAAGTCGAAGGGAGGTGATCGTCTCATTCACCAAAGTAAACTCCAACATATAAGTGCCGAACCGAAGGGCCATACGTAGACTCATCCCTGCCCAGCAGCTCTCATCAGGGGCAACTCCAGAGTGGGATAGAGTCCAGGCCTTCTCCTGGAGTTTGGCTCCAGAGCCCAAGCTGTTCATCAAGGTCAGCCCGACTATATCTAGTTGGTATCTCTCTGTCTCCCGCATCAGCTCAGGCTCCTTTCCTACCAGAGAGGTTACATTCCATGTGCCTAAAGCCATATTTGGTAGCCGGCAATCGATCTGCCGAGACCCCTGCCTTCGACTGCCCCCCGATCTACACTGCACCCGACCCCCATAGCCCCTCCTGTAGGTGGTGGGCCCTCAAGAAGCAGTTTCAGCAGATGTCTCAAAAGGTCCAACTGAAGGACTCCTCCTAGTAGACTCCACAAACTTAAACCATATCATGCTTGAAAATCTGATCAGCAGCACTGATATCCATACATGAGGAATTGGGAGGGTAGGGGGCACCTGATACTCACATGCAGGTCCCTGGACAGGGTCACATTACTCATGTCAATGGGCCGTGGGGTGAAACCATGTGTGCCTTCAATAGACAGCTGAACAGGAGAGACCACATCAGAACCAGTTACTTTAGCACAACGACAGAAGCTACCAAGACGAACACTTATACACTGTTAGCTGTTAACCAAAAGGCTATTCAGTGGATGATGCTACCGGGAGACCTATATCCGTAACACAGGGTGCTCACTGCACAGGCATGCACACTGAGGCGAACGGCCGCGCCACCTGGCTGGACTGAGAGACGCGGCGTGCCCGGTTGTGCAGGCCCACTGTCTCGCCCTCCCTCATGCGCTCGATGCTCCACCCCCAGGCGAGCATAGTCTTCAGGGACTCCTTGATGGGCCACCGGTATACCTCCTTATCCTGAGGTGACATACAGACAAGGCCAAAGCGGTGTGAGATGACATTCAGGCCAAGCAAACTGAATAAAGGGCTCGATTCCAGTTATACATTCATGTTTTACACAGAGCACACAGCATATACACTTATTTATACTTCTGTAGTTGCCTAGCAAATATCTCTGGATCAGCGAATAAATGTCATAAATATACTGAATCAGTTAACAAATTTTACATAAACAAAATAAAACATCTCGGTTGTGCAAGTGCCCAGTATATACAGAATAAAAGAATAGCAGAGGGTCCTTCAAGCATACAGTATTAACCATCAGCAGGTAGGTTACATGGCCCTGGGCATTAACAGGAAGTGGCTGCATTAACAGGAAGTGGTGGCATGAACAGGAAGTGGTGGCATGAACAGGAAGTGGCTGCATTAACAGGAAGTGGTGGCATGAACAGTGCTGCCGTGAAATCGCATTACCTTCTCTGACAATGCTTTGTAGGGCTTGAGTAGAGGATGCACCTTGGAGGCCTCACACAGCTGCTCCCCGTGAACCCAGCTGTTGGCAAACTGCAACACAGGACACGCAACGACACAGGGTTCGAGACGAGCTCCGCCCACAATCATGTGTGAACAGAAACCCTCTACACGTGACAAAATGACTGATCAGTCCATGTACAGCACAAGGCAACCTGATTATTAACCATTAGAATTTTAATCATATGCATGGTATGTAGCTGAGTATCAGTACTGTAATCCTCTTCCTGTTTGAGTGACCTAGAGAACAGCCTTAACATGCATGAACCGGTAAAATTAGCAATTAGCACTCAAGCTAAAAAGATCAGAACCAATCAGAATTCCGTTTATTGGCTAAGTACAACTGCACATACTAGGAATCTGTTCTGGTAGCATCAGTACACAGAGAACACAGAACAGAAGTTCTAAGTCGTGTACTCTGGCAGTACACAAAACAGAATATGTATCTCTTTCACAACAACCTGTACAAATGTATCTATGTGAAAAAATACTTTTGAGTCACGGTATTAAGGTTTTTTTTCTTTTTTTTTTTTACAGGAAGCCCTTTTGAAAGTTATAATTAAATACCACGCTACCCCCTTGTTACACAGAAAGACAAGGCCAGACTCATCACCTTGTCCATGGACCACTTTTCATGGGAGTGTTCAGCATATTTGTTGATGAAGCAGTCTAGCTTCTCCGGGACAGTGACACTCCAATGCAAGGTTGGAGGGGGTGGGGGGTGAACAGG
>JAODLD010000047.1:11806376-11826191 GCA_026781065.1 Mormyrops boulengeri
GGGGGGGGGGGGTGAACAGGGGGGGGGGGTAAACAGTGAGCTATTGAGTTCTGCTTTACAGTTCCTCCACAAAGCCTTATGGACTTATCTAGCTCAGGCCCTGTTTTTCAAAAGGGCTTAAATTCCCATTGGCCCAGAGTGACTGCCACTCATTACGGCAATCCCTTACTTGGATGTGTCCACAGGCTGGGGGTTGAAGTTGCCCTCCGAATCCATGGATGACTGTTTTTCCATCATGGCCACGTAGTTGGACTCCATGTAGTCTGGGGGCAGAGCCCCCGCTACGGCACTCAAGCAGGGCAGGGCCAGTTTAAAGAGCTCCTGGTCATACCTCTGTGTGGCAAGAGAGGGCGGGACGAGGGATAGGAGTGACAGGCATTCCATCCAATCAATATTAGCTTTAGATAATCATGTTACCTAAGTCATTTACTCTGGCTATCGCGTCACACATATTCAATGAAATCATGTTGCATGAAGAAGCATCTGATTGAATTCGCAGTTTATCATAAAGGATGTTTGTTAACAGGAAACATATAGTTTATTTAAATGCAGCTTTTAGCATTAACAGACTCACTGTAAATTTCATACCAAGGTCACAATCAAAAGTTATGGTTCTGTATTTTAGGTGTGTTCTCCTTAGGTTAAATCTGCAGTAATTTTACTCTTCAACCACTAGAGGGCACAAGGACATAAATTTTCTTTAAAGAGGACGCAATGATACAGAATCAGAAATGGCACATTTTTAGCTTACAGATGCTTAATAAATCGAGTGAGTGAAACCAGATTTTCTATGTTGTACTGTACTTTTTCCAAAGGGGCCAGCATTGTCTCTACCTTTTGGGACAAAGCGTCGAATATTCCCCAGAAGAGCTTCCGGGACAGGTGCAACTCCTCATCCGACGCGGCTCCGAAACTCCCCCACCCTCCGGAGAGGCAGTAGTATTTCCAGCAGCGCTCGTAGTGGTTGGTCAGTAGCTAAGAATGGAAACGGCCACTCAGTGGGATTCTGGGAGTGGAAACGGCCCTCCGCCTTCCCTTCCCACTCCGATCAGAGCAGCACGCCCATTACTGCTGACTTAGGCCCATTTTTAGGTGTGGATGAGTCATGTGCACCTGCCGGTCGTGACACTTAGGTCAAAGAGAAGTCTCACTTTCTCTACAAACACAGCAGGTGGGCGGGGTCCTGGTCCCACACAGAGCCAGGCCCAGAGCTGAATACGCGAGTAAAGCGGTGAGGCGCCGCGCTCGATTCCAGCGGAGGATGAAAGCTTTTCTCTTTCTAAGTCGCTCACCTTCAGGGGCATCTTAGCGTGCTCGTTCAGAAGGGGGACGTCAAACACGAGCCGTCGGAGGAGGTGCTGCATCATGGAGGGCCTCAGCTTTCTGTGGGAACGGAGATGAACACGTACCGATAGAAACACAGATTGGTGCAGCTCTGAACGACAGAGGCTGGGGAGAGCACTGCAGCAACGAAGGACAAGGAGAATACTTTCAGTTTCTCTCCCTCCTATAACGACGAGTTCCTGATTCCAGGGGAATCCAGGAACCCCACAGTCAATATGACATGATGCATCACCAGGGTAAATTCATGGTGGGCCATTGTAATATAATATAGTATATCGAACATCACAGATCTAAAGCCTACCATGTGACCAAAAATGTTCATATAAGAAGTTTAACTTATGCCTGAAAATTCAGATATGACTGACGTGAAGTGATTGGCAATTCAAAATGAAGCCAAGTGTGACCAGAACTGAATTTCGTCATTCGATCAAAAAAACAATACTGCTGGTAAGTGTAACGCATATTACTTATTCACACGTGTGCATAGTAAATGAATATAAATGTAACTTAATGCACTACAAATCCTTAATCATCTATTTGTAAAATGCATTAAAGATGAGTTAGCCATATTGTTGATTCTCAGTTCACATCCTTCTGTTTACATCACTTACAAACCAAAATGCGCGATCCCATTCACACATACTCCCATTAAAACGTCAAATCTAGACCAGACCAAGTAGACCAGAAGCCATTTCCAGGCATTGTGCAGTAGGGGGCGCTCTCACCCGCACATGGACAGCAGGCACTCTTCGATAGCGTCGCGCTGCGCCTTGGTGAGACAACAGCCCTTGGACAGGCGATACACGGTGTGCAGCAGCGAGTCGATGAGCGAGGCGTACGGCTCCGTGCCGGCGAACAGAGGTGCGCACTTGGTCAGCAGGGGCAGCACGGCGGTGCACAGGTAGCGGTTGAGTGCCAGCGCCATGTCGGTCGCGCTGAGGGCCGCCTGTGTGGGTGGGGACACAGGGGCTGCTGAGCTGGGGACCATGTGACGGCACCGGACTCGGGGGCAGGTTCTTAAAGACCTTGAGTTCCATTTCCTGCTATAATTATTAATCTTTCCACGATGGCCTTACAGTATTACCATTTTTTTTAAATTCAACAGACACTTTTATCCAATAGGACATATATATATTTTTTTTTAAAAAAACAGGGTCAGACAGTCCTTGGAGCAATTGAGAATAAGGGTTTTACTCCGGGTCCAAACAGTGAAATTGCACTACCGACCTTGGGATCTGAACCAGTGACCTTAGGATCACAGGTACAGTGTCATGATCAGATGCGTTATCCAACTTTAAACACTGGGTGTCAGAGTATAAGGGCACTAGGCAACACAACAGTTATGAACACACGCTTATGACGGGAAGGTGACAGGTTTGAATCCCAGAAGAGCTGCTGTACATTTGAGAAAGATTCAAGATTCAAGAGTTTATTGTTGAATGCACAGTAAATAGTCAGTTAAACTGTGCAATGACAGTCTTTCTTTGCGTGCTCTTCTAGCTACAGGTAAACACAAATAAAACAGAAAACAGAAAACCAAATTAAGTTACATTGTGTTTCATTTCCAGCCGTACAAATGGATGCTGTGAAACTGTAGACTCAGCAAAAAGCCTCTGCCTGGGTGCTAAAGTAAAAATAATAACAATCTAAACAACACATTGAGATGTGAACCGCTAAAATACGATTAAAGAAGCACAGATCGGTGACCTTTCTGCTGATAATACAACATTGGGGTCGGGGGGCGGGGGGGAATTAATGCTCTTCCTAAGTAGCGTCCCAGCTGTTAAAAAAGATAAGCTGGGCTTTGAGGAGGAATTTCAACCGGTATGTCTGGTAATGAAATCAGCCGCAGCGTGGGCTGGACCCATCGGACATGCTGGCACTTATGGATGCAGTGCGGCGGTGTGGCGGAGGACTCACCGTGTCCAGGGAGGCCGCCGCCCGCAGGTCCGGCAGGAACCCCACTTCCAGTAGGTGGAGCAGGAAGTTCTGGTCCTCGATCCCGTACACGCGGTCCAGGAAAAGGACCATGGCGGCTTTGTGGTCCGGGCAGAAGCCGGCCGACATGTCTGGCTCCACCACCGTTCCGTCTGTGCAAATGCCCAGCCATGCACACACAAAAACAGACACACATGAGACAGAGAGAAAGAGGCTGAATTGAAATCAATAGACAAACCCACAAACTAGGTAAAATACAAATAGCACGTCTCCATCATAATGCCTTTTCATGGATTTGTTTACCCGCTGGAGTCATAGCGATTCCGATCGGAGACTGACCTTTGGCAAGAGTGGGCATGGGGAACGGAATGCTGATCACGCCCTCGAGATCCTCGATGGGAATTAAGGAGCGCAGGATGGCCCGGATCCGGATGGCCTCGCCCTTCCCGGCGTGGATGAGCTGGAGAGCACAGGACAGTCAGGCTATACCTGTCATGCTTTGGTTAGCGAGCTCAAACTGCACCCGGGGCCTCGAGGTGACCCAACCATGACGCGCTTGTCCTGCGCCAGGGTCAAAACATCCAGGTCAAACAGCTGTGCAGACCACTGAACCCAGCTCTCGTCCTGACTTGGAAATGAACTTGGGACAACACCTGACAGATAGGACGAACCATTGGAGGCAGGGGCAGAGCTGAAAATCCCCAACGCTACTTAGATGCAGCCACATTCCGCTCAAGTGGCCAGTTTAAATCGGGAAGCTTCAACTCCACTCTCAGCCCGTTTCCCCACACAGGGGTGGACGGCTACACGTGTTTGCAGGGTGACACTTTCAGGGAGGGGGCTGGAGGGGGGGCTGGCCGGTGACTCACGTGCATCTCGGGGGCACAGCGCCCCAGGAGGTCAATGAGTGCTGCGTAGAAGGTCATGATGGCGTTGCCCATGTGGATGGTGTCGTCCTCCTCGTCTTCCAGAATGTCGCTGCTGAGTAAAAATGGGGAAAAAAAAGGCCCTCATTTCTGTATGGACACCTGAGTCACCTGCTAACTGAACACGAGGCCTCCATGTGTGGACAAAGAAGCACATCCACACCACAGGGAAGAGGCTTACTCAAAATCATAGCTGACAAAACACGGTAGATGATGATCCTAAAAACCAGGTAACTCAGGGCTGGCAAGACAGCCTTTCAGACGTCCCTCGTCAGGAAACGACTATACATATATACCGTATATATTCACACAGATGTACGGTTGAGTTGACGCATTGGGCCATTTCGTGTGACTTCGCAGGCAGACGCGGGGACACTTACACAACACCTGGCGGGCAACACGGTCCGACAGATCGGGAGCAGCGCAGAATAATGAGGAACTACTTTGGGACGCAACGCGGATGGTGAGCCCAAGCCTGGCTCCCTCCAGTCCAAAAGTTGTCAAATAGGTGTCTCGCATCTTCGGTATCTTAAGGTTCATGAAGTGCACCACCTCTGATCTGGCTGACACTGATTAGATGTCAGGGATACCTCGACTCTTCATTTGAACTTATCTTTAACTGCATTATTACCAAGCTGAAATTAACTGAAATGTTTCTCTATATGAACAAAAGTACTGGGACACTTGGCCATTACACCCACAGGAACTTTTATGACATCCCATTCTAAATCCATAGGCATCAGTATGGAGTTGGTCCCTCATTTGTAGCTATAACAGCTGCCACTCTTCTGGGAAGGCTTTCCACAAGATTATGGTGTGTGTGTCCATGAGAATTTTTACCCATTGATCCAGAAGAGTATTTGTGAGGTCAGGCACTGATGTTGGATGTGAAGGCCTGGCTCCCAACCTCTGTTTTTGTTCATCCCAAAGGTGTTTGTTGGGGTTGAGGTTAGGGCTCTGCGTGGGCCAGTCAAGTTCTTCCACACCAAACTCACCCAACCATGTCTTTATGGACCTTGCTTTGTGCGCTGGGGCACAGTCATGCTGGAACAGAAAAGGGTCTTCCCCAAACTGTTCCCACAAAGCTGGAAGCATAGAATTATCCAAAATGTCTTGGTATGCTGAAGCATTAAGAGTTCCCTTCACTGGAACTAAGGGGTCTAGCCCAACCCCTGAAAAACTACCCCATACCATTATCCCTCCTACACCAGACTTTACAGCTGGCACAATGCAATCAGACAGGTAACATTCTCCCAGCAACTTAGACTCATCCATCAGATTGCCAGACAGAGAAGCGTGATTCCTCACTCCACAGAACACGTTTCCACTGCTCAAGTGTCCAGTGGCGGTGTGCTGTACACCTCTGCATCCGATGTTTGGCATTGTGCTTTGTGATGTGAGGCTTGCATGCAGCTTCACGGCCAATTAATGCCAGAGGAAGTTTGGAACTCTGCAGTTACAGTATTGAGTCAACAGAGCGTTGGCGACTTTTACGCATTATGTACCTCAGCACCTGGCGACCCTGCTCTGTTACTTTTCATGGTCTGCCCCACTTTGTGGCTGAATTTCTGTTGTTCCTAAACGCTTCCACAATGCAGTAATACCACTTGCAGCTGACTGTGGAATATTTAGCACTGGAGAATTTCACTAACTGACTTATTGCGAAGGTGGCATCCTGACGGTACCATGCTTCAGAACTACCCATTCTTTCACAAATGTTTGTAAACCTGACTGCATGACTAGGTGCTTGATTTTATACACCTTTTGCATGGGTCTGAATGAAACTCCTGAATTCAATGATTAAGAGGTGTGTCCCAATACTTTTGTCCATATAATGTATGTTTACTTCTCATGACTTCCTGTCCTATTCCATGTAACTTCTAGCAGACCACAGGAAGCACTGTTTCAGATATTCAATCATCTGCTCTACAGTCTTGTCAAACCAGCTCCCATGATGTCCCTTTTTCTCTTGTTGATTCTATAGATCATTCTCCCCATGCTTAGAACCACACAGAAAGGCCACGATGAAACCCTCATCAGAGATCCACCTACAGGGTTCTGCTGGACTCAGAGGTGGGTGAAGGGCCATCCCGGGTCGGGTCCTCTGAGATCTTAATGGCCTCCTCCATGGCAGCCAGGAGGCCGTTGCCGCCCTCTCCGCGCAGGGCGGGGCCAAAGCACTCTGGCCTACGGATCAGCAGCCTCACCACCACGTTGGCGTTCTCCTCCACACTTTCACCTGCAGAGCCCCCAAGAGAGCCATCAAACTCATCTCTCAGCCTCTGCAAACAAATGTCATCTTACACACAGGTCCTACAACACAATTATGGCCATGACCAAGATTTATACAGCAGTGTTTCCCAATCCGGTCCTCGAAGACCCACAGACGGTCCATGTTTTTGCTCCCACCCAGGTCCTGGGAACTGGGAGGGAGCAAAAACGTGAACTGTCTGTGGGTCCCTGAGGACCGGATTGGGAAACACTGTTATCGAGGGTACAAATCCCCCTCATCAGTGTTCCAGGCAGTCTAAGAACTGTGTCTGAGCCTTGGGACTTTCGCAGGGTGCCTACTCACTTTCCATTTAAAAATTCCATACTTTTCCTGACTGTACCGGGGGTTGGAGACAATAAAAACTATCGAGTTGTTTTTATAATACATAGAAGGCAACTTTGTTGCATTAGTTTGGAGACACCATATCCAACACAAAAAACACAAATCAAATTCTATACTTATCCATAGTAGACAAAAATGCTAGTAAATCAGAGAAGACCACAGTAGGAAGCATACCATTGCAGAACACGGCAAATCTGAGGAAGTCTAAGTAGCGCTCTCCTTCCACGGGGTTCCAGCCAATGTCTGGGTATCCCTTAGACACCAGCATCATGCAGCTCTGGAGCCCACAGCCTGCCAGGTACTGCACCACCTACACACAGGGAGGGAAGGCAGGAGTCACCAGAGTACAGTGGACCAATCGCAGGAAACCTATCGCAGGCAGCCCAATCGCAGGAAACCTATCGCAGGCAGACCAATCGCAGGAAACCTATCGCAGGCAGACCAATCGCAGAAAACCTATCGCAGGCAGACCAAGCGCAGGAAACCTATTGTAGGTATAATACCAATCGCAGGAAACCTATCACAGGCAGACCAACTGCAGGTAGACCAATCGCAGGAAACCTATCGCAGGCAGACCAATCGCAGAAAACCTATCGCAGGCAGACCAATCGCAGAAAACCTATCGCAGGCAGACCAAGCGCAGGAAACCTATTGTAGGTATAATACCAATCGCAGGAAACCTATCGCAGGCAGACCAACTGCAGGTAGACCAATCGCAGGAAACCAATCACAGGCAGCCCATTCACAGGACACCTATCGTAGGCAGCCCAATCGCCAGAGCTGCCATATTAGGATACTGTTTATGTGCCTCATTTACTTGTTTGCATTATGTGTATGAATTTGCACTTTGCCTGTTTTGAGCTATATGTCCATTCATCTGTGCCCTATATGCTGCTGTATGTACAAGAATTTCCCCTTGGGAGCAATAAAGTTTCATCTTGATCTTACTGATTACAGCTGGATGTCGCCCTGGGCCTGAACGACTGCAGCTCTGTTTCTCTGGCCACAGATGCTCTGAGGTTCTGGAGGGGGGGCCAGGACTCATACTTGGCGGAATCAGCTCTACACCCGCTGCACTGTCCCTTTATTCCTGTGACCCGCCACATCCCAGATATTGCTTCAGGGGCTACACAGCCCAGGGGGACATTAGAGAAACTTTACAGCCCCTAGCAGGCTGGGAAGCAAGGTGTCTGGCAGCCAGCTCGGGGTTACTCTAAACACTGAGCGGTGCTCAGCCAGCGAACGGCCCAGGAAACCTGCCCAAATCTCCCTCAAAACCCAACATTAATCAAAACAACTGAAGTTCGGAAAAATTCAATAGGTTATTTGTAGCGCTTGGAAGAAGCTTGTGGGATATGTAGACACAGGACTAAAAAAATACCTGGAGTGTTAAGTAAGAAACAGCAGGCTCGTTAATTAAAGAAAAATAACACAAATATATAAAAGACAAATCACCTCATTACAGAAAGATAACCCCATTAATGTTGGCTTTAACCTAATGTATCCTCACAGCCCTTGTCTCTGTCTTCTTAGCTAGCAAGCTGTTTCAGTCTAATTGTGACACCTAGGTGTACCTTCCCTCTTCCCTGCCCTGAATAAAAAGCCTTTATTTATTTTTTTAATTCCAGAGGCAAAAAAAAAGAAAGATAAAAAGAAGGACTCTTACTTTTTCCAGGTCTGGCTCCCTGAGGGCCAAGGCCAGCTCGTTGTTATCCATCACAGACGCGGCTGCCACATCCAGAGGAGTGGAGCCTCGCATGGAGGGTGACGCTGAAGGGGAACAAGCCACGGAAAACGGCCGTAATCAGGACGGGTACTGCGGCACGGAAAAGCACCGCCCGGGAAGCCGGAGCCATGCTAAGCTAATCCCGGAGGAACTAGCGATCCTTTTTTTTAAAATGGGTTATCAGGTTACGCACAACAGCTCCAGCTAACTCGTGACGACTTTCTAACCACTAAAAGAAAGTTCGTGAACCGTATAGAAAGAGTACGGGAGCCGCCGCATGCCCCACAGCAGCACGCAACGCCCCCGGTTAGCCGCGCGATTCGTCAGCGAGCCGCCGGCGCCCTTACCGAGTCCGACGCTGCTGTTTTCCAGCAAGTAACTGAGGTGATCGAACATGGCTTTTTGGTTTTGTCTACTGATGCGACAGAAGTAGCAAAGAAAACGACAGCAGTTGGCCACCATCTTAGGAAATGTGATTTCCTTAACAAAAGTAATAAAAGAGTCAACAGTAGATTACTGGTTACGTTACATTAGTTTCCATTCATATATCAGAGAACATAAGGAGCGATCACTACTCAAAAATTCAAATACGTTATATCAGACTATGCAAATACACATCAAGATACTATTAGACTAGATTTACATACACAGTCATCCTACAAGTATCTAATAAATTTGATAAACTACCAGATAAATCAGATAAGGAGACTTAGTTACCTTTGACTCTCCTCCTAGCACATTGACCATCACCTCCATGACAGTTTCATGCATTCCCAGTGCCCTCATCAAATTCGGGTGCTGGTAGAATACTTTATTGTTCATAATGTCACTGTGGACAATAGCAGAAAGTCAACGTCTTCATACACGCAGAGACCCATGTGTGTCTCACCTATTCTGTAATCATACCTCTATAGGGGAGTGTGCATTTATTTGCCTAACTGATGCTTTTATTCAATGGACACAAGATTTTCAGTATTTCTGCTCAAGGGCGCAACAGCAAGGTATCTTCTGGGACTGGAGAAAACAACCTTTGTGTTGAGTCTATGTCCTTAACCACTGAGTTACCTGCTGCCCTGCATATACCCTATTTAAATAACCTAATTACAGAGAAGTGCATTAAAATTATAGTGTACATTGTGTGTGATGGGTAGGTAACAACGTTGATTCATAGAAAAATTCTATCCAGTGATGTGGCCCCTTCTGGTTCCAATGGTAGTATGAGTGCACAAGAATACACTCAGGGTTGCCAACTTTGGTCAGCTGGCTGGCGTGAGATTTTCAATTCAAGAGAAGTCTGCACACGGACTTATATGTATGTAAAAGTTATATTACCTTGTAAATACTCTGTAGGGTTTGCAAACTACCCCAACGCTTTTGATGTAGCTAATTTTAGGTTTATAATGGAACAATATAGATTTGCCGTAAGATTTCTTGTGTGAGCGAGAGTCCGAAAGCGTGAGTGTGACGCCAGATGCCTGAGATTTGGCAACCTTGATACACTGGAGGTAAATGTTTTCGTACCCTTGTTCAATGAGGGGATAAGAGAATGGTAGGGGGTGTTACCACAGTGGAGCACATGGTGGCAGGAGGATGAGCCATCTTACCCCAGCCCTCGGATCATGAGCTTCTCTTCCTCCCTGCCCATGCGCACGCTCAGCAAGGAGCGGATCTGCCCCAAAGAAGCCAGCAGGTTGATGGTGTCCTCCACGGACACAGAGTTAATGGTGTAGGTCTTGGGCAGGGCGCGCACCTGGCCCCCGATGCCGTCGTACTGCCGGTGGAGGAGCACAAACATGGCCCTCACCAACTCCGGGTCCTCGATCACCGACTCCTGGGCCCAGCGAACCATGGTCTCAGAGATGAGCTGCTGAAGCGTGCCTGGGGGATGATAGAGGTATCAGTATCCCAGAGTTCAAACGGGGTTTGTGGGACGAGAACTTTGAAGCCAGGATCTGGAAGGCGGGAGGGAGGGGGGCAGCGAACAGCTGCGGCCTGAAGATCGCTTACTGGGCTTCTTGGATTTTTTTTTGTTTGGTATCTCGGCCATTTTTTTCTTCAAGTAAGCCACCTTCTCCACAAGGGACATTAGCCGGCCTCGGATGGTGAAGTCCCCGTCGGCCTCATTCGCCTTGTCGTCGTCGATTTCGATGCCTGCGCACGACGGACAGAGCGGTTCACGTCGCTTGCAAATTCTCAGCCACGCAAGGGCAACATCGCAGAGGATATGACTTGTAGAAAGTGTCAGCTGAAGCCTTGGCTCACCACAATGCGTCATCAGGTCTTCGTGGAAGTCCAGCAACTGTTCTCTGATGTCCTCTGGACAGGGGCAATCCTGCTTCTCGTCCTTAAAATTCAGCAGCATGTTGATCTGACAGGGAGTGGTAGAAGGGGACAAAGGTGAGGCATGTGACCTGTCAGAAGGAGACAGCTCCAAGAGAGATAAGGGGATGCCTTTCTGACCTGTTCCTGCGGAGGCGAGCGAAACTCCTTGGTCTTCTTTGCCGTCAGGGCGGCAGACATGTTGAGGGCCTGCATCACCTCATTATACCGGAAGCGCTGGTTGTCCTGGAGGTTGGCAACGAAGTCGTCGGAGAAGGCCACCACTGCCTCGATCCGGTGCCTCACCTGGCAGTCGCACAGGTACTGCAGCAGGTGACACATCTGCACCGAGGACAGGAGGAGAAATTGAGGCGGCGACTCGAAGGTAGGCGTGGGCCGTCGGCACGGCAACCACCTGCGAGTGCACTGAGGGAGTCAAGGTCACGCCAGGCTAATTGGCCGAGCATTATATCCAGCTGTCAGGAAAACGTCTCCCAGCACCAAGGTCGTGAGATGTCAGGGTGCCGTTAAACACGAATCCATCGTCATTAACTATAATTAAACTATCAATCCAAAGACGAGGTGTAAAATAGCTTGTCAGCCTTAAATGTCAAATGGGAACAATGCACAAGCTCAAGTGATTATTTTGATTCCTTAAATAAATGGTTTTCAGTCCCAATCAAGTACAGAGCAAGGTGCATGTGAGTTAAGACAGTGGCCACATTGTCTAAATTTCCATGACAAAACAAGAGAAGGTAAAAGCAAAAGATGCAGCTGTCAATCAATCTTTAAACCTCTTAACCCCAATACAGGGTGCTATATCAGTATAGTAGCTTACCCCAGGGCACTAACACTGCAAACAGGGGAACACCCAGGATAGGATGCCAGTCGACACGCAAACGTTCATAGATTCACACTATGGACAATTTAGAGCAGGGGACCCCAAGTCCAGCCCTCAAGGGCTGAAAGGCTGGAGCCCTGCTCATTTAACATGCCTGATTCGACTTCTCTGCTAATTACCACACAGTTCTTGAGTTGGATCAGGAGTGGTGGAACAGGGAGAGAACTAAGCTATGCTGGGCTGAGGCTCTCCAGGACTGGACCCCTAATATAGAGGCACCAGCTCATCTAAGTGCATGTCTTTGGACTGTGGGACAACACCGGAGTATCTGGAGGAACTTCACAAAAACAGCAATAGCACAAGAACCCCCCCCAACCAGAGTATGAGCCACTGTGCTTTCAAAAACGAAAAACCAACACTTATTTCTTACTGTAAGATCTATTTAAAATAATTTATATAAATTACTACCTGCTACAAGATATAGATTGACCCTTTTTAAGCTTGACAGCACATGGTGTAAATGGTATTTACACTTATAAACATTCTCAGCACATTTTGTTAAGCGGGTTGCAGGGTGGCAGAGATTAAAAGGAGAAATCAGACAGCGGCGAATCACCTGAAGCTTGACGGGCTCTGGAAGTTTCATCTGGAGCAATCCTTCTTTAGGGACCTTTCCTGTCCTTCCAGTCTCCTCCCCGCCGGTGCCCTCTATCCTGAGCTCGCCCTTGAAGCTCTCACAGTCGGGGGTTTCGCCCCCCTCGTGGCCGGAGTCCTCAGAGAAGACGCTGGGCTCGATGAGCTGCAGGATGTTTTTCAGGTCCCCGTTGTGGAAGACGCCCATGATGAGCAAGGTGTAGAAAAGCTTGATGAGGGGCACGAAGAGGAACTCGGTGCTCCCGCCGATGGGGTCACGGGCATGGAGGCTGCCTTCCTGGACGGCTTCGGTCAGCATCTCGATGGTCTTGGTCTTGAGGATCTCAAGGGGGAACTCGGGGCTGTACTGGAAAAAGTCCCCGCCGCCGCGGACAAAGCTGGGCGAGAAGAAATACATGCGTGGACGGAGGGAGGTGCTGAGGCCGATTCCTGGCAGGCCGTGCTTCTTCTTCTCGTCTGGAAAGAGTGTGATGCTCTTGGTCTCGTCTGTCATGGGCACGATGTACTCGTTGTTCATCATCAGGCGCGCGGTGGCGTAGGTGCTGAGGTGGATGTCGATGAGGAGGTCATAGTAGCCCGTCCGCAGCAGGCCCGGCATGTACTTGTTTTCGATCGCGTAGAGTAGCTGGGCCTCGTCCACGTGGCTGCAGAGGGCGTGTGCCACGCGGTTGTTCCCAAGGGCGCACACGGCCGAGTAGAGCCGCAGAGTGTGGAAGTGGAACTTCAGCAGGTCCTTCTGCTCTGTCAGCTCCAGGATGTCCACAGACCTGGAGAACAAAGATTCCCAGAATGCCACCACTTCATCATGGGATTTCACTGGAAACTTGTGTGGATATTTTTCATTGTAATGATATCATTTCCACCATAGTTTTGACCCCAGGGCCTGAACAGCCTCAGAAACCCAAAACAATGTTGGTTGATGTCAAACATTTGTCTGAGAAAACCATTCCCATGATACCCTGCCTCACGCCCCGGCCCTCACATGCTAAGGACCTAACCTGTTTTCCTCAGGGATGTGCAGGGACATGAACTGCAGAGGCTCGGAGCACTGCACCAACCACCCGTGGCGGTCGTTGACTCGGGACGCCTCCACCTTCAGGAAGTGGTTGGGCATGCGACTCCACAGGACCGGCGTGAGGAACTGCACGTGCAACCGGGGCGGGCACTGTGGGGTGGCGTTTTTCCTCTCGCTCTTAAAGAGGCCCGCTGAGAGAGGCATCACGTTCTGGCAGGAAAATAATGAGTTCGGCACGATCGGCGGGAGATCCATCATTGGCTCTTCGCTACAGTGTGGTTGACGTCATGGAACTAGTGTGGATCTGACTAACAAATCACAGAATGTACTCTATGGGAACTTGACCAGACCTACGAAATATTAAACCTGCAGTCAGGTTCAGCAGGCCAATATTAAAACAATGCTAATACTACTGATCTACAGGCAGTCAAGGCCATAAGTCAGGGCCATAGCCAGACACAAATTTCAGGGGGGAGGTTCCACTTAGCAGATTTCATCGACCCGGGGGCAAATTTTTGGGGTGGTGGAGAGTTGAAACCTCTGAAATGTAGCTACGTGCCTAATATATGCAATCCATTCCACAAAATTTTACGTGAGCCAAATTTTACAGATATTGGATTTACCATCCCATAACATTTATCATATGTGATACTCACACACACACACACACACACACACACACACACACACACACACACAGGTTTGTAATTATATCTTTGGGGGGACTCTCCATATTATTTCTATGGGGAAAACTCTAATCCCAATATGACAACCTTAACAGTTCCCACAACATGAATGGCTAACATGAATCCAGCGTGACAGTAGAGTAATGAAAAGCTGTACTGCAAGTGTTTCATCCTTAAATATGAGGACGGTGTCACCACACAGTGCTTCATCGCAGCAGGTGTGGCCCTGGACAGGGCCCCTCGGGAAGTAGTGCATCATCACATGCCATTCGCTGCCCTATTTGTGTCTGCCGCCTCATTGCGGCCGCCCACTTACCTTGATGCGGCCCAGTTCAAACTGAAACACGTTGGGGCTGGTGGCTTGAGCGAACACCGCGGGGAACAGCTTGGTGCTGGGCTCCACCTGCCGATACCCAGAAGCGGGGACAATGAGTTACAAGGTCAGCGGAGATAATGCGGCACACAGTTAAGCAAAACACATATCATAACATGGGTAGCCATGGTTTTCTAATTCCAAACAAAATAGGGCTATTGTCATGAAGACAACGATTCTGAAAACTTCTCCATCTGGGTTATTGAGTCTACTGAACTTCTTGATCTGACATATCAGTTACGACTGCAACAGGGCCTTTCCCGGAACTTGAACCCAAGTAGCCTGGTCTAGTTACCTGGTAGTAGGTGCTGAGATCTTTTCCATTGGAGGTGAAGGTCAGCAGTCCATTAGCAGTGTCCACAAGACAGCCAATCTCGAGGCCATTGTTGTTACGACCCTGCCCTGGACTGGTGCTCTCTCCTGCCCACACCATATAACAGTTGCTACGCTTGATGCTAGTATTTAGAGAGAAAAGCAAACAGATACAGTAGGTTGAGTACGTCCATGGGTCAGTCAAACTTAGCTCTTCCCAGTTTGCATCTCAGGGGATAGTCTGTGCCTGAGATGAAAAGTGGGTGATTTCACAGGGCAGCCGTTTGATTTTAGGTGCGACTGACCTCTCATGGACCTTGCCTTTCTCGTCCCCCAGGGTGACAGTCACGGTGCGGACCTTCTCTAGGTCGAAGGCCGTGTCGTACTGGTGGAAGTCGGAGGTCACCCAGCCGACCCATACACTGGAGGGTTCCTGGCCAGGAAAGATCCTCACAGAATAATAGTACTGAGGAGAGATACAGACAAGAAGCCATCAACAGAATTGCAAGGAGACGTTCAGTACTGATAGCTATGAACTGTGGCCATTGTACTTAGTATTAAAGTCTATAAACATACTAAAACTATTCACCATTATCTACTTCATGAATTATTTCAAATGTAGCACAGGAATAGAATACAAAACGTATACTTAAGGATCATATTTCAAAGATCTGATTGTAAGTCAATGAGAGTCATGTCAGGCCACTATTCAGTCCAAAATGCAGTGGATTGTATTGAAAGATGCCCTCACTGTAGACGTCTGCATGAGGTACTCATAGTCGTCCCTCTCGTCAGCTAGCACCTCCTCTGAAAGGCGGGCAGATGAGTGGCTAGTGCTGAAATCCGGCTTGGTTCTCTTAAGCATGAACCTGTAATAAAGACGATGGGACAGGCAACCTTGTAGCTCAATAGGTAAAGCAAGAGTCAAGTAGAACCGTGTTTGTTATAATGGAAAACTTTCTGTACAGTGAAAAGGTTATAAGTTCACAGATCTATTGATAGGAAATACTTTTATGTACACTATGATACCAACCTCTGCTTGAGCTTAGACGGCTTCTCTTGGTTGTAATCCTTGTGGTTGTTGAACTCATCTTTATCTCTCTCTGAGCCATTGGGGCCCAAGTGGCCATGAGCAGTTTTCATAAGGACCTCAAAGTCTGAGACAGTCTCAAAGTCATCCAGGTCCTTCTTGGGTGAGAAGAAGCTACCGTTGGAAGGCAGCGTGGCCCCTGGCGACTTTGAGAATCCTTCGGCACACTCGACCGGCATGCTCAAGCGATAGAACACGATGTCGGTGTTGCTGTTCTGCGACCCGAAGGACCTCTGCGTGACCTTCAGACAGGGAGAACCATCGATGGTTCCGTCGATCCGTGCAACCTTTTCAAAACAAAATGTAAAATTACAGGGCTTAACCTCAAGCTGATGTCCATGCAGGCGTGTTCCTGAAGGCATTTCAGATGTTTTTATGGTATTAAATGACTGGTATTGCATTAGGGGAGAAGCTTATGAGTCCATCTCCTTACCTCGATATGCTCATGATTTTGTGGTACTGGAGTGAACTGGGGAAGCCTCTTGCTCAGCCACATAGTCAAATCCCTGTTCATGTTGACGGCGAAAGGTTCGAATCCCTCCTGCAGGCCGCAGATAGTGAAGTACTTCAGGGTGCTGACGTCTTTCCCGAAGTTCATCCGGCCCACCTGACATACGCCCAGGCTGCACACGGGGATGAAGCCTGTGGGGAAAGGGGCGCGATATACTCACATACCGGTGCAATTTGTTTTATACTGTAATGAAAAAAAGGTCTGAAAAATGAGAGGGTCACATGTTTTGTAAGACTGCAACAACCAAAACTTCAATTCATATATATTATATATTATTAGTGAAATAATTATGCACAAAATGATGGATTTGAGTTGCTTTTATACTAAATGACAGTCAGTAGTGCAGTCAGTAGGTGGCACTCATGTCAAGATGATCTACAGTCAGAACACGGTTGTTACAGATACTACCCATAAATCAAAGTCAACTGTAGAGTCATGATGTCTATTATAAAAGTAAATTTGTACTCCGCTGATATTGTTCACTTCTGTAATATACCATCAGCAGCGTTCAGTGGCTCTGAACATACCACATGACCAGCTCAAAACAATTTCTGTCCTTGACTGGGAGGCAGTGACCCCCCCGTCATGCTTTCAGCACACTCAGTCTCATGCACTCATTGTCTTCTTACAGTCATTAACGAAATGCATTCGCTGACTCATTTGTTCAGACAAACAGTACAATCATTAGTCTCTCTGGTCACATATACAATAAAAAGGAACGTTACCTTTTCAATTAAAATGTTTAATTAACGTAGCTTTCACAAAGCATGACATTCATACTCGTCCTTTAGACATATTAATTTTTCAGAATACGTTAGCTGAATTTACCCTGCCCCCGTTTTTCCATTGAAAGACTATCTTTCTTATTGGAATAATAAAAATTGCAAGTCATCCACACAAGTGGCACATGGAGAAAATGATTAAGAAGCTTGAAGGGCAGAGAAAGGAAACAAGTTTACTGGAGTTACTTATTGGCCAATCTTTTCTTGTTTAGAGCAAAACACCAACCTTCGCAAACTTCGAAGTCCTTGAACGCCAGCTCCGACCCGGAGTCATCGAGGAGCACCTCCCCGTTGAGCGTGAACATCATGGTGTGCTCGTTCATGTCGACCATGCAGCCCACCACGTCGCCGGGCTGCCAGGAGCGGCCAAAGTGCTCGTTGCCCTGGTGCCACCGCTGAGCCTGCGATGTGGAGCCGAACATCTCAGCCCTGAGGGCTACTCCCATTTTCTACAAGACTGGGAGCACCTCCATTACACAGAAAGAGCCATGAAACATTTTAATTTTCTATACAGCAATCATCATTTTCCCAAGGCCTACATAGTTCTATTCCGATACATTTTCTGCCCTAAAAAAAAAAAACATTCGTCTCCACTCTGAGCTCTGACAGCAATTGCAGTATGAATCACTGAGCGTGTAAATGGCTGCTAGCTGCAGGATCTGACAGCCTTCGCGCGGATTTGAGCGTTTCCCAGCTCGCTTCTGCAGTGCCTTCTTGGACCTGCTAACAACCGGCTTGATGACAAGGAGCAGCATATATTCAGTGAGGTTGAGAATGGCGTTCACCCTCACCCACAATGACGCACCTTGGCCAAACCCCTCATTTGATTCATGGCTCAGCAACTGAGTCATACAAAGGTCCCTCACTCACTTTGAAGCCGTCGAAGACAAAGGCCTGGTCGTCGGAGCCCAGCTCCCAGTCCGGTAGGCAGTCGGGCCGGGCCCAGCCCACCCTCATCTCCCCTGCAGTCACCACCTCAAACTCGAAGTACCACTTCCCGGCATTCACGCTGTACGTTTTCTCGGCGCGGAAGATCCGGAACCGTTCTGCTGTCATGTTGCCGATGTCCGACCTGGCGGCTGGAATGCAGAAAGGAGACCGGCGCAAAAAACAAACGTGTGGATGATGGCGCAAGGTGGCCCCAGCAACAGCGTTTGCTTCCATTAAAACCACTCAGTTGTGTGCGGCCCCCTGTTTGCCACAAACTGGTACTATGCAAAGTGACATCTTGAGTGGGGCCCCGCACACAACAAACCCACATGTGGGTGGCCCCCTTGATGAAGATATGCTTTATATGATGACTCATGGAGGAGAGAGAAGACCAAAAAAGGCCAAAGGGAATTAATTTCATTCTGCATGCTGTATGGTACAATAATGTCACTCGACGCAGCACAACAAGAAAACAGTGGCAGAGACCAGGAAACTCGATGGGGAACCAGTTTCAACATCCAAACTGAGAAAAGTTTCCCAGCAGGAAAAGTTTTTCCCACTGCTGAACCCAAATTTACAAGGAACATTTCCGAAAACAATCCAGGGGACTGTTTTTCAGTTGCATGGAGTCCGTGTTGATATCAGATCAACGTGATCCTCAGTCTCATGCCTTTGCAGCTAGGCACAGATGCATCCTGCCCGGGACATATACATGGGTGGGGTCACAGGAGCACTGGCCCCAGCTGATTGGCCCCCGGAGTACCCCTCCCCTGTCACTTATCAATTCAAAACATATCATTGGCCATTGATAAGGTTGGCCCTTCAGTATGAATAATGGATCCTCTTATGTTACCTCCTTAAAAAATCCTAGAATCTCCCCTGCATCCTACTGGAATAAAGCCATACATGCTATCAAACTACAAAAAAACATGCTGTTTCATCATATATCAGACTTTTAAAACATCAGGAATACATAAGTACAAAAAACGATTGCGTAAAATAGATTGGATAAGGTTTTATTGACGTGTCAATAATTTTTAATGCAATCACTTTAAGGAGTCTTCACATAACGACCGAGAGGAATGTGCCAGAATTTACCGTGGTCTTGGTCGGGGGCCTCCAGGTTGTACCCATATCCCAGCAGGGTGCGGACTGCCTCCCTCAGACTGTCCTTGTTGGACTTTTTGGTCCGTTCATCCAGCAGGGCATACGGAACAAGACGAGGGTTTCTTCTGTTCTTCACATCCTGGTACGAGACACATGGGATACGCAAGAACGGGACAGATGGTCATAAACCAAGAAGCGTGCTCTGGGATTCTCCAGACTCATGGTCGCGTAACCCACTCTTCATCCGTTAAACCCCCCCAAATTAAAAAAAAGCGAAAATCGTGAGCCCAGTGAGAACTTCCGACAACTTTTCACAGCTTGTGAGACTCTGGCGCATTCTTCATCACTGAGCAAGAATAACTCAGAGAAGAAGAATTCTGTAGCTCCCTATCCATATACCATGCAAGACTCAGAGGTTAATAAGAAACGGGTTTCTTCAGTCTCCAATAAGGGCACCAGGGAACGAGGCAAAATGGATGGCCCAACCCAATGTTCTTGACAGGGCACCAATCCAACGAACCTTGGTGCCCATATATCTCCCCCTGCAGTCACTGCACTAAAAATTAAGGGCTAGACCCATGCTGGGTGGGCCCGCGGGCTCGTTTGGGGGGGGGGGGGGGGGGGGGGGGGGGGGGGGGGGGGGGGGG
>JAODLD010000047.1:11826291-11846418 GCA_026781065.1 Mormyrops boulengeri
CCATCATAGTGGAAGACAACTGGAAGCATAGTGAACCGGCCTAGGTCAGGTCACCCTGTTAAAATAACAAAGAAAATACCATTCCAGCCCAAAAAAACCCAAGCTGTCAGATCACACCTGCTGGATGCCATAGGTCCAGCCTTGCCGGATTCTGTCCCGGGCCCAAACGTTGTGTGCGTTCTCTGCCAGCTTGTCCACCATGGCTTCCTGGGAGGAGGACAGCTTGATGTGGCTCAGATCCATGGGAGCAGGCTTGTACCCACTCGACAGCTCATAGCTGCACAGAGAGAGGTCCGGGATCACACCTTGCATCATGACCCGTCGTGTCATATCAAGGAGAAAGTGATCATGGCAAGAGACAAGTGCACGTCATTGCTGAAACCACAGCTACAGAAATATGTACAATAATTAGGTCTGAGGTGACCCAAAACAGCATTCCCACTTAATTCCTCATGAATTAGCCCTCCTTTCTGCCAGTGCCAAAATTATGCATTATGAATTATGCATCTGTGGCAGAACTCGAAAACTTTAAAAAGATCCCCATCAAATTTATGCCTTAGACCAGCATTTCTCAATCTGATCCTCGGGGGCCCACAGTCGGTCCATGTTTTTGCTCCCTCCGATCTCCCTGCCAGCCAGTCCACATTTTTGCTCCCTCCCAGCTCCCAGCAAAAAGCGCGGACTGTCCGTGGGTCCCTGAGGACCGGAATGGGAAACACTGCCTTAGACCAACTTGACGAGCTGCTTGGTTTTACTTGGTAGAAAGCTTCAGGCTCTTCACTTTGTCTTCTGCGCGCTCGTCAGCCACCCCCACATGGCATCCGAGGGCAAGCAGCGTTCTTCAGAGGAAGAAAACAAAGGAGCTAGTCCAAAGACGTCTTTGCTGCCAGAATGCCAACTGCTCAGCCTGCACAGGTTTTATTACTGATAATTACTGCTGATCTTTTTACCTGCTTTTGACCTTCATCAAGGGTAATGTAGAGCATATAGGTACAAAGTAGCGGAAATACGTGTGAAAGAAGCACCACACAAAGGAAGGAATCAAGGCAGCCAACACAGGTGCTCAGTGGGTGTAAATTCAAAAAGTAGAAAGGCTAACTGTCCCCAGGCCTGGGAAATGACGGACAGCTTGTTACATCAATGAGAATCCAGAGACAAGAACAGGCATTACGATGCAGGTATAGAACCAGTCCGAAAACTTGTTAGCTAGTTAAGGTTTGGCATTATTATACCAAGACAAATATCCGTCCAGATGATTTAAGACTCAATATATGGAAACAGATTTGTGGAGATCAAATGCTGAGGACTCATCTGTCACACAGTGCTTCAGAATATGATTTAATTAAGACACAGGCTTCTAGTCCGAAGTTCAGATCAAGAATACAGGATATGAACCGAGTCGTGCCACTCCGAACTAGATGGCCTGTTTTGACAAGGCTGCCCCTGAAATTCTGAAATTAATTAGAAATGACCAGCCATCCCTTACGGCCTGTAATTCCACCTTGCACTGAGGCTCAAAATACTGTTACAAAAAAACATTTGCATATTATGACATTTAGACTATGGGTGTCTGGGGCTTCAAGAAATACCATCATTGCTCCAACAAATTAATCATGGATTTTTTTTCACTCAAAAAAAAGCTTCATATAGAGATAAGGGATCCTTCCTCATTTCAAATCTGTAACATAAAAAGTCTGATCTCCTTTTAATTGTGCTACACATAACCGAATACTACTGATACTGTTTTCAGCACAGCGAAGACCTTCAGAGTCTAACTACATGGATCCAGAGACAAGATGATATCAGTAAATGTTGTGATTACCTAAAAGCCTCAATTTTATGAATTCTTATAAGATTCTTCTATTAAATTTAAAAAAATAGCTTCACAGGCTTCCCAGAGCTTGTTTCTCTTCTGGAATGTTCTTTGTCCAATAAGTAATGAACTGCCTGCAATAACACTTACTTCAGTGTCTCCAGAGACATCTGTAAGTTATAACTGCGCTCCTGTTCCGGAAGCTTGGAGAACTCCACCAGGCACGGGTGTTGTCTTTTGTTGTCGTCTCGAATCTAGAGCACAAGGACAACAACAAGATGTGTCTCTTTTAAATATTCCTCCTTCTGACCTAATAGTCAAATATATGATTATCGGAGAAATCGTAAAAAAAAATGTCTTTGTGGTTATCTTACAAAGTTTCCCAATCCGGTCCTCAGGGACCCACAAACGGTCCACATTTTTCCTCCCTCCGAGCTCCCTGCCAGTCAGTCCACACACAAACATGGACTGTCTGTAGGTCCCTGAGGACTGGATAGGGAAAAATTGATGTAAGCATTGGATCTAGTCACTGTTATTGCCAACGTGCCCCTGATTTGGCTCAAAATCGTACAATGGACCTGGCAACACCATCCCACCCCCCTCTGCCTGAAGGCCATTTCGGGATCTGATAGGAACACACAGCAGACAGGAGCAATGGCCGAAGACCCCAGTGTCCTGCTGGAGGCTGAGCAAGGCAGTAAGGCATGTTTAATTAGCGCTGGTGCCCATGGCGACCTCCAAGGCGTGCTCAGACGGGCAAGTAGCCAGTGCTAACAGACAGCTTTCACCCAGGGGAGGGGCAGTGTGTGTGTGTGTAATTATTACACTGTGGGGACCAGACTTCCCCACAATGAGGTAAAAACCTGTAACTTTTTTTTATCTTCTGGGGACATTTTTTTGGTTTTTGGTTAAGGCTGTCACAGTTGGGGTTAGGGTTATGCCCAAAGAAATGACTGGAAAGTCCCCATAAAGGTATGCATATGTGGACTGTGTGTGTGTGTGTGTGTGTGCATGAGTATGTGCTTATAACTCAGTAAATTCCAAATGCTGTTCCCTTCCCTCTTCCTCAAGGTCTTCTGAGTGAGTTACACTCAGTCCTGCTACAGCGCAACTAATGTGCTCCTGATAAACCTTGCTTGCACTAAAATCCCATGCTAAAATACACATATTTAATGGGAAACATACTGTAAGGGTTAGGGGAATGTGACTCTGAAACTTAGTAACTTATGCCAAGAAAAATGAGTTAAATAATAAAATCACTGATATCAGTGCCCAATAATGTAATTAAATGCATTTTAAATAAGAAAGAATAACAATACATTAAGAAATTATACCATAAACATCTCCTATGAATTATGAATCTCAGGAGAACTGCCTAACAGCAACTTCAACCGAACGTGCCGAACTCGCTAACTTTATTGCCGAGAGTTGGGAGTAGTGAGCCACAGCCACCATGTGGCCGGGCATGAGCACAGAACCAATACCACTGATTACGGTATTCGGAGGGGCACCGCCTCCTCTACAATTGGATTGGTTATCTCTCTGAATCATCTTTTGTTCTGTCCTCAGAACATTTTTGTGTAAGTAAAACTCCCACGAGTCACACGAAAGCCCCAACCTAGGCACCAGGATGAAATACGCATGAAGGATAACCTGGGTTTCTTCAGCTCCTGATAGGTGATTGATTGCCATGGCAACACACAAGAGCACCCAGACCCCACCCCGGCCCCCGTTCCGTGTTCCGTGTTAACGTTTGAAAAGCACTTAGGTGGCGTTTTGTTTTCAAATACTACAAACGCAACTACGTGGCAAAGCCAGACATTTCATGTTGAGGTGGATATGAAGCTTGTGGTTTTATAGCGAGTTAGGAGGCTGTGTCTGTGATCAGATGGTTGCTGGTTCAAATCCCAGGCTCAGCAGAGTGATGCCACCATTGGGCCTTGGAGTGAGGCCCTTAACCCCCAATTGCTCCAGGCACTGTCTGACCCTGCCTTCCCAAAAATGTATGTCACTTTGAGCAGATAAATAAAATGCGAAACTAAAGCTAGGCAGCTGCACAGAAACCCATCTGAAAGCTAAAACAAAGCTATTCGCACGTCATGCTGAACACGTCCCACGTCCTGCCGATTCGCAGGACGCTCGCTCGCTCTCTCTCTCTTCATCAAGCCCTCATCCGTCTTTGAGCCTAACTAGAGCATGCTGGGCTTGTATTCGGCACTGCCCGGATATCTCGCAGGTATTCTGATAAGCAGGGAAGGGCAAAGCGGCCTGGCGGAGCCCCCGAATCGTCGCGTGATGCGTGGCAGGTGCACAGCACCGCCCATCAGTGGCGGTAAAGAGGCGTGACACCCGAGCAGGGCACAGGTGCTGACTTTCAGAGAGTGAAAAGTATGGGGGTGGTTTTACAGGACCAGATACACAGAACCACAATACCTACATAGCAAATATTTTTAATATATATTAAATTATAATTTACGTGTATTTCCTTTGTACATAGATGAAACACTTTTTCTATTATTTGGCAGTCGCTTTTATCCAAAGCGACATATATTTTTTTGAGAGTCCACAAAGCAATTGGGGGTTAAGGGCTTCGCTCAAGGGCCCAGCGGTGACATCACTCTGCTGACTCTGGGATTTGACCCGACGACCTTCCAGTCACAGGTACAGCATGCTAACCCACCAAGTCACACACATCACATGGGAAACTCTCCCAGTAAGAGGTCAGCAGCAGCAGGCAGCAGGAGGAAGACAGCGTTAATGGTTGGGTTAGCTCAGCCAAGCAGCTCCAAGTACGAACACGCGGCTCATCAGCACCCGGGTGACGCGGAAACCGAAATAACACTCAGGGAACAGCAGCAGCTGGAACGAATGAGAACACAAATGTTCCCAAATGGTCCCTGGAAGCACAGGGCACAATGCAGTGCACACTGTAGATGGCCACTCCTCTGCAGGGTGACCACTCGCGCTCAGGCGCACACTATGGGCAATTCAGAGACTCCAGTTCACCTGCATGTTCTTGGACTGTGGGAGGAAGTCCGCAGGAACACGGGGACGGCATGCAAACTCCACACGCGCATGCCGAGAGAGACAGGAAATGAAATCCACAAACCTGGAGGTGCGAGGCTGGGGCGCTCCCCACTGAGCCGCCCACTCATGCAACATGCAAAATATAATCGCAGGAACCTACAGCACATCACAAAGGGGAGCGGACCACTCCGAACTGCCATAACGGCCAAACAAAACCAGAGAAACAGCCCTTTCAGTGAGCAAGATTTGCAAGGCTAGTAAATCCCGGACAATTCTGAAAAAAAAAAACAGTCTCTACAAATCAAACCAAAGTCACGAACAGCTTAGTGATGAGGGGCAATATCAGAAATCACTGTAACTGTCTTCTAGCATTAAGTTAATCAATTTCACATATTTGTAACATCTGCCAAGAAACAAGACACAGTCCTGAATGATGACCTGTGATCACGGCAACAAAACCACCATCTGGACAGCAAGCTCACTGCCGAAAGAAAATTTTTACTTATAATTACTGTAACCTGCAAAAATGTGTTACAAAGAACTGAGAGAGGACAGCTGTCGACCGTCTAAGGTGTGAGATGTTTGTCACTCACTGTTCCGTAGGTCCAGCCAAGCTCGATCTTGTTCATGACCCAGAGCTCGTGAATGTTCTCTGCAAGCTTCTCCCGGATCCGCTCCAGGTGAGGAGGTAAGACGATCTGAAAATTTATGCCGGGATCAGGTGGATGTTCGAGCGGCAGAGCGTGGGGGCCTGGTCAACTCCAAACAGCTGTCACCCAAAAGGCCGCTGCGATGGTACCTGGCTGGTGTCCACAGGAGTGGGCGTGAAGGCGGCCTGCGTCAGGGTCACTGTGGGCCCCAGCAGGTCTCGTGTGCCGCTGTGGTCCTGCTTGTACTCCTGGCTGTGCTCCACCCTCAGCTTCTCTCTGGGCAGCACAGCCTCGAAGCACGGCGCGTACCCAGGGGGTGGGAGGAACTTGAACTCCCCGTGACGGCCCCCCAGCAGGAAGCGCACTCTGCAGGGTGAGGAGACCACAGCTATAAACGAAACCTCACATAATGCATATCCTGGGATCTGAATCAATAACCCTATGGGTTCTAAGTCCAGTCCCCAAATGCTATACACAAAACCTCACATAATGTACATCCTGTGATCTGAATCTATAATCCTCCGGGTTCGAAATCCAGTCCCCAAAAGGTATACACAAAACCTCAGATAATTTATATCATGGGATCTTAATCTTTAACCATCTGGGTTCTAAGCTTAGTTCCCAAATGCTATAAACAAAACCTAACACAATGTGTATCGTGGGATCTGAGTCTATTACCATCTGGGTTCTAGGTCCAGTGCTTTTATCTTTACACCAATTAGTGTGCAATACTGAGCGAGAACCAAATTCAAAGACGCAGACCCTGCAAGTGCTGCCTTTTTTGTTAATTATCCAATATTGAGAGATAAGCCCTGAAAACATGTATTATTAATATGATTACTAATTTATAAGTTCTGTATTGCAAACACAGTAAATTTATTTCTTAAACCTTTTAAACAGTTAAGGTAAAGGCATCCAGCACTAATGCTTCCATATTTGGTCATTCTTGACGTCCGCACTAACATTACAGTATACTGTGTCGTCTAGTGTAAACTGTCAACTCCCGCAAAACACTTTATATAAACCTGCACTGTGTCAGGATCTCATAGCAGTGATTCTTGCACAGTGCAGGAGCAGAACAGAGGCACGTGGGAAACGGGCCTAGCTGGGGCTCTGTCATGTCCCACAATTCCCCCGCGGAGCTTGTTTGGGAATTACACACAGGTTCTTGGATCAGCTGGGCAAAAAATATTAGCTGGGGGGTAAAATGGCAGGGGTGCACTGAAGATGACCAATGTGTCAATGTAGGGTGACTTGAAGGACATTATAAAGCTTTAAAATCAAGCAACAGAGAGATGCACCAATTTTCTACATTAATTCCTCCAAAGTCATTTAATTTTATCAGGTTTCATTTAATTTAAAAAAAAGCTAAATCAAAATGCAAGAATTAAATATTCAAGGATCTAAAGACAAAAACTGCTCTTAAAAAACAAGCTTGTTCAAAATTAAACTAAAAGAAATTAAAATCAGAAGTAAAAACTGAATCACAAAATGAAAACTAAAATGTCTCGCTAAGGACCTCCGTCAAGCTAATCCCATTAGCCGGCAGCCAATGATGCCAAAGGGTGCATCTCTTGAAGACGAGCCAAAATTTCACTAAATCTGCCGCCATCCACACGGCCTGGCCCTTCGGTCCTCCTCCGCAATCTCATAACGAGATTAGCCCCGCTTTAATACATTAACCACGGCGCAAAAATCAGTCGGCTGATGCCTCGCCCCTTATTGAGCCTCCGGAATACATCTGTGTCAGAAGATGCCTTTCCGCAGTCAGCAGAGCTGGGAAGAGCAGTGTAATATGAAATCAATAGTAAAGCAGTTAACCTAACGTTTTAGGGAACCGGCGCGATTGCATTATGACAAAGTACACCGCATTCATCACACGCCGTCTGCCTCACACTCAAAAAAATAACCCTGGCCAGCAAGATACAGATAATTGAAAAATTACTGGGCGGCGATAAGAGTGAGACTAAGCACCAAGGCCAAAGTGGGCGACGCGATGGACTGTCAATGGGCCCTTTTTTACGGCAGGAGACGAAGGGCACTCACTTAACCCCAGCTGAGAAGCTGACGACGGGGAAGAAGAGGCCGTCTGAGTTGAAGTTCTCGAACATGCCCTGGACGGGCTGCCCGTTGATGCGGAAGGAGATGCTGGGCACACTGAGGTCCAGACAGCAGCTGACCACGTCGTCCGCCCGAAGAAGATGCTGATTGGGCGAGCTCACCGTCCGGGCGACGCAGCCTGTCCGGGAAAAGAAGGGTACTTCAGCCTGCACGGAAATCCACCACCAGGGGCCTCCAGATTGCAAGATACACCGGTCAGTAATGACTAAGACGAGCTATTGATTTCTCCACAAGCATTGCAAAAGCTAGCAGCAATTTATGGTGTTTGTGAATTCGGTTTACACAATAAAATAAAACAAACCAAGTGAATATTTATGAGTGACCATGTCATGCTGTGGATCTACATCCCGTCGCAGCCTATGGAAGAGAAACATTGATATTCCTGTCTGCGGCATTCCGATGCGTGGCCTACATGGCTTCATTCACTCATTTATACCATCACCAAGCAACAGGTGTTCCAAGATCCCTACTACTGGCACGACATGAGCAGCATGATCGAGTTACACAGCAAACATCACAGTTCTTCGTGAAATACCACAGAGGCGAGACGTGTTTACTGTCTCTCACACCGGCTTTTCAGAGATGCCACAACTCTCCCCAATATGCCTTCACTTTTCACAAGCAATTGTACCCTCCTCACCCAAAATAACCAGAATGCTTTGTCCGATTATCGCATAGCGACACAAGGGTGCAGTGTGTCTCAAAGCTCTCCATGTGCCCTTACAAAAGGCTTCTATGACTAAGGCAGGCAGGTGACCAATGGAGGGGCTTGTTTTATAACAACACATTTAATTAAACAGATTTGGGTTACAGCAGATGTGTTTCGATTCTACTCAGCTGCCATTCCATCCATCCATCCATCCATCCCATCCATCCATTCATCCATCCATTCATCCATGCATCCATCCATCCATTCATCCATCCATTCCATCCATCCATCCATCCATCCATCCATCCATCCATCCATGCATCCATCCATCCATTCATCCATCCATCCATCCATCTATCCATCCATCCATCCATCCCCTGAAACTGCTTATCCTATTTAGGGTCACAGGGGGTCCAGAGCCTATCCCAGTGGCTACAGGCGCAAGGCATAGAACAATGTAGGATGGGGCGCCAACCCATCGCAGCCAGATATTATTATGAATACTAAATAAATACATTTTAGACTGTTTTCGGTTTAAATGAGGTGTTTAAAGGAAAATCTAGAAATGTGTTGGAAAAAAATTTGAGTAAGGCGTACGAAAATGTAGGAAAATCGTGGATCTTGGCAGCTATGACTATCTGTACATCCAGTTAATAGCTTCCGTAAGCAAGCCTTTTCAAATCTAAGGGGCCCTGCCAGGTGAATACATAAAGTAATTGTGTCCCTTTTAAATTTAGTGTAACGAAGTATAAAACTGCGAACAGTGCAGGGCCACAGATCTGATGTCATGCCCTATTCAGTGTGCTGTGGATCAACCTACGACTGCAGGGTCTGGCACTACCAGCCAATCGGAGCGAGTTTAACATTACTTTCGTTACAGTTTCGAAAGTTTTAAGGTTTCCACTCTACTGACAGCCAAATGTGGGATGCTATCATCTGTAGGAGTAACCAGACCATGAGGTCTCCTGTGCAAATCCTTGATAAAATCTTGAGGTTGACATTCCATGTTGAGTTCAGCGGGGGCACAGGGCTAATTAGGGAGGAGCATTTTCCGTGAGGCATATGAAATCGTACGGGAAAAACACGACACTTGGCCGAAACAAGGATCTGTAGACAGGGATGCATTTTCCTAACTGCTGTAGGCAAGTCTATTTGGAAGAGCACAGATCGCTCACCTCAACGCTAAGCAGGACAATGACTTGGCTGCACACTCCTGCATTAGAGGCTGAGTGATTCAGATAGTAATCACCTCCCTGACTGCCTGTCTCCTGTACTGCACTCCAGGATCAAAAAAAATTACAGTAATGGACCACAGCCTCGGGAGAGACAAAGAGGAGCCAGGAAGCTTCAGAAGCTGCCTCACCTGACCAAAGATGAAGACCGTCGAAGCCGTAGGAGTAGAGATCGTCCCCCACGCCATTGCCACCCCAGCCCTCTCCACCCCCGGGGTAGGGGGAGTAGCCGTCGGTCGTTGCCCAGCCCACGCGGAGGTGGGTGGCCTCGGCCGTGACGAACGGCGCCACGTGGTCCACGATGAGCTCATAGTACCACTTCCGGTACTGGGCAGAACCTTCGCTGATGCCCAGGAAGATGTTTGGCCTCATGCTGCGGGCGATCGATAGGTGATAAGTACCATGAGGAGACCGGGAAGTCTGGGAAGAAACCTGACACATGGAAAGAGAGAGCGGGAAAGGGCGGGTACCTGCTAACATGGTTGACTAGCCGTGTCTGGAGGAGCAGGTCCCGGCCGGGGAGCAGGTTGTCACAGATGAGGTGCTGGTTGGAACGCACCGCCACCCCGTGGCACACGCACAGAGAGCAGAGTACGTCCAGGACCTGTCAGCGACGTCGGCAAATTACCGTATCAGCTTCCCAACACCCCTCTCTTAGCCTATTCTCTTATTGGCCCATGGATCCAGGGCTGGCCCAACCTATTTCGGGGTCCTATGCAAAATTTGATTAACCTCGTTAATCCGTTTGTCATTTTCCTTCCCATTCTGATAGGCTGATAAAATGGGGGAGGGGCTGCTGGCCATTGGGCACTAAGCATCCATTTAGCTCCTATGTGCTTCAGCAAGGAAGTCAGGCACACATCTACGCCCCCAACAGAAACATACAGCCTACTGGCGCAAGACTCTGCGCTGAACCATGTTCCGATATAGCTGGGTGCTGGTTGATAAATAACCCAATCCATTGATACACTGATAGTCTAAATATACGGTTGAATAAACACACAAATGAGAAATAAATACATCATAATTAACACTCACACACACTCATACAAAGACGTAGCTAGGCAGCCTAGGTTACATTAGTCTGGCGCATAACTTTAAAAGGACAACATTTAAATGAATGGCACGAAGAAGAATACAGACAGGAACAAAATAGGCAATTAAATCAAGCAGCCTGGGTATGCGGTAGCCATTCAAATGAATCAAATCATCAACAAGTGGGAATAATATGGCAAGCGAGTGAAATTTGCTGACCCGGCTGCGACCTGCTGTCAAAGCAGAACCGCCTCTACGAGACCCTAAAGTCAAGAGTCGTCAGTTAAAGAGAAACAGACCCCCCCCCGCGTCCCCCGTGATGCTGAGCAGGGGCGACTGGAAAAAGCCGGAAGCTGTCAGGCGAGAGCCCCTCACTCACAACGCAGGGGGTGGCAATAAAATGATCTAGAGGCGTCCCATGTGCAAACATCATGTTGACATCTGGATCGAAGGATGGAGAAGCACAGAGCTTGAGAAGGTGAGACTGACTTGGACCAACGACTGCAGAGGCATGTGCTAACCCAGAGGAGCAGGACATCCAGGCCCAGGAATGTGGATGTCAAACCTCAAAGGTCAAAGGGTCAGAGAGTTGGTCCCAGCCACCCTACAGAGTGACCAGCTCCATCAGATGCCTGGAGAACGAGAATAATCCTAGCTTCCCACACAAACCAGCCTGACCATAAAGGCGCCTTGTGATCGTAGCCATCGCAAGCGGGTGCAGCGTCAGCCCTGGGCATTTCTCAGGGTCATGTGACTTTGATCGCAGACCACCAGACGCTCTAGTACTTGTGCCTCCGTTCTCTTTTATGCATCATTTTCCAGATGTACGGTTTAATCTCCCTCTCATGCATACTTTACCCCATGCTAACCAAATGGGTATTTTGTATTTTCTGTAATTTGGACAATTAATATACTTGATTTATTTGATTAATTGGCTTAGCTGGCATTTTCAGCTGTGCTAGATCAGAGCTGTTATGGGGTAAGCTCGATACAGCCATCAGAGTTTACCGATCAATTTTATTTCCCTCCGGTTTGATATAGGATTCCATGGGGGTTAAAGGCCCGTCCTCTCCGTCTTGAGGCGACCTTGTAGTGACAACTGGTTTGTGGATTTTATGACTGTTTGCCGTGCAAAATGCCACACAGCGCAGGGCAGACCTTATCAGTCATCCGGAAGACACCAGCGCGCAGCTTCTTCTGTAACTAAACCGTGCGTTGCTCATAATATGTAACTACGTAACTTCTTACGATAGTTCTTACGATGCATTTTGCAGTGACGTTTTGTCGTGTTCCATAAACCCAGCGTACCCCTTTCTGGCCCCTTTTTATTTGTTTCTCAGTTGAGTTATATTTAGTGTTCAAGGAAATCCACGGTTCAACAATGCAAAAGTTCAACAAATGCATGATATTTCCAAGTTCAATGAATAGTCGTGGTAAATAATCATGATCTCAATATTGACCACAATAATCGTGATTATGATTTTTGCCATAATCAAGCAGCCCAAACTCATAGTGACAAATCTTACTGACTAACTGCAGAAGATCTACATAACCCTGCAAAAAGTCACTCAATAATTTACATTAACACCAAATTTTACAGCATCATTTTTCTTTCTAGTTTCACTACTGTTATCCAGGTATTGCGGTAGTGTATTGATTTATTTTGTGCAAAGAAAATTTTATGAAGATGTACAGCAAGCTCTGGACTTCAACCGGACTTTTCATCTGGAAGGATGCAAGCAAAAAGCTGCTCGTGCATTTCCCTCACACACACACACACACACACACACACACACACCATAATGACACACATGATCACGGTGACCAACGGCAAACCGCCAGGTGACACACATGATCACGGTGACCAATGGCAAACCACCAGGTGACACACATGATCACGGCGACCAATGGCAAACCACCAGGTGACACACATGCAAATGTACCTCATGCTGATGCTTTGATCACTGACTCACACACAATATATATGTAGATAAAGCTGTGCATAGTGGTTAGTTTTCCCCAATAAAGGAAGAAACTATTGAATAAATCAGTTCAATTGAATATTACAATGTAGATCTGATCCTGCTCCACAGAGCTGTTATTACAGCATATGCAATATACTTTCAAATCAATCTGTGATGTAATAGTATTGAGAGGCTATTTGGCAGTAAACCGAGCAGAAAAACTGGACCTCTTAAAAAAAACAGGCACATTCATGGAAGAGTGATACGCTTAGGTGCCCGCATGCCGCTCTGTCGCGGTTCCATTAAATCTCGACTCGTCTGGTCCAGCGCTCTAATTAAGACGTTTTCAGACCTTGTGGTTCCTCCCGTGTTTGTCCAGGAGGGAGATGATGGACTTGATGTGTCCTTCCTTGATGATGTTGAGAGCTTCTGGACTTTCCACCAGGACACAGTGCAGAACCTCCAAAATGCCTAAAATTGGAGGAAACGGATTCATTCCTGCTCAGGCAAGCCCCGTACAGTGAAAAGAAGAGAAGGTAAATGGAGGGGGTGTTATCAAAGGAAAACAATGAACCGATTTAACTGTGAGCTTGGCTCACGAAGTTAATTCTAAAGCTTTGAGAGCATCGCATACGCCTAGCTTCCAGCAGATTCGGGCCTGCAGCTTCTTCACATGGGAAACCAGCGTGGAAAATGCCGGAAATTCCGCGGGACATTCCTGTCACAACCAGGGAGCGTGGGCGCCCCAGAAACGCCAGCATCCGTCGGCGGCGAGTGGGACGGGAAGCCGGTGTGACTCACCTTCGCCGAAAAGAGCTTAGGTGGGCTTTTTAATGCTGGTGACTCATCTTGCGGGCCTCATCAAAAACACCCAAAATGGATACTCCCACACCCACGAGGCCTAATCGCGTCAGGTGCACACCGAACAACAATGGCAGAGCGGGGGCTCCGGTACGTGTCGTGCTGTGGGGGGTGGGCTGGGAAAGCATTCACTAAAATCCCTGCAGGGGTGTAGTGACAGGTAACAGTTTTACAAGGCGTAGCTCAGGGAAGCATATCCCTCAGCAAGGCCGGGGTTAAAAAAGAGAGCGGGGGGCGGCATTGTGCACCGGGGAGATCTGCTCCACCCCACGTCCCTGCAAAATGAGCGCAGCACAAACGGAGAGCCCTGGCGATGGATGATTGGCTGATGGCTCAACGTTGGGCGCAGATGCTCGGCCGAATCGGCATATTTTCGGCGGCTGGCTTTAACTACATGCTATTCTCTTCTCACTGCAACCCCCCCCCCCCCCCCCCAACGTTCTGTGACTTCCCGGCAGACTGGAAGAGGACAGCCAGCTCCAAAATCCCCTCGCCTCCCATGGAATCGCGTCCGACATTCCGATTGCAGAGAATCCCAGCTTCCCATGTGAGAAGTAACCTGCCGGTCCCTCACACGACGCCCCCGACTGCCCGCCGAAATGCGGGCTGGGTGAATCTGGTGGGTGAGTACATAGGAAAGGTGCCTGAGCTTCCGGCTCTATCCTACAGGTCCCACGCCTCCAACACGTGGGAAACTGTTCCGCTATTGTGGTAAAATCATGACAACAGCGACATCCCATAATGCCTGCTGGAGGAGCGTGCCCAGCTTCCTTTTCAGTATTTGTGAAAAGCCTCTGATTATGATATGGGCCCCCGACCTACACCCTGACGCACCTAGTGTTGAGTTTTGGCCAGAACGCACTGTTTATAAACTGTTTTTAGCAGATAAATGACCCAGGATCCGAGATGTGAAAAGCACCGTGTCCTTCTAAGTCAAAGAGAAGCGCACTGATTTTACGTAAATCCTGTTTTTAAATTATTGCTGGTGATACTCAAGGCTATATGATTTTCAGTATATAGGTTCCTTTAACCCTTAAAATACTGTAACTGAGTAAAAAAATTATATGTAATCTAAGAACAGCCGACTCTGTCAGACACCTGTCGCAGCCATTTAGCTCCCAACAAACCTTTCCCCAGCCCATAATGTTTTTCAACGTACCAGATGAGGCCTCCAGTCGCTCCAGCCTACTGATGAGCCAGTCCAGGGAGCCAGAGAACTGGGCACAGTTCTTTCGGTTACCCCTTATCAAGGCGGCTGAAAAGAGAAAGGGAAAAGATGCTGTGAGCAACGCGATTCCCGTTTCGAGATGCGTCTGAACATGGGGGCGTGAGGTCCTGTTACTGAGGGCTGATAAGGATCACCAACAGCGGGGTCAAGTAGGAAACTCGGCCATTTAAACACAGTATCGTATAATCTCCACTCTGGTAACACTGGTCAACACTGAAATTGTTACTGACTTAAAAAAGTCCTAATCTGTAGTATCTTGGTATGTTGAACACGAATATGACCATGAAAATTTTTTATCGGCTCTTGTTTTGAAATATTTCATATAGTTCATTTTCTATGTTTCACCGTGTAAATTTACCCAGTAGGACTGTAACAACATCCTAAATAAGCCTAGAATGATGTAACATTGCATCACATTGCATAATACCATCATGCACACATCATCCAGAGTTTATTGCATCATTTTCTGATGCAATGCAGTACTACTGCCAGGCGGCTGCTGAAGTAAGCTGACGTCAGCAGTGTACTATATAAAGCCCAGTCGGAAAAGTTGAGCATTTAAAATATGTCAGACTTCGTGGGATACAGTTTAAGCTACTGTTACATAAAACTGTTAATATTTTATCTATTTAGTTACAATACAGAACACTAATTATTCAATAATTAATTATTGCAGATTACAAAAAAACTAGAGCCAATTTTGCATTTTGACTGTCAAATTCGTGTTGAGCACATAAAAATTGATAAGAAATGACTAATTTTATTTCAGTAACATGACTTTTGTAAAAATTTGTTGACCAGTGTAATCGGGGGCATTTTCAAGGGCAGGGCCACAGGGGACCTAGCTGATAGCTGATTGGCCCCCAGGGTGCCCCTTCCCTTGTCACTCACAGATTCAAAATATATCATTGGTTGGCTAATCTGTATTAATAACGGCCCTTATGCCCCCACCTAGAATCACTGTTAGTTATAATGTAAACAAGCATTTTTATTTTACTTCACAGGTTATCAGAAAAGCTAGTCTGCAGGTCTGTTGAGGCCATGGGCTTTGGAGACTACACAGCAGTTTAATTTAGACCCTCTCCCTAGTCTACTGCAGCTGGGCCCCAATCTCTCTGTCTTCTCTCCTCTAAGTAGCAGGGACTAAGGAGCAATCATTAAGAGCACTAATAATGAAAAACATCCATTTAACATGAAGCATCCATTTTACAGCTGTCTGCCAAACATGGCGATACGATTTTCTTCGTCTGACTCACATGCAGAAAATTAAAAAACAATATTGTGGTTAAATCCAGAACAGGCTTCAAAAGAATACCGAGGTACACATCCGGAGATGCCTAATTTATCGTGCCTCTGCTGCAGTAGTCATGGGGACGGGAGATTACTAGCCTCCAAGCATCCTAGTTACGGATTTGAGCTTCAGCAGAGCTGTCGACCCAACTCCTAGCTGATGTGCATCCTGGGTAATTCCAGGCAACAGATATGGAAACCACCGCGTTCGTCAACGCTTCAGCAGCATGGCAGGTGGTGGGTGTGCTGTTACTGGGAGACAGCCCGTAAAGGCCAGGCTTCGTAGCAGTGGTGCTACGCTAACAGCCGATGCTGGGCCGGTCGCTCTTACCCAGAAGCTCATATAATGAGTTCAAGATGGACTTCCAGGCCACTCCAGCTTCCCTCCCAGCTACGTCGGCGAAGTGAGCAGCACTGCTATACACGTGCAGGCGGTCGATGCACTCCAGTACCAAGTTAATCATGCCCTAGGAGGAGAGAGATAGGCCGTTTTATTTTTACACGTTCATTTGACCTGGCCATGTGACCTACTCATGTGACCTACGCCAGCTGAATTCCTTGATTTGCTTAAGGAAAGAACTTCACTTAACCGTTAGTACACAACTAGAATGAAACATCAACATGTAATACATGCATGTGGATTGGACTGAAAACGTCGGCCTATCAGTTAAAAGAATTGTTGATACTTGTGTATGATTTATCATTAACTCGTGTACTGAGTTATATAGCTTAAGAAACAAGTTCATAACATATTAATTTCAATTATATACTGACAGTGACAGCAATGACAGTGAAATGACAGTGAAATGACAGTGAGTATTTACACTATACAGGATCACTGCATGTATTTCAAGTATAAGGCACCTGAACAAAATCGTAACGTATTCACATTCATATTTTAGCTTACACAATCACACCCGGGGTTTTAGCAGTGATGGCGCAGTGAATCCACGAGTAACAAGGGTTGTTGACCTACAAGAACCAGACAATGGCTATTAAAATAGTTGAATACTTCCTTTGAGAGCAATAATTAAGAAGCTTCAAACAAATGCAGCTGTGTGTCATCTGCTGAGAAGAAGACGTAAGCCTGTTTTGCATCCACTCGCAGGGAGGAGTATGATTCCAGTGGCATATTCTTCTGCACTCAATAGGATCACAATAGGAAGGTTACCACAGTCGACTGCATATTGAGGTTACCGGTTCTAAAAAACTACAATTAAATGCCACCAACATGCCAACAAATTATTTGGAAAGCAAATCTGAAAAAAAGCTTGACGCCAGACAAACAGAACTGCCGGATTTTTGTTATGTGTTACTGCAATTCTAATCAAAAGTGGGTTTTCTGGCCATATAGAATGAAAAGACCTTTATCAGAGGTTTTTTGGTGCGAAATAAGACAAGAGCATGAAGAAAAGGACATAATCCCCGCTATGGCTAGCGGTGGACCTGTGATGTAAGACTTTTGTTCTTCCAAAGGCCTTGATAATCATGGTATCATGGACTCTATCAAATTTCTATCAATTTTAGAAGGGTATACTTAATGCAGCCAATAATTGGCGCATGTGTGTTTAGAGAAAAATGTTTTTCTATGAGTCTATTTTCTATATTAAGAAAGGTTATTTTTTTGCCATAATTTACTACGGGTGCCAATAACTGTGGAAGGCACTGTACGCATTCCAGTTATATAGCGTACGCCTTTATCCAAAACAACGTACGATTGGAAAAACAGGGTCAACTAGGGATTAAGGGCCTTGCTCAAGGGCCCGACGATAAAATAGCCCCAAGGGGATTTGAACTGACGACCTTCTGATCACAGGCACAGAGACTTATTTTTAGATGCATTTGACTTCAAAGTTACTTGTCTAGGCTTACATGATTCTTTCAGGATACAGCAGCCATTTTCTCAGGCGTGCATTTTTAGCACCTGGCTTATTTTAGATGTAATCAGATACAGCTTTATTTGGGGACAGCGAAGAGTGATGCACATGGGCTCTCGAGAGCAGACCTTCTTTCAGTTCTATATTCCCACCTTTTGACATTCAAAGATTTCAAAGGATAGTAAAGAGGTCACCTATTGTGGAAACTGTTCTTCTTTCGCAATTAGGCTTGGCAAGACATTTATGTTGAGGGATGGAGATGAGGAAGGGCTATTACAATGGAAGGAGACAGCTTGGTGCATTAAATACTGATGGCAGTAACACTGAATGTTCTGGTGTTATTTGCTGAAAATTTGGTAGTCTACCAATCTAATCAACTATGGTCTACGACAAAACGAAGTCCCTGCTCCATAATCCTGCTAAGATTATGTCTTCCATGCTTAGCAGATGTGGAAAACATCCTGGGCCAACATCTGCCAAGCAATGGGGCACATTTACCTCTTCCTGGAAGAGATTCTGTCTGTTCTTCAGTGCCCGCAATCTGTTCTGCTTGTCCTCATGCTCCAGGTGCTCGTCGGGCGGCTGGAAGTAGCCAATCAGATCTTGCAGGCTCAGGCTGACTGACTCAATTGGCAGGTCTAACGTGGAGGTCTTCCCTTTTTTACTCAGGGCATCGAGTCCCCTGGAGTGACGAGAAAACAGAGGCAATGAAGAAGGTACCGTGGCTGCAGGAGACTTTCTGGGTCTCTGGAGGTTGGAGGAGATGCTGGAAAAGTGCCGGCCCAGATGAGGCTCGGTGTTGGATCGATACCTGATGAAGCGATTGAAGAGGAAGACGGTGCTGCGGATCACCCGTGCGGTGCGGGACTCCTCGTGCTGTGAGCGCGACAGGGTCAGTCCATCGTCCATATGGCCCTCATGGTGCATGATGGCCTAGAAAAGTCAACCACCACTTCTGAGCACAGGGAGCATCTTCTAACAATCACCCTCCACCAAACACAACCATCAGCTGCATGCCAACCAAAATGTCAGAACTAAGAGTTTTATGGCTTTCTAATGCACCCTTCCTTAGATCTAGCTCAAGGGCATCTTGTCGGAAAGAAGCCATTAAGAAAACACAATGCTAACAATGTCAACAATGCTTTTTTCGCCCGTCTGCAGAACATTTAGCTATTTAAATGGGCCATGATGTCATGGGAAAGTGACGAATGGGGACCTCGGATGAGGCTATAACATGGCCCCATTCCAGCAGTAGTTCATTACATTATCTGCACCTTCTACAATTGCCGGTTTCGGCTACCTTGCGCTGCACACCGCCCATCCTGGCGCACTTGGCATCGACGGCCTGGTAGGTCAGCCACAGGCAGGTGTCAACGTGCTGAACGTAGCACACGGAGTCGCCGTACTTGATGTCAGGGACGCCCATGCCGTCGACCTCTTTCCTGGCCCCAAAGTCCAGCTTCTCCTGCAGGGGTTTGGGAAAAGGGTGGCTGGATTTACAGGAAGTGGTGTGATTCAGCTTAGCCGCCACCCTCGGACTGACAGGAACAGACAGGTCTTTATCTGCTGCCCATGACAGGAACATGGGTGCTACCGTGTTGAGGAGACTGGAAACAGCTGTTGGATCGAATCTGGTATCTTTGTACTCATTAATCTGTGTACTTTGAGCATGACATGTTTCTGAAGTGTCATGAATTGTTGCTAAGAGCCGACTACTAGCAGAAGTCAAGACACATATAGCCAAGATTAGCTGCTGTAGATTACAACTTCTACGCAAGTACAAGAAAATAGCTTGTTTTTTAACCTTTACATGGCAAATGTGTGCTTCGTTTGCGGTATAACGGTTAAAATAATACACACATAATATGAGTACATATTTGCATTGTCACGACGACAAATTACGATGCGTATCACTTTATACAGCTAGCGTGTACTTGCATACCAGTTATGTTAATCCCTGGTTGTTGAAGTGTGTTAAAAGTATATCCAATAACTGATCCTGTTCGACAATTGCGCAGCACTCCAGCGCTAAAATGAGGGGAGACATTTTGAGAAAAGGAAATGCGGTCAAAAAGAGCTCATTAAGCTCCTCCTACAGGAAACCATAAATCTGAGAATCGGCTACGAGCAGAACTGCTAAGTTGATGTAAGTTGATGTACATCTGGGACCCAATGGAAATGTGTAGTTTAAGTGGTGAATCACTGCTGTGGGGGGGGGGGGATAACAGATGTATGAATGGGACCAGCACTGGTAACCAGCTATGAAACCGCAGCAGGGGCCAAAAATATGAACGGGGGGGGGGCAAACCTTAGAGGAGCGGAAGCAGAAGGCCGTGGACTTGACGTCGGCCTTCTCCTTGTCCATGAGCAGCAGGCCCCG
>JAODLD010000047.1:11852100-11873918 GCA_026781065.1 Mormyrops boulengeri
CCCACAATCTCGAGTCCCCCCCCCAACATCTGGATTAAAAGCCTAACGCGGGGTTACTCCTCTAAGTGTAATACACGTCACGAGAGAAGTGTTTCGTGTGCCACCTCTATGCGCCACTGCTTAAATATTAGTGTGATTCTTTGTCTTAAATTTTGAATAGTTCCAGATCTTCATCGCTACAATGTGCCTGCAAAGTTTAAAAAGATCCGTTATCGTGCTAATGAGATAAGTGTCTGCGGAGGTGGACCAATCCCAAACCGATATGCATTCCTCATACAGGGAATACACTGATAATTCATCCACAAACTGCCCTGTACCAAAGATAAATGGACAGATGATGATAATGTTGAATTATTCTTTCTTGTAATATAAATACTGTTTTTACGCATTCCTTTGGTAACAATGCAAAATGACAAGCCTTCAGCTTCATAGTCTCATGTAACATAACACGAGTAGAAGTTTCCTAACCTTGTTATGCTTCCATACTGCAACTATGCAACCTTATCCAATCTTCTGTGCCTGGTGTTACACTTATTGGTTCCTGAACAGTTAAATGAGTCCAAAGCATCCTTTCCCTCAGCCGACATCATCCTGAGCTTTTCATGTTGGCGCGGGCCAAACCTCCCACCCTCTCCACTGTGGCTCCGCCCCCTTTCCCAGACACCCAGCCCTTACCCTGAGCAACTTCACTCCCGGAGCAGATGGGCGCCACACTCCAAAGGGTCTGCTGGAAGGCGGCGTCCACATGAAGACTCCCGTTGCCGTAGGACAAGTGCTGGTAGACAAGGGTGGGAGGGGGGGCACGTGTCATGAATGTGCAAAGAGACGAAGGAAGCAGCCATCAGTCTTTACCATGCAGAGCAGCAAATGAGTCTCTAGACTGCGATTTCACACTCAATACGCCATTCGGCTGTGATTGTCTACAAGCTCACGCCCATTACGGTCTCCCTGTTCTACAGTTTCAATTACGCTCAAACAGTTCCTATCAAGTGCAGTGTTGCTATACCAATATATTTAACATTTTATTTACTTAGCAGATGTTCTTACCCAAAGCAACACACATTTTCTGAGAAAGCAGGGTGAGAAAATCACTGGAGAAATTGGGGGTTAAGGACCTCGCTCAAGGGTCCAAGGATGAAATCACTCTGCTAACCAGGGCATTTGAACCGGTGACCTTCCGGTCACAAGCACAGCACCCCCATATTATATCCCTGTGAGCCCCTCCCCCTTTGAGAACAGCAAGGTCCCACTGAGTCACATGTGCATGACTTTATGCTGCTCACCTAACACTAGGGGGCGGTGCCTATCTTCATAATTGGCAGATAGTCAATAGGGCTGCAGCTCATGTTTTAGGTGTTTTCTCATCACCCCCCGCTCCCAGGTATTTCTTTACCACCCCTCCCCCCATCGTCCTCCATCAAAGCCCATACTCACCAGGTACCGTTCAGACGAGACGCTGACCAGGATCAGGTCGTCTCCCACTCGCACCTTTTCACCCTCTGACCTCTGCTTGGAGGCGGGGTGGATGGTCCACCAGCATGCCTCTCCTACATATGCATGGGGCAGCGGTTTGGGGGCAAGGGACTGGGTTAGAGACTGGCCTGTACAGAATGATGAGCACCCCTGACACGCAGCGGGTAGGATTATCCTGAGCTGTCAATCAAACACAAGTTCAACCTACTTCCTCCTGGTTGGTTGCTGCGCTCCAGGTGGGTCTCAAAGCCTCTTTTCTCACCTCACTACTGATGTCTATATATTTTTTCCATTTATTTAGCATCTACGCCTAGGAGGGCGCTATTTAACAAGAATCTGAACAAAACTCAACATCTGTAGCTGAACTGTACAGAAGCAAAGATACCAAGTGTGCTCCATGTCCACTCACACTGGCAGCCCTCCAGCCTGGCACTGAGACCAGGCCCCAAGGGAAAGCATGGCTCCCTGGGGTCGGGTTACACCAGGGCATCACGAGGTGGGGTTGTCTTTCAGTGTTTTTGGAAGCTCAATGATGACACGCAAGTTCAAGATGGGTGCTTTTACGGACAAGTGTCTGTCGTAAATGCAGGGAACGTGCGATGGTACTGCACGATGACACGGCCGCGGCATTTGTGAAAGTATCGTTATATCCATGGTGACGTCATTGCAACGGTGGGGGAATCTTCTACCTGTTGTGTCTTCCTGCAGTCCGACATCGAACGCCAATTTGTCGGTCGAAGAGCGCGAAGTGGATAAACAGCAAAGGTACTGGAGATGGGGCAGGGGGAGACACATTTCATTATTTACAAAACAGGAGCCAGGAAGCCCTTTTACCTCCTAAGCATGTAAGATGTCTCCTGGAGAGGCCCAGCCGGTGGACAGTTCAGGTCCAAAAAGTAAAAATCCAGACCAGTATTATGTTTCAACCAACCAGTTGAGTACTCTGTGACTGTGACTCTGTATACTCAACTGCTTGGCTGAAACAAAATTTTGATCTGGATTTTTTACTTTCTGGACCTGAACTGTCCATCTCTGGAGAAGTCAAATACACTGCCTAATGTGAAGGCTGAAAATAGAGGACTTTGATACTGCTATTCAGATGAGCAGTCAGCCCTAATTTAAAGAGACAGGGTACAGAAGGTCCACAGGCAGGATTCTGAGGGGGGGGGGGCGCTCACCATCCCGCTGTAGGAGTGTCGAAGCAGCACAGCGTGGCCGTATAGGAGGGTGCGGTGTCCTCCTCCCTGGGCAGTCTGGGAAAAAATTGGAGCAGGCAGATAAACTTGCAGGAGCGATTTTATAGTTAATTCGTAAAGTGGGGGGCATTCCAGGGAGACATAACAGTCTGGTTACAAGCACATTCATTCACGCTACCTGTGCCTTATTACCAATAATATAAGATGGAGTTCCCTTTCGCCTTCCAGAAAACATACAGTACGCCACACCCTGATGCTGGATCTTACACTCCAGAGTAGCTCTTTCCACAAACTGACCCCCGTTTTGTGTTCCCATGTGCCGTACCAAAACAGCTGCTATTCTCGCTCTACTCCACTTTGTTAAAACCCGTCTCCCCTCATAGAGATACAATAAGACCCCCATGTCTTCCTCCCATTTCTCTGTCACCCAGTTCTCTTGACCGCTCTTGCCCAGAACAAGTTTCAGAAAATGCACGGCCCATTTTCAGACCGAGAACTTCGCCATTACGTTAAAATACGACGAATGACTTTTTAGATCTGGGGCTGCCGGTTTGTTCAGCCACTGGCTAGACTGCAGGAGGACAAAAATTTGGAAACACACCCAGTGAGACATGGGAAGGGTAGTGACCCAACAGCAGTGAATTTACGATCATAGGGAATCGTAGAGGTGAATGATTTATAGGAGGGCAAAAAAGAACTATTCTGCAGTATGCAGGAACGAGAGTGGTCCAGAGCAGAAACAGAAAGCTAGATGTACTTGAAAAAACATTGGAAATTTACTGTCATAATTTAGCAGATTATATTATAATTTTTCATAAAAGAAATATCAGTATCAGTAGAAAAGCGTCCTTAATAAGATTCCCTTACGAAAGTCAAAGCTTTGCCATGACTCCGGAATAGGCTCAAGAATCTCACTCATAGCTAACATCACGCGCCGGAGCAATTTTTAGCAGCTTTAAGCATATAAAAATGCCTTTGTAGTCATCGCAGAGGCTGCTCGCATAAACAGGAAGTCAGCTGTGTCCATCTCAGAGGCCACTTGCATAAACAGGAAGTCAGCTCTGTCCATCTCAGAGGCCGCTCGCATAAACAGAAAGTCAGGTCTGTCCCATCTCAGAGGCCGCTCGCATAAACAGGAAGTCAGCGCTGTCCTATCTCAGAGGCCACTTGCATAAACAGGAAGTCAGCTCTGTCCATCTCAGCGTCCACTCACGTAAACAGGAAGTCAGGTCCGTCCATCTCAGAGGCCGGTTGCATAAACAGAAAGTCAGCTCTGTCCATCTCAGAGCCAACTTGCATAAACAGGAAGTCAGCTCTGTCCCATCTCAGAGGTTACACATGTACAGGAAGTCAACACGCATGAACAGGAAGTCTCATGTACATAGCCAGCCGGTAATGAGTGGACCTTTTTTTTGATAAGCTGAATTTTTAGAGTGTCCTCACACCCTTTCATTTTTTGTAAAGTTTAAAAATAAAAACGCAACCACGTTGTTGACCTTGTTCAGCCAATTCAGCGAACCAGGCTGTTTCAGATGGCCTGGTCCTGAGGAGAGGCAGCTAAGAAAAAAAACAATCGCCTCGCTGGAGTCGATTTCACCTTGTCCACAGGCAGCAGCCAAGCGGCTTCACCAAATTACTGCTAAACTAACATCTATTAGGCAGGTGTCAGGGCACGTTAATTTACGGCCCTGCGCCCCCTTTAATTTACGACGGCCAAGTACCGCATTCTTCTGCGCAGTCTGTACTAATCGCAGATGTAATTCAACAAGACAGCCATGTTATGTCTTCCGTTCTCCCCTTATGAGTCACCGTAGTAGAAGAGGAGAAGAATTTGCCCGAATCGTCTCAGTCATTCGATATAAGCCAAAGCTGATTCATAAGCTACTGCTCTGATCTGTTGCAGGTGACTTTCCCCTGATGGAACCAGAGAGGGGACATATCAGACGTGTCACCTATAAAACGTAGCTTTGGAGGGGCTACAGCAGTGTTTCCCAATCTGGTCCATGGGGACCCACAGACAGTCCACGTTTTTGCTCCTTCCCAGTTCCCTGTTGGGATCCAGCGTCAGCACCAAGAACTCAACTGGAACTCCGATGGCTAGAACCAATGTGAAGAAGAATGCTGTTTAAAAGACCAGGGAGGTCAACTCACATTTCACTTAGCTGGCTTTCCTGGACTGGGTTTATAGAACATGATGGTGAGATTACTGGGAACACTTAACTTTAAGGCATGCTCCTTAGCTATTAATAAACAGTTACTAATGATCTGATAATATATTAGAGAGATAGAAAGAATCATTCACAAGTCAGATCAAATTTGGAAATGTATTATAATAAAGTTTTGCTCCTAGTACTTACAAAACAGCTAGCAAATATAAACAATGGGCTAGTAAGAATGATCAGAAATCATTTTAAATTCTGCATTTATAACCTATTTAATAAAGACTTATACAGGAGTAAATACTTAATAAAGGAGTGAGATTTCTTCATACGGCATTTCTAAACTTGATTATAAGTGAACATTTTTATTTTCTGATATATTATCAAATAATTGGTAACAGTTTATTAATAGTTAAGGAGCAGACCTTAAACCAAGCTGTTACCAAGTTACTGTACGGTAGGGCTCACTTTTGTTGGAATGCTTGCAAAATCATCAGGATGGGAGGAGGGTTAGGGGACGAGGGAACTGGGACTTTAACTGGGTGAGAGGAATTAACACAAAAGAGCTGTTTTCGGGTCAGCAAAAGGGCCGTAGGTAGCGAAAGCAGGAAGCCATCGGGTCTACAGGGAAGGCAACATGGTCTGGTGTGAGGTCCGGAAGATATAGCAGTTTTGTGTCATTGATAATTAGGCACAGGTGAATGAAGGGGGCTTGTCACCTGACATCTACCCCCCCCCACACACACACAATCTTACAACATATTGCACATTATGCTGAAAAACACCACACAACACCACAGCCAAGATCACAAACCACAAAACCCCGCTCACTGGCTGATGATTGGCTGACCCAGTCATAGCCCAGTTCACTGCTGCTTATAAACACACAAGGCCTGCTATAATCAACTGTCCACAAGGAGAGCATCTCCCAACTCTCAGGTTGGTCTGCAAAGCACACAGTGCCCCATCCAATTTACCGGGCCGTCGATCCCGGCTGTCAGTCACCAGTAGCTGTGATTTGGGTAAATACTGTTTGTGACACTCAGGCAACCAAATCAGACGAGAAGAGAGGGAGTGAGGGTTAGGGAGAGCAAGTGTCAGACAGATTAGAAGCGAGTAGCGCAACAGAAATGTGAAACTTACCTTCATCATGAATTTCTGTGGGCATGAGAAACAGAACAAACAGAAACAGCCAAGTCAAACAAACAGCAATGAATCTTCCAGCCACTTGTCCCGTAGGGGGCAGCATGGAGCAACATCACCCAAGTCAACATCACGGATCGGGCCGCAAGTGCTGATGTGAGATGCTAATTAATGCAGAGCTGGCCTCCTAACACGCAATCTCTGAAATCCAAGGAAAAGCGCCTGATCACCAAGTAAGGAGAACCTTTTCCACAATAACTGAAGAAAGGTCGCTCTCTGTAACGGTCGGCTCTGCTTTAATTGTTTATTACTATAATTGAAGGTGTAAACGTTTAATTGCTTTATGGTGTTCCTACACCTTTCAACAGCAAAGACGGTCTTTGGTAACATACACAACTGGATCTCATGTATTTTGTCCGTTCAGGTTTATTCTGAAATCCATGTAAGCTGGAAAGCGACTGAAACAAATACATTGTTTATCTAATATAATCTATCCTTCGAAACTTCTCTCTCTGAAATATCCAAAGTAATATTCTACATGTGGATATCCTGATTTGAACAAAATCCCATGGATGAAGACCAGCTTCTGCACAGTCCTGAAGCCAGCGTCCCAAACCAGGAGCTGAACGTTCCTTCAGAAACATACATCACCAGAGTACATTAAATTGTCTATCCATCCATCTATCCATCCATCCATCCACTCGCTATTAGAAAGACCAGGGAGATCAACCCACGGCTCAGTTAGCTGGCTTTCCTGGACTGGGTTTATAAAATGTAATGGTGAGATTACTTGGAACATCCAACCATCCAGTCATCCATCCATCCATTCCACTCATCTAGTAAGAGGTCACTATGTATAATGTTAAATAATATAAGGCATAAACATTGACCAGTAAAGAGAGGTGAATAATACAGTCCAGTGTTACCGGCTTTCTTTCATGGCACATTACTTCTACTTTTTTATCCTCTTTTATCCTGTTCCTCAAGATTCTATTCATGTCCTCAAGTTCCTTTTAATTCCACGTTACACTTTGCACTGTGTGCCCGTTGCACCTTGTCTTTTGCACTGAATGCATATCTGTCTATGCACTCCATGCTCACTGCAGAATGCACGAGAATTTCCCTCTGGGATCAATAATATTCATTCCAAATCAAGTTCTAATTCGAATAAATACTCCAGAGATGTAATATAAATGAGTGCATGAGCTGCTATTCCGCAGCACATGGAAGGTAAATGATTGTGTCTCTGCAGAGCAGCAGTGCTACTCGGCCGCTGCGTGTAAGTCTGGTCTCATTCTCCTAACCTTGGTTGACATTTACTTTCAGCTCCTCCACTTTGCTATGTGGGACACTGCAGGTGTGTTAAAATAACGCACCCTGTGACGTGACGCAGGAGCTCCCAAGCAGCAACAGCCCCGCCCCGCTCCAGCCCAATCCGAAGGTCACGCGCGGCGGCCAGGGACGGCCCACATGCTTTTAATTCATACCTGCAGGTGGACGTTCCCTGTCCGTGTCCCGTTTTTGGGTAGAAAGCACAGAATCGCAGGGTTTTTTTTTAAACCTCTTTGATTCTGACTTCCCTTACAAAAACCAAGATCTGTGAATGGTGAAATCCTCTGAACGTAAAACTCGACGGGGATGTAAAAGGTCCCAGGTCGACAGCTTCCGCGGAAATCCATGATGTAATTCCGAACAGACACCGTGGACCAGCCCTCTCAAGCACGTTACTCCACCTGATCTAGCTATAGCCTGCAGAATCCACCCACCCAACATGTCTGAGCATGTGTAGGATGTTCCAGCAAGCATGACCGCTATTGCTTTTTGACAATGAAGGTTCTGCCCTACCACATGGGGGCGATGTATACGGTTTTTTCCACTGCAGGCAATACTCTCCAGGTACTTTTCTCATAACAGACCTACACGTTCATTCAGAGCTACAAAGAATTCTATCTTTTGTTGTAATTTTCTTTACACCGTTTGCGGCATAGCGTATATACAAAAATATAGCACGCTTTTTGGTTACAAGACAATACAAAGCTTGCCATGAAAATGTAACATTGCATCTGACTCAGGCTTTGTAATGACAAGTGCATTTTTGTTACATTATTTATGAATAACGCTTCTGTGTAATAACAGAACCTTAACGCATTTTTCATGGATACAATAGAGGGTTTCTGAATGCAGGTGCATTGTGTGTGCGTGTGGCTGCCGCCACAATCTGCAAGCGCGTCCATCTGCGCACGCGTCTGCCTGCGCACGCGTCCGTCTGCACACACACAGCGTGTCTGCGATGGCGGTGGGACAATCGAACCTGGTCCAGGAATGCAGATGTAGTTGTTTCTCCTACATCAAAGGGGAGCTGCAGCCTCTATCAAGCACAGAAAATGAAACTCAAGGGAAAAAGACAAGCTGGAAGATAAAATGCAAAGCACAAATCATAAACGGTCTGCTCTCTTTAGGAGGTTAACGTTTAAACAGTATAAAGCATAGATGACCGTCTTATAATTAATAATTATAAATGATACCTTTATTGGCACCATGGGGAAATTCTCTTTTACGCCTCCCTCAACTTGCTCTTTACAGAGTAAGTCATCTGCAACACATTGCTGTCGATGAGATCATCACAGGTTGCAGAATGGCTTTTTCCTCTGGCTGACATTATTTTTAAAGGGATGGGGCTTTTATCTCTTGTTTTTAAACGGTGTAGCACATTCAGGCTGAGATGGACCCTTTAACTGCAGTGTCTCTCTGAAATGCTACCATAGGCTGGGTTCCGTCAGGACGGTAAACCAAGCCGATTAATTCAGTATGGCCCCGACTTAATGAAGACAGGGATCTCCGAAGAGGAAGACTGAACAAAACTGTTCCAAAGTCCTCTGGGCCTTAAAATCCCTTTCAGTTGAAATAAACAGAAAACCTTAAACAAAGCCTCCTATGTTCCTGCAGCTAAGCAGAGTGAAGACCAGACATGCATCAACACCAGCTTGGGACGTGTGGTCGCTGTTGGACCTTTGGGTGCTGTTGGACCCTGGGTTGGCGATACGTACTGCTCCATCTTTTTAATCGTGCCAGGTCGTTTGGCTCTGTTAATTAACAAGTATGCCTTAATGAGTTGAAATGTTCCTTTGATGGATGTGCCAACAAACTAATACATCTAATAGTATCGTCTGAACCATCACTATTTCACCTAGACAACCAATTCGTCTGATGTTCCATTGGGGGTCCCCTAGAACACATTGTAAATATTACTGATGTCTTCTGTTAATTCAGAATTGTGTCGTGTGAATTTCTGAGCACGAGTTCAGCCTTCTGCCCCTCTGTCTGAGTGTTATTATTTCTAACTTTGTAACAAGACATTTTGCATGTGAAAGACCAATTGATGTTGAGCTGTAATTAGCCGCCATATTACACATTTATGGCTTATTAATTCGTCTAATAAATTTTTAATCTGCTTTTTGAAACCGTAATGGACAGCGCCGCTCTTAGACCGTGCACCGCTCATCACCGGAGGCCGCAGATGAGACCGGGCCGACGGTTAAAATGCGATTGCCGTGGTGCCCCCAGCGCGAGAGTCCTCAGCAACTTCAGGCCACGGCCGCGATCTGCTCATCGGCAAATTAATGAAGAAAGAGAGAGCCCTTATCTGCTTACATAATTGGAGGCATGAGAGAGCATTAAGCTCTTCATACTGTAGGAGGCCTGGGGCAGAGTGCGGACAGGGAGACGGAGGCATGCAGATCCAAAATAGGCAATCTTCCATGGTGTTCCTGCTCTTCCTGGAAGTGGATGCCCCAGACTTACTCATCCTGTCGTTTCAGAACCGACTACTCCACCCATAACAGAACCCTCGCCACTCACTTGACAAAGCCCCACATTCAACTGCCCCCCTCTCTTACCCCCTCTAACACCCTTCTGGCGCCCCCTGCAAGTCAGCTTATCTGTCAACAGTCCATCTGACGCCTAGAATTCAGCCGTTTAACTTATCTCATTATTTGAGACTATCTGCATTGCTGCATGCGGGATTACATGCACTCTACCCCACCCCAAAGACCCCCACAACTGCTGCGCGAAGCTGTCATACTCAAACATTTATCTGCAGAGATTAAACTAACGATTCCTGCTGTGCAATGCTAAATCTGATTACAGGGCCAATGAAACAGCCCTTAATCTCAGTGATCTCCCGGATCATTCATCCTGCACGTGCATCCAATGCGACACATTCTTTCCAGCACCCTGACGGAACCAGAACAATGACCCCCCCCCACCCCCCCACCAATTCCTGGCAACACCATCTGCCCTCTCCTTCTTTTATATCCGGACTGATGACCCTTATCAGGTTATCTAACTGAACTCCACACGTGAACGCAGGGCTGCTGCCATACATGGTGTGTGTGAGCATTTTCACCATTTTCATCATTTCCATTTTTACTTTTTTTGCATCCCCCTTCAGCTTCCCACGGATGTGCTCGGCCTACTGATGAAGTGTGGAGCACTTGCACGTTGTACGTGCAGCCTTTCACTCTCTCTCTCTCACCTCCTCCTCCCTCTCTCTCTTTTCATCTTTCTCCCCCACCTTTCTTTCCCCCTCCTCCTCCCTCTCTTTCTCGCTCTGTCTCTCTCTCTCCCTCTCCCTTGCCCAGCCATATTCCCCCCCACCACCTTCTTTCTCCCCTGGGCGACTGACCATCATTAGGTTGCCGCACAAACACTCCCACTCTGCCCTCCGCGGACACCGAGTAGCCTCCACTCGCCCCTCTACGTGCTCCACGCTAAGTGCTGCCCCAGCTGCCCGCCGTACCTCTCCACTCATGCCTCAAGCAGACAGACGGATGCCTATACCTGTCCCGTGCTTTTAACAGGTGCTAAGCTCTCGTCCGTGTCGCCACACAGATCTGAGCTTTAGGCTGCGTCTTAGCCCCCCCCCCCCCCCCGACAGTTGTCTGGGATCCAGGAAGGGAAATTAATTACAAAAGGCTTTCCCCAGCTATAAAATGCAAGTCATGGAACTGAACGGTGGGGGTCTCCGCAGGGTACCAGAACCACTGCAGTACAGAGAGAGCAGACACATGGTGGTTTTGACGCGTGTGGCGGGTGTGTGTGTGTGTGTGTGTGTGTGTGCATGTGTGTGTATGTTTGCTTGGTCATTTGTTGAGAAGACAGGAAGACACAGATAGGGGGAGCCACAGCCAGTGACACGGATAGGCCATCATCTCTTAGCAGAGACTTTCTGGACCTCTGTACCCGAACAGAGACTGAATGATAACGTAACAGAGACCTAGCAGAGATAAAGAGGTCTCAGGCGAGTTTGTCTTTGTGCTAACACTACCGCTATTATCTTGAAAACAATAAATGCTACCTCATAATAATCGCAGTCACTGATAAAACACAAACCCTTTTCCAGTCTTAAAATGTGGCAGCTTCTGCTCCCTTCTCATCTTGGCTGCATAATGGCTTCATCCTTTTTTTATTAAATCCATTTTACTAATTCAAATTGCAGCAAATCATATGCCAAATGCATGGTGTTAAAGAATACTGACGACAGCTGCTGGTGGGAAAGTTTAAATTTGCAAATTGCTACTTAAACCGGGGTGGTGTCACGTGGAAGCAAGTGGATTGGACCATTCAGTCAGCCGCCGCAGGATCAGACACCGAATGGACTGTACCATTCAGTCAGCCTCTCCAAGACAAAACACGAAGTGGACTGGACCATTCAGTCATCCTCCACAGGATAAAACACAGAATGGACTGTACCATTCAGTCAGCCTGTACAAGATGACACACCGGGTGGATTGGACCATTCAGTCAGCCTCCACAAGAGGAAACCATGAGTGGAATGAGCCACGCAGTCAGCCTCTACAAGATAAAACACAAAGCAGACTGGACCATTCAGTCAGCTTCTACAAGATGAAACACAAAAGGGCCTAGACCATTCAGTCAGCTTCTACAAGACGAAGCAGAGAGTGGACTAGACCATTCAGTCAGCTTCTACAAGATGAAACACAAAATGGACTAGACCATTCAGTCAGCTTCTACAAGACGAAGCAGAGAGTGGACCAGACCATTCAGCCAGCTTCTACAAGGCGAAGCAGAGAGTGGACCGGACCATTCAGTCAGCTTCTACAAGACGAAGCAGAGAGTGGACTGGACCATTCAGTCAGCTTCTACAAGACGAAGCAAAGAGTGGACTAGACCATTCAGTTAGCTTCTACAAGACGAAGCAGAGAGTGAACTGGACCATTCAGTCAGCTTCTACAAGATGACACGCTGAACGGACTGGACCATTCAGCCGCTGTAAGATGAAACAACATGAGGAATGGACCATTCAGTCAGCCTCTGCAAGATGAAACCATGAGTGGACTGTATCATTTAGTTAGGCTCCGCAAGGTGAAACACTAGGTAGACCGGACCATTCTATCAGCCTCTGTAAGATGAAACATTGAGTGCACTGGACCAATAAATTGGCCTTTACAAGATGAATCAACAAGTGGACTGGACCATTCAGTCACATGCCACAGCACAATCTCTGGTCACTGTGCCGTCGCTCTATCGTTACTAATTCCTTAACGGCATACTCTGGGGCAAGCGTAACAGCCCCGTCGGCATACCCCGCTGCTCTGGAGAAGATGTCCATTCCTCTGCCCCTGATCAGATGGCAGGACGCCCGTTTGATTACTTGCCCCTTCAGCTTTCTCCTCTGTGTTGGCCAGCATCTCCTGCAAGGCCCGGACGGACAGCGATTGCTCCAGCACGAAGGTGCAGATGGACAGGTCTGGAGGAACATTCTGGAAGACATGAAACCAAGCAAAATCACACTATGGTGTCATGTAACTGCTGAGTCGAATCATTTACTGGTAATACCCACAGGTGTCCTTCTATTAAACGTTATCATTAAATACATATTAAGAGTTTAAGCCCATTGGGTGAAACCTCAGCACACAATAATGAGAAAAGGCATCTCTTTTGACTCAAAGCTGACGGCGTAATTATCACTTAACACTTTTAGCATGTTATGCTATATTTTACGAAATCATAAACATAAACAGACATACAAATAGGGGACAGGGTCAAAAACAATTAATACATTCTAATAAATTTACAATTAACAAAGAACAGCTCACTTAGCATGACATGCAGCAAAATGACTGACAGTCAACAAGATAAACATGGCTGGTCTCAATCAATAATACGCATTGATCTCTGGGAATATCGTGATTAATGAAATTTCAAACTTTGGGTGCTGGAATAAAGGTCCTATTGAGAACAATGTGTGTTTCCCCTGAATCCCAGTGTTGTGCCAAAGTAATTTATTCTGGCTGAGACAGCAGAAAAGCCCAAATTTGGCCAACACAATCCCCCAGAGCACACTTGACGTTAGGCGATAACCTTTTCCCCGTTCAGCGGGAAACGGTGGCCAACAGATTCACCTGGATAGGCCACGGAGCAACATCGTAGCCAAAAAAGGCAGAGACCAAATAATCAGTGGTGGCCACAGGTAACCGAAAAAATTAACTTCAATAACTGTTCTTCCACTTACTACAAAGTTTAATTTGATAATGCTTAACCATTAAATGACTAAAAATCTTAGTTGAAGCTAATGATAACCACTAACTGCTAACTTTTATTCTGTGAATTTAGCTTTGGTTTGTTTTGAGCTCTGAAACCCTTTAAAATATACCTAGAGAGCTGAAATTGTATGTAATTAATGTAATATAGTTTGGCAGGGTTGGAGTGATTACCTGGGGATATTTAAGGCTTACCATACTGGGAATCACTGGATTCTGTAGAGTCTCTGGAACAAATTTTCTTTCCATTGTATTCTGTTTGCAAGATATGAGCGTTTTGGAGGAGTCCTATTCCACGACTGGCTCATGCTGACATTTTGCCCTCAGTGAAGCCGCTTGAGACTGCAAACATGGTGCTGTTTACTCAGAACTAGAAAGGAGGGTCTCAGCTCTTTATTGGTCTATAGCTCTGTCAATCAGAACCCGGAAAGTAAAGGAAAATAACCAGGGGCCAAAGCAAGATTTCTTGCTTAGCCAGATAACTTGCTGTATTTAAGGTACTCTGAGCTAAATTTAAGTGAATAAGTGTACTAAGAAAAAGTCCATTTAAACTAGGGTACCTGAAATCTGACAAATCCAGCTTTGTGATACAGGTCCCAGTTCTCCGCTTAGTTCAGGGTACTCCAGTTTAAATGGACTTTATCTTTGTTCACTTACATTTAGCCCAGACTACCTTAAATACGACAAGTTATTGACAAATTATATCTTGTGTTTACACGTAATCAGCCAACAGCGTGCCATATAGACTGTTGCAGACACACAAACCCAGCCTCAGCATGTCTGCGGGTCCTTGAGCAAGGCCCTTAACCCCCAGCTCCCTGGGCACCCCGACAGGTGGCTGCCCTTCGCGGACAGGTTACTCTACATAGAGCAAGTTGAGGGAGGCGTAAAGACAATTTCCTCACGGGGATTAATAAAGTGATGATTATTATTATTATTATTATTATTGATAGCAATGATAAACAGATATATACTGCTTATTGTTATTAAGTTAATGTGTATTTTTTTCTATTTACTGTTACTAAGAAAAAAGCGCACAGCTCATACTGTGGGACAGAGTGGTGGGATCTGTGCCAACAATCAGCTGGTTGCTGGTTTAAATCCCTTGAATGCCAGAAGTGATTCTACCCCACTGGGCCCTTGAGCAAGGCCCTTAACCTGCAACTGCTTCATCCTGGGTATGATGTTAACCTACATCCAGCCCTGCAAGCAGGCCCTCCAACTTCCAGGGTTGGTGGCAGGACTGGCTCTCCAGCCACCAGGTTCTCATCCCTGAGGTGGTTCGTCGTGTGCTGGGTGCAGCAATGCGCTGTATCAGCATGTGCTCCTTACGCTCTCTACGCACCATATCTTATGTTCTACAGTCTATTTGACCTCTTGCCTATAATGATCGCGATACATCCAGATTGACTTACGGCCTCACTTCCACAACGTAATCTGGACATAAATCGATGGATACCTGAATTGTGTGGGTTTGTATTTTATTGTTTTGAGAATGTTTTTGCCTTTGCATGTGCTCTTCCCTTAAAAAAGAGAACAACCCAGGGACTACAGGCAAAAACTAGCCTTCTATTGAAGCTCGGGGAGAAATGGAACCCTGAGCCTGAGCCCCAGGTCGCTGTGATTTGCCTGCCACCACCACCACGGCTAACTGTCAACACGATATTCGGAGGCATGCCGTTCTAGGGTGGCTTCATGGAGAGTAACAGAGTAATCATTTCTGAGGTGTGAACATGCCCATACCCAATCATGCTGTGTTGTCACATGACAAAGAGACCTGCCCCCCCACCCCACCTCACCCCACAGGGAGTGTGAACTTCGCGGGCTCAGTCTTACCTTGGAGTTGGAGGTGGACTCGAGGAAGCAGAGTCTGTTCCCGAAGCCCTCGGCGGCCAGGCATAGCTTCTGCTGCTCCTTGTGGATGGTGGTGGAGCACTGCAGCACCACTTCATCGTCCTGTAGGGGGCGCAGAAGAGGCCAAGATGATTTTAAAAAAGAAAAAAAAAACAAAGACATTCCCACCATTTCTGCCAAGGGCACGGCAAGGATCTAATTCAACATCACCCCCTCGCCCCCTACATCAACTAAACCAGAAGCAGCTAATTTACACACAAACATCCATCCAGGCCAGCTGGGCATTCTTCTCAGCGGACAACCCGCCGGATACAAGCATTACGTCATTTCAGATTAAACAAAAAAAAAACAGCCTGTATGACGCAGGGACACCGCAAAGCGATTTGCTGCTAAGCTGGAGGCCCTGTCAGTCAGCGTGAGGCCTGACCCGACTGTCAGAGCACGCCAGCAGCTCGTAGCGGGGGCTAAAGGCTCCCTTTTCAATTGACTAACTGGCAAAGGAAACATGGGGAGGGGGGGGGGTCAGCCCCTGATTTTCTTAGTAAGAGGAGAAGTTGGGTGCCGTATACGAGGTCTTCAGGATCACCACAATCAAAAGGCCCTCACGGCTCTCTGGAGGATAAAAACCTTGTTGTACCAGCTTACAACAGCCTGATAAACGGCCTGGATTCATGCTCCCTTCAATCAGCTGGTGATCTGGCCCAGTGTGACTTACTAAGTGTGAAAAACATAATCATGCCCAAAAAAAAAAACGTGAGATGGAACCTCTCTTGTAACATGGCCTGTAGCTGCAGTACTGTGCTGCCTGGTCGGATGCATGCAGTTCAAGCTATGATATTTATACAATAAAACATTGTACTGAACTTCATTTATGAAGTTCTTGGGTGGATGAAAACCATAGAGGGTCAAACGCGACACTTCATGTTTTAAGTCACACAAGCTCACCACGTGCACGTGACTGGACTCTCCACAATTTCCATTATATTCCAAATAAAACTCGAAAGCCGAAATTTGCAGCTATCTTTAGCGCTGATTGAATGAACCGAAATAATCTGAAACTAGAGATTAGAACAAGGGCTTCACTCTATTTTGGCTTTGCAGGGATAAGGGCTACGGTACAGCAGTGAGGCAGTCTGCTTTCTGAACATGGAGGCTGGCTACCTTAAAATAAATACAGCTTAGAGATAACTGTGGTGGAAATTAGTCATATTCTGAGGGAGGGCCTCATCAAAGAAGAGCAGAAGCTTGTCTAACTGGACTCTAATAGGAGTAGAATCCTGTCAATCTTTCCAGAAACAGTTTCTCTAAGAAACTGCCTACCAGAAGTGTAAGGGAGAGAGGAAGCTGTAACAGACACCCAGGTATACAGATTCCTCATGCAAAGGCACACGGCTTCACTGATCATTAATGACACGAGGCATTGACTGTTATACTGCTTGGTCAATAACACTGAGCCATATTAAGGTTTCACAAATGCATTGGGGAAAAAACAGCTGATAAACACTAATGTCTGTTTACACATTTATGATGCGAAAATGAGCTCTCTCACTGGTGAAAATGTCGAGAAGCTATGCTTCCTGTATTATAACTTACCACTCTCAGCTAGTGACAGACTGAGAATGGAAATAGCGTACTATACCACACAAAAACCTTAGGTCTAAATGTGATATTTAAAAAAATATTTTTAGCTCAATTTTATCTTGTTTGAGAATTCAGAATTATGAGGGTTTATGTTATAAATTCACATGTTTAAAGTTATATGGTGACTTACATGTGACTTATTTTTTATTCATATTGTTTCAACCTTTTGTGAGTTTCTGCTATTAATTTGAATTTCAGAAACTGACAATCATATCAGTTAGTAAAGCACTGTTTACTAAAGGGACTGGTGTCAGTTTTCGTTTTAAAACATTACGGCAACTATTATTAGTTATCAGAATCTCTATCAGGAATGGAGATTAAACTTTCACATGCATCAGGCCCTAAAAGCCACTACTGTGATGAAGACAGTACCTGAAGGTACCGCTAGTTTATTTTATGTTATTCTTTCCTCGCGCCCTTAACAACTGCGCCAGAATTCATGTGAGACTCAAGGGTGATCAAACAACATTCTGTTGCACGGTGATAACAGTGATATCGGTGACAAAAGCATTGCCCATAAAAGGTAGCCGTCTCTTCAATTACTTAATAAAACTTCTCACATTCCCAAATGTTGCGATATGGAGGTTTGTATAGAGTCATGCCAGAATTTTCCCAAAGACCTTTCGGCGGTTATTGTCCTGGGACTGAAATTAACGCCGAGACTACAAACAACGCGAGCCAAGTCTCAGGCACAAGTCCAGCTAAATAAATCCAATTCGGCACAAGATGTCTGCCAAAACAACGACTGTTTTAGTTCCATCACTCTCTCCTGACAGGGCCGGGCTAGGAAAAGAGGGTAAAATGAAATATAACCAAGTAGGCTCCGTAGCTGCACTAAGACAGCGATGCCCGTTGTCATAAACGAGCAAATAGACAAAGCAGAAAAATGGAGAAGAGTCCATTTGGTTCCACTATCTTACAAATTTTCAGGGACCTATTCAGGGGCGGGACCAAAGAGCACTGGGCCCAGCTGAAAGCTGATTGGTCCCGAGAGTGCCACCTCCGCCTGTCAGTCACTAATTCAAAACGTATCATTCGCTAATGATAAGGATTGCCCCTCTGTATGAATTATAGCCCCTCTTATGTGCCCTGCCTTAAAATATCCAAGAATCTCCCCTGATACAAAACCATTCTCTATGTGAGAGTTAGAGGAGGATGACACAGTGCTGGAATAACTCAGGTGTGTTTGCGAGTGTACTTGAAAGCCACAAGGCCCTAAGAACCAGAGCTGATATTTCTGATACAGGACAGTGAACTTTGCAGACACAGGTCCTACACAGCATTGATATTAAACCATGGTTACAGGCTACGGGGATCAATGGACGAGATTACGTTCACAGGTTCTAACTCTGCCTTTACCTATTAGAATGTTAGCTGTGTGATAACAGCAGCGATGGGGGGGTCAGGGGGTTTTTTGAATATCAAGCAGATTCTGAAATAAGAGATAAGCCCCAGCTAGTGTGTTCATTACAGATAATATCATCCTTCTACCAGATAAACCTGCTTCCCAGTCAGGCTAAAGTGTGTTTCCTGAATCCACACAGGCAGCTGTTAGGAGCGCTACAAGCATGCTGCTGAACAACCATAGTGTGTATTTCAGCTCAAGACTGAACAACCTTTAAATGTTACATATCTGACTGCCAATGAAGATAAGCATTCTTTAATAATTGGTAAACACCAGTTAACTACGTTTTGGTGGTTCACACACTCTTGCCAAAACCATAACAACGATGAAGAATAATAGCAAATTATGTCAGGATCCATCCCTGCCTTGTCCTGTTCTGTCTTGTTTTCTCCATGTGGCCAGCAGGTGTCACTAGCCATCCTGTTCCCTTCTCAGTCTTTTAGCCCTTAAGTTCCTAGTGTGTTGTACTGCTTGTCGGGCTGCCTTGTGGCTAAATGGGCTGAATGCGCAGCAGAGGCCTGCCTCCCCTGCAGTCATGGTTTCAAGACTGGCAGGAGACCAGCCTCAACTCTGTTGGATATTTTGAGTTTTTTTCCCTTGGTTATTTTGTAATTGAATTGTAGTATAGGTCCTTGTTTTGTATGGTCATTCTTGCCTGTGTCTGCCTGATTTTGTTGTAATATTTTGTTTCACTTGTATTCCTAATGTTAAACTCCTTTCCATCCTGTTAATTACCCTCACCTGTTCCTTGTTGCCCTCATCTCTTGTGCTTGTGTAATTAGTTGACTCACACTTGTCCCTTGTCATACCCTTGTTGACTGTGTATGTTCTTGCCCTTGTTTCTTAGTTGATCATTGTGTTTGCCAATGCTTAGCACCCTGTGTTGTTTTGGTATTGCTGTGTTTTGCTCCTGGTTTTGCTGTCTGCGTTTGTGATTGTTATTATGGGTGTTTGTAGCTATTGTTTGCTGCTGATCTGCTATGGTTGTTCCTGAGTTGCCCCTGATTTAGTTTTGTCATTTACCTGCTTTGTTTTGACCCTTTGTGATTCTTTGCGTATGTGTCTGTTTTAGTTTATAAAGTCCTTTGCTTATTGGAACCGCTATGTGGGTTGTCCTTCCCAGCATCATGCCCCACCATAACAACATTGCACAATGCTGTCATCGCAGCCCAGAATAAATGACCAAATGGTGCAATTTACTCAGTCACACATTAAAGCCATGTAACGATAAACACATCCCGTTTTGCCATTCATTCCAACAATAGAATAACACACTGTTATAGACTGGGTATGCTTCAGTTTTTATACATCCATACTGTGTTATTTGTAGATTTATTTCCAAGGCAGAACCTGGCAGGTACTCCTAATTCAATATTCAAAGCTGAACCTCACAAACGTGACCAGGCACCTATTAATGCACCTATTGACTGTTTATTATCAACCATGGCACAAACCTTGCAAATTGATCCTCAAAAGTCATCTTATATTTACATTCAGGAGCTAAGGCACGGTACTTTGAAGATGGTTGCCCTGGATTTGCCGGGTGAATTTAAAAAAAAAACAACGAATCTTAATGCATTACAGAAACCTCACTGCGAGCAGGATAAAGTGGACTACACTGAACTGCCTTGCGCGAGCAAATTAAGGAAGATCTGGTGCAGGGGATCAGGGATGCTGTTGAGATCCTAGGGCTAAGGAGCAGAGCAAATCAAATAGAGAGAGGAGGTGCGAATTAAGAGACACACTATAATGTAGAAATTTACGGTACGCCATACTAAGATAATATCACATAAAAATAAGTCTTATTTGTTATGTTTATTATACATTATACATATGTTCCGGGAAAACAAAAAAATAGTTAATAATTGATTTAAATTCAATTTAACGGAGTGAGAAAAAACACCATGACTTGTAAAGAGCTGGTCAGCCTCCTCTTGTTCGTGGAGCTGATCTACATATTATAAAGATGAGCCATCCGCCAAGAAGCGTAAGCGGTGAGCTGAGAATGCTTTTCTCTCCCGGGGGACGAAGCTGCTAGACCGGATTTCTCTGCCTGCGAGCGCCGTAGACAGAGTGGTACGGACGCCACTACGAGCTGTGCACACCTGCGTGAAGTTGGCTCCCCATATGTTTCAGATTTCAACCAAACTGGTCGCAATCGTACCTGCCGCGATTGTGCTGGATTGTGCCGTTACAATTTTTGTTTGTGCTGTTTTACTTTCTGAGATATAAATGTTTGTTTACACGGTCACGTGTCATCAGCGTGAAGTTGGCCCCCCATTTGCGTCTGATTTTCACCAAACCGATCGCGATGGTGTGTACTGCGTCTGTGCTGGTATGTGCCGTTAATTTTCTTGTTTGTGCTGCTTTAGTTTCTGAGATATTGTTTGTTTACACGGTCACGTGACAGCAGGGTGAAGTTAGCCCCCCATTTGCGTCTGATTTCCACCAAACCGATCGCGATCGTATGTAATGCGTCTGTGCTGGTATGTGCCGTTAAAACCGTCTTTTGTGCTGCTTTAGTTTCTGAGATATTAATGTTTGTAAGGTTGCCCCCCCTCAAATTTGCGTCTGATTTCGACCATATATAGTTAATGCACAGGTATAGACCTCACAAATATTAACGCCGCCCCCCCGAATTTCTAAAGCGGCATTGCTCGTGTGAAAATGCAGCGCCCCCTTATTAGATAAAAGCATAAAATGAATACAAAGTGCTACATACGAAACGCATATGGGTGTTAGCCGCTGAGAATCTGAATTTATTCATCACGATCCTGTAATGCGGTACCTGGCTGGCGGGGCTGACTAAGTCTATGTACAGCTTTGTCGCGGAGTCAAACGCTCCACCTTCTGTTAACATGAGAAACGCGAGCCTGATCGCACTATACGGCGATCATGTAAAGGCATAAACTAAGAGGTATAACTCAGAAGAATAACAGGACAGACAATCTTTAAACGGTACAAACCACTGAGACCGGTTCGGAGGCAAATGGGGGGCTAGCTTAATGGCGGAGTCACGTGACCATGTAAATAAGCAATATATCTGCACTGAAGCAGCACAAACGGCAGTTTTAACGACACAAACCAGCACAAACGATTACGATCGGCTTGGTCAAAATCAGACGCAAATGGGAGGGGGGCAACCTTACAAATACTAATATCTCATAAACTAAACCAGCAAAAAACACACTTTTAACGGCACATACCATACCATATTAATGTTTGTTTACACGGTCACGTGACACCAGCGTGAAGTTAGCCCCCCATTTGTATCCGGTTTTCACCAAACCGATCGCGATCGCGTGTATTGCGTCTGTGCTGGTATGTGCCGTTAAAACCGTCTTTTGTGCTGCTTTAGTTTCTGAGATATTAATATTTGTTTACA
>JAODLD010000047.1:11890308-11912097 GCA_026781065.1 Mormyrops boulengeri
AATAGGTGAGTGACAGGGAAGGGGGCACTCTGGGAGCCAATCACCTTTCAGCCACAGCCACTGTGGCCCCGCCCCCCGTATACACCCTTGGAAAAAAAGTGTAGACTAAAAAGTGACAGGAATGATAAGGGAGAAGGACATCAGAGTCACAGAAAAATTAATGAGTCACCCAACAGAAGACATCAGGAGCAGAGAGGGTACAAAAACACAAGGCAACACAAGCTGTGTGTTGCTATGGTTAGGAGGACCATCAGCTGCATTTGTCAAAGGGCCTTGCTGATTTCTGAGTCTCGCAATCGTGCTTTCAAAACCCTTCAACACAAAGACGAGCATTTTTTTTCCCTGGGTGAAAAGTGCATCCGTGACCCAGGGAGAAGCGGAGAATTCCTCGTGCTGCCCACTCACGGCTCTTATCAACTGACCACAGAAGCTGCCCCATCTGTAGTGTAATTAGCCTGACCGACCACAAACCCCACCGTGGCCACACCGGACTGCTCGGCAAACAACGGCCATTCACAGGGATCTCTGTTCAGCTTAAACCCACCAAGGCACAAAGAATACACACCCACAGACACCTTCATGTTTGAGGTGTTAGCCCATCCTGTGGTCAGTGTGGATCCCAATGCCCCAGTGCAGTGACGGGGACACTGTGCTGTAAAAATGGCGCCGTCCTTCAGGTGACACGGAAAACCAAGGTCCTAAAATATCTCTGGGCATCTTTCGTAAGAGTAGGGGTGGTACCCCCATGTCCCTGAAGTCATCAGCCAATCATATGTTTTGAATTGGTGAGTGACAGGGAGAGGGGCACTCTGGCGGCCAATCAGCTTTCAGATGGGCCCCTGTGGCCCCGCTATGCTCGGTGAATAGGCATCATTCTGCAACCCTGTTCTGTAGAACATCATTTTGTCCAACATGACTTCCACCCTCACCCTAACCGATCATGTGAAATGAGATGCATGGACAATCCTTAATAATAAAATAAGAACACTGTCTTTAGGGCACAGCAGTACATCGCCTTCTGGTACTTTCTAGAGCTTTCTAGGGCTATGAATACCACTGGTTTCCTCATTTAGTTGGCCAGTAGGCATTTAAAGGTCTACTGCTCCTAGTGTCCTACAGCTTCTGAACCCCCAAAGCACTGGCGTCCCGCACACACGCACGAGTGTCCGCCGTATGGACCGACAGAAGCACCATCACCCATGGAGTGCAGAGCACAAGGCCTAGATTCGAAGCGACATTGCAGGAGACCCCTTGGCTGAGGGAAAAAAATAATGCACATGAAACAGAAGACAGAGAAGCAAAGGAAGCACTCATAATAAAACTTTGAAACGGAAGTGAATTAAATATTTACCAACACAGAAATGCATATAATGCAATTATACAAATACTAAATATTTATATATTATGTCATGGGATGTCGCTATTTATGAACATAAATTAATGCCATGTATGATGACATTTGACATTAATTAGCACTTCAGAATATAACGAAGTCTGTGGGACATTACATCTCCGAGGCTCATTAGCGGGCGTGCAGACGATCCTCATGGTCTTTCCGCACAAGTGCGGTTTACCGCAGCGGGGTGGTCAAGGACCCCGGCAACCAGACAAAAGTCGAATAGTCTGAGTCGTGGGGGGGGCTTTGACTCTGTGTCCTTGAGCGGGTCGCGTAAACTGTGCCATTTCAGTAAAATGCCGGCTGTATGGACTCCAACAGGCTGGGGGCTTTCTGGCAGCAAGCAGCCTGCTGCGTTTACCGTCGCCGCTCGTGCCGCTCGTGCCGCTCGTGCCTTCCGTCGCTCAGCTGACAGTCAATGGCCTGTACGCTCGCGTGGGAAAAGTGGGCTGTTCAAACGAGCACAGCTGCTCGCAGCTTTAATTGCATCTGTATACCTTTCATGGGCATACGCCGTGACGTGAAACACAAGGCCATAAAAACGGCACAACAAAGCGTGAACAAACAGTCTGAGCAGCCAGGGAGAGAAGACCTGGGCCCCCCGGACTGGTTATGGGGAGCAGACGGGGGTTCGCAAGTCCAGGGTGGCTTGTTCAGCAGTGGGGGTCATGCAACACTTTGGGAGGGGGGTTAGGGTTGGTAAGAAAGCAATGTATATCTTTCTATCTATAATAATTTATATGGTAATGCTCCACATTATATTTACCTTCACAGGGCATTCATCATGCATTTACAGCAGCATGTAAGTTTATGTTAACATCATAACATACCTTAACAGCTTTAATATACATAAACAACAAACATTATATTACCATACGATTATAATGTTTATTATCATAAAATGTTTGTTATTAATGTATATTAAAGCTGTTACTGTATGTTAGGATGTTACATGTTGCTTACATGCTGCTTATGTATGTCCTATGAATGCATTATGAATGCGTTATGAAGGTACAATTAATGTAAAGCGTTAATGTTATTTATCTGTTTAATTTCATAGTTTTCCTTCATTTTGGCAAATGAAATTTCATTTCAATATCAATTTCAATTCAGTTTCAACGTCAATTCAATTTCAATATCAATTCAGTTCAATTCAAGTGAGTGACCTAGAAGGTAAGTGCCTGACAGATTACAGCATTCACACCAAATTTAGCCCCTCTGCAGGAATGCTCCTGTATCCAAACTGGAAGAGGGGGAGGGGTGGCACCCTCGCCTAGTGTGCTTGCTCAGGCCCAAAAGTGCCACTCCTGTCCCACTGCGAGGCATCGCCCAGCTGCTGACAGGGTCACGGGCCGCCTGGCTCGCTTTGTCCGTGGCCAGAGAGAGGCTAATCGAGCCACGGCGTATGCGATCTGTCCTCAAGCCACCGACAGAAGGGAGGAAGGCTGCTTCTCCTCATGTCTTCAACACGAGTGCCGTACCGCAGATAACCAAGGGGTTATCCTGGCAACTAATGGATCGATTTACTTCCTTCCAGGGATGACAGTACCAGAAGCATAGGGTCCGTTCGAGGGGCGCCGTGGAAACGGTGCTGATATCGGTCACATGCGTGTCGATTTACTGCGAGTCACCGGCCATGTTTCTTCTCCGTAGCACTTTCCTTAGCGGCCTCGTGTCCGCCCCCATCCTGCTGTCCTCTCCGGCAGAATCGTCTGGCACGCCGGCTGGTCAGGCCGTCCAAGGCCGAAAGTTTAATAAACACCAGCCCTGAGTGCTCACCGGACAATTTCAGCCAGGAGACCCCGGCCAGGCGGAAGGACGGGGCACTGGGAGAGACCCCGAGCGTAAAGGGAGGAGCTGGTGAAACATGACGTGCCCACAGCCAAACACCGACCCCACCGCAACCCCAAGCGGTAGCCAGTGGACGAGGACAGGGGCGGGACGCCAGGGAGATGCGAAGCAGCCAGCGCGGCCGAGCAGGCAGGTAAGGGGGAGCTGGCAGCCATCGGGGCAGGGGTGATGGGCAGACGAGTTTATAATGGCCTGATCGGGGCTCAGGAACGGGTTCTTTGTGAGCCTGGTGGGGGGACTTGATGGATGCCCCGCCTCCAAATGTTTGCTGTGACAGAAAGACATGGGGGTCCCGTGGCAGCACAACCAGAGTTGCAATGCAGATGATAGCAGCTCAAGCTCCATTTCAAAGGCACCAAGCCCTGTGGGTCACACACTCACACACACGAACACACACGCACGCATGCACCCACACACACACACACACATGCACAGACACACACAAGCACACAAACAGACACACACACACACACACGCACGCACACAGAAACACAGACACACGCACATGCACACACACACGCAGACATACACACATGCACACACGCATACACACACACACACATGCATACACACACACACACAAACCAATACCCCACTGCATCGCCCCAAGTCTGTCAGCCTGAGCATTATGGGATGCCTTTCTGTTTGGGCAGCATATCTCACGTATCCTGGGTGATTTCAGCCTGATGATCATTTAGATATCAGACGGAAAATACCATCAGGATACACCCCCCCCCACCACACACACTCAGGGAAATGAGCCAATAAATCAATGAGCCAGTAATCTCTGAGGGGAAATCGAGCACCAAATACAGCTTGGCCTTCAGCACACAATTAACCAATAATGGGCAGTGATCGCAGTTCAGTCAGGGGCGTATAATGGGGGCGGGGCCACTGCCCGAGCTGAAAGCCGATTGGCCCCTAGCGTGCCCCCTCTCCTGTCACTCACCAGTTCAAATAATGTCATTGGCTAAAGAAAAGATTGATCCCTCTGTATGAATCATGTCCCCTCTTATGCACTCTCCACCTTAAAAAAATTTCCCCTTAGTTCAATGGCCTTGATGTGTCTCTCCCAAACTGCCCATAGTTATTTGCTAACAGCACTCCTAGTCTGCAAAATCTACATACACTGGATTACATTTTAGGCTTGCGTCTCTTGTCTTTCATCTAGTAACTGCACAGCTTTATCTCTGATGTTACTGCCGATTAAACCTTAATTTCCCATTGGGAATTAATTAAATTATCCATCCATCCATCCATCCATTATGGAACATTTCATTCCAGCCAGAGCTGCCCCACCCACGTATCAGTCAGTCGTGGCGTGGCAGCGACCTACGATACCCGAAAATGACCAGCCTGACCAAGAAGGCAGAGATTGAGCTGTTCCGAGATCAGATTCTCGAGGGACGGCGTCCGAGGCCGGAGCCGCTGGGTTAGTGGCGTGGCGTGCCGTGCCCTGGCAGGCAGCTTGGGGCTCAAACGGACTTAAAGGCAGGCAGCAGTCCTCCGGAACCCCAGGACAATTCCAGCCCGGAGACCGACTGCCTCTTCATAACCTGTGAATTTTCACCAGGGGAATGAAACTCGGTGCGTAGGAGTTATCGTGGGGGGGAGGGGGGAGCAAAAGCAAAAGTCTATTGTCAGCTAATGCGTTTCCAGATGACGACAACAGTTCGATTCAAGCTGAGTACTAACACATTGTGTTGCTATGGTGTGAGGGTGCTTAGCAACACTTAGCGACGTGCCACTGCCGTAATATTTTTTGAGAAACATTGCAGCTGTTATAAGGCTGTCGTAGCTATTCTCCCTCTTACTTGTCTCTTTCCTTACATATATTTTCCTAAAGGACATTCCCAGTAAACATTGGGGCCTTGGACTGGATATTCGGATGGAAAACTGAAGGATGGAATTCTGCTGCGCTAAAGCTTACTGCCGACCATAAATGTCTGACTTGTGTTCTGCGGCAGGACTGTAATGTAGTATATGTGCCTCAGGCCTCGGACTCAGACGGGCACTCGGTGACTCTAATCCAGGTTCCTCTACACTATGACTTCAGCTTCAGGCAAATTATTCTGACAATCCGCTTCCCTTCACCCTCAGTCTTTCGCCCGCAGCTAACCACATTACCGGGACATAATCTGGGCACAGCACTCATTTTCCCTCTGCTCCATGTCTCACCGATTCTCCGTCTCCAGTCACTGAAACATATCCGCAGAGTTGGCTCTCTGCTGAATTTTCAGCTCTGTGTCATCGCCGCTGACGGCCGACGTATCACCTCAAACCGAACCCCATCCCAGAGCTCGATTACCAGGTTTTTGCACAGCGCAAAATTACCAGATCGTTCAGCGGATCCCAGACATGCAAGAGACTTCTGAATTCCACCGTCAAATGTCTGTTAAGCGTGACCGGGGTAGAAAAGTTGTTTTTTTTTCCCCCAGAGAAAAAGATGCTTGTTACATAAGACCCTTTGGCTTCTATGTTTATTCAGGAGAGAAACCAAGCTGTTATATTCAAACTCTGCGGATGCGTGTTATTTGATAAGCAGTGATTTCGTAGTCTTACATTTGAAAGGGGACACAAATCTAATGGGCAAAAATCGGCACCGTCTCAGTCAGGGGAAGATATTCCTGAGAGATTCTGAAAGGTTCAAGGTGGGTTGGCCAGTCGAGACGGGAGTCACTGATCGTAACAAACCGCAGTAGTACAATTTAAAATACCAGTGATCCGGCCATATTTGTGTGGGAGGAAGATGGCAAGACGGCCACATGTAACACACAGCATAAGATCAAACTGCAAACATGATGAATAACCTCAAGGAGAGCCATCAGCCCAGACACAACACACTTTGAAGATCAAAGGAGAAGATTCCCAAAATACAAAAAAAGCTGTAGACTAGGGCCCTGTATCATGAAGCTGGATTTCTTGCATAGCCGGGTAACTTTAAACTGGTTGTGCAAGAGCCAGTTTAAGGTAGTCTGGGCTGAATGTAAGTGAACGGAAATAAAGTCCATTTAAACTGAGGTATCTTAAAACCATCCATTATCCAAGAAAGAAGTTATCCATCTGCACAAGAAATCCAGTTTCATGATACCGGTCCCTACTCTTAATACCATCACAGAACCTTGTGCCCGTGATTAGAAGGTCTTCGGTTCAAATCCCATGGCTGGCAGAGTGATTACACTGCGGCTGGGCGCTTGTGCAAGACCCTTAGCTCCAACTGCACCAAGGACTGACCCTCCTCTCCAAACATTACTTGCACGTTGCTTTTGAACAAAAGGGATCTGCTAAATGCGTGAAAGTCATCATAATACGACTGAAAACTAAGCCCACTGCCAACAAGAACTGAGCCGTACCCAAGCCAACCCGCGAAGAGACGGTTTTCCATTGTAAATTAGGCGAGCCGTATCCAAGCCGTATCCTGGATGTGCCTGTGCTGACATGGCCCTGCTTACTAACAGAGCCGAGAGCATTACTAATCCAAACCGGTTGCGTCGGCACCATCTGATTGGCGGAAACGCATGGAGATACCAGTGTTCTGAGTCAATACTCATGGATTATCTGAAGAAAGGGCATATTCTATCTATTATTCATTATCAGTAGTATCACACATCGTGGTGCATTGATGCACTCCTGATAAATTTCCAACGTCCTACTTTACATCAGAGTTGTTCCAAACCCAACAACGCGGTTACTAGCTGACTACGACTGCCACCTCGGCCCCATAGAATTCCTGGACTCCTAGTCATTGTCCAAAATTATTGATCACAGCGACACCATTCCAAAAGGTTTGTTTAGGTCTGTTTGACTGGGGAATTATAATCCTTTGTGGCTGTGTCATGTCCAATATTTGAAATACACCGTTAATTGATTATTTACTGTATAATGTAATCGCTTATGCCATTAGTTATTATATTAGTTGCCTCATACCTTACACCTTTAGGTTTTATATAAAATAATATTTTTTTATATATATTTTGTAACAAATAGCCTATACTTGTATATCCAAGCCACCCACAAACTGCACAAATTTTAGTCTGCAGTGATACTTACACTAATACAGTTTCTGCCAGTCACTGTTTTTACATCATTGTCTCCATTCTTTGTTGTATTACTTAATGTTTTTTTTTGGCTGGATTTATACTTTGTAGCCGGTCACTGTCCTCCCTGCCCATTTCGACAACGATTTTCAGTGTATTGTAACTTCAGTTTATTTTTTTTTAATACTCACTGAACAAGGCTGCAGTGCATGATGCGGCAGTCAACACGGGCAACGCTGCGCGTCTGTAGGGCGTCTTGTCGACTGGCTAAAGATACTGTAAATTCACTGACTAAAAAGACACAGCACTATCTCTTTCTATTAATCAGCTATAGATCTGACTGAATATGAGAGTCTCATTAACGCACATAAAGAAGGCTCAGATTCCGGGACGTTCTGCATAATGTGAGGTGGTCCCTGAAAATCCTGGATGGGTGACAGCACTTCTGCAGTGGAAGCCGACCCTTCTGCAGTGGAAAACCAAAGTGCACTGGATCCATGCTGTAACTAGTCTCTTTTCACGAAACCAAACCTACCCCCTTGATTGTATATGGGTTAGTGGTTGCAGGGACTCTCATTAAGACAGAAGTGGGTGTTCAGTGCATATCGACCACCAGCATCGAGAATCGTATCTGCCCTTGACAATACTTATGGCTGGCCCCAGGAATAACACGGGATTAAGGCTACAACAGAGTTTGTGCGTGAGTGTGTGTGTGCTGGTGACAACCAAACTGATCGGGGAAAACACAGCTGAGTGTGAGTGTGTGTGTGCGTGCGTGTGTGTAGGCATGCGCTGGGCCCTGCAATGGGGGTAAAACACAGACCCCCATCTGTGTCTGCATGATCTAGCACCCTGGTTACCGAGAGCATTAGCCTTTGTGTGTCATCTTCCTGTGTGTAGGGAGGACTGGCAAGCGCAAGTGTGTGTGCGTGTGTGTGTGTGTGTGTGTGTGACTGTGCCTTTGGCACAGACAGATCTAACCCCTGTCTGGAAAGCACATTCTCCTCAGTGAACCTCATCAAATGGTGAAGAAACACAATAATAACACTGCTGTGTGATTAAAAGCCTGCGCACTTTTTGGCGATTGTGACCTTTTACTATAGATGGAATACGCCCATTTTCGTCTGTCTGCTGATAGTGTTTGACATCCCACTGACCGATGAAAAGACATTTTTATGAGGCCTATTTAACTACCTATATAACTAGCATTTATGTTTGTACTAGTTAACATTTGCATTCATGATGGTGGTTTGAACAGATTACCTTGTCCCTCATTTTAACAACGTAACATTGATAGCTAGATAACTAGCTAAATAAGATCATTGTTAATTGTGAATATGAAGCAGATCAGCTTGTATCTTGATGACAATGGCATATTTAACTCACTGACAACTTTCCACGTAAGTCCATTTAGAACATTAAACCGTTCACTGACAGCTGTGTGAGGATAGGTTTATATTTGTGGTGCCTCTTTACACTGTTTTATTTTGAAAAGTATTTTGAAAAATAATGAATTTTTGGATATGTGTTTTAGCCATCGGACAGCGATGACGTATTTTTAAACCAGCACGTCCCTGGCAGTCAACACCAGTCACTCCAGACTAGAGTTGAAAAGGGATGAAAACTTAATATCACATATATACTGACTGTCACACCACGGGGGGAGCACAGACCAGGGAAGTAGGAGATGGAGCCGCAGGATCGGGGAACGAGGGATTTATTGGGCGGAAAGCAAGGAGCACGGGGTAAAAACACATAACGACGTCAATGACAGGACTGGGGAAAGACTAACAGGGAAGCACTTAAATATAGTAACTCAATTAGACAGAACTAGAAATAGCTGGTAACGTAGGTATTCCACACGTGGTTAAGGAGGGGGCGTGGCACACAGGAGGAGCGGCACAAGCGGGACGTGACAGTGACTAAAATTAACACGGTTGTCTGTATTATCAGAGTATTGTTAGAATGCAATGAAAATGTTAAAGTGTTGATACACAAACTGAAATAATTTCAAGTTTTATATTGGAAGCCACAAATAAAATTAGTAGTCTACGCAGTTTTAGTTGGCATAATCATTAAAATAATAACATATCCAAAACCTAATGCAAACATATGAAAATCATATCAAACGCCCATTAACCTTAAAAGCTCCAGAGCCCTGAGAGAATGTTGCTAACTGTCATTGACGCTGGACAGTATTAAACATGATTTTTCAAACTGCGGTAATCAACCACGGTTTTAAAGATAATTCGAAACGGTAATACTGAATGTCTGGAATTTTACAGTGAAACTCATAACAGTTTCATCCCTACTCCAGACTGGTCAAACACCAGCGATCGGCACAGCAATCATGAACAGAACTGAAGCCTGATGCAGGGACTCGAAACACAACCCCATTTCCCCCCCCACCCACCAACGGGACACTAACTCATACCGACGGTTCACGGGTGTTTTAACATTAACCCAAATTGTGGGGGGGGGGTTGTCTACTGGCTTCCCTCACCCCAGCCACAATATGTATGTATAAATACATATTTTATATATAAAATATATCCATACATCGATCTATCCATCCACCCATCTTCCAACCACTTCTCCAGTCCAGGGTCGTGGTGAGCCTGGAGCCTTTCCCAGAATGCACTGGGCAGAAAGCCGAGGGCGCCCTGCCTTGTAAACATAGCTGCCTGGGTATATGTGTGGTGGTGGAGGGAACAAGGCTGAGGTTTCCCTGCAAAGTGCCCTTATCGGTTTCTCTTAGTGCTCAAACCACAAGCCGCACTTTGGTTTATTTGACTTTATTATCTATTTTTTTCTGGCCCCCACCCTGACAGATCCGTCATTCAGCCCCCGATCCCCACGTCGCACCGCTCATCGTCCGTACCAAGCACGCCCTGGTGACAGATTATTAAAAAAATTAATGTGAATATTCGAGCAGAATTTGTGCAGAACTCATGATCAGATTACGTCCTTCAGAAGATGACGAGGGCTTTGCCTGGAATAATTGGATCCGTGCGGCTGGAGTGACTCAGGCTCCATCTTCTGAGGGAAGATCTCAGCGGCATTAAGCTACTGGGATGCCTAGGAGTGTTTGACAAGCTTAAGGGGGACACGCCAGAAAGGGGACAATCTCTGCCAATGTTTAACATCAAGAGCGACACGCTTCCCACAGTGAAGTGTGCTTCAATTAGCCCCCCACAACATAGCGGTTTGTAGCAGCTGAATCTCACATGTGACTTGAGGGTCCTTTAAGAGATGCCCCAAATGTATGGAGGGTCACCACCAAGCAGATAATCTGTGCAAGAAAGCAGGTTTGTAAAAATGCATGGTTCCCTGCAGTTGCTCTCACGCCTTCCCTCAAATCGGGGGGGGGCACAGCTGCTCGCCCAATCTGGAGGAATATTAAGAGGCTTGCCATGTTAGAAGAAGAAAAATAAAAGAAGTTGAAAATGGTGCCTTCAGCTGGGGGTTTGGAGGATTGAGAGACCAGAGGCCCCTAGTGGAAGAGGAACCCTCAGCCATGTTCACCGGGCTTTGCCAAACCAGGGCCGGGGTCTCCCTCTTAACCACCCTGACAGAGAGGGCTCCTGTTTCTGCAAGGCTGCCGGTGCCAAAAAAAAACCAAAAAACAAATTCCAGCTTTTCACAGCTTCACCCGAGCGGTGGAGGTGACATCACGTCTGCAGCCGGTAGCGAAGCACATAGAAGATCTCTTCCTGGGTCCAAAAAAGGAGACACGATTCCAGGTTCCCTCAGCTGACATGAGGCTTCCTCAGTATCCCATCCATCTATCTTCCAACCGCTTACCCTGGACAGGGTCGCCTAGTGCCTGGACCCTGTCCCAGGCAGCATAAGGCCCCAGCTTGGGGCACACCCTGGATGGGATGCCAGTCCATTGCAGGGCAGGTACACACACCCACTCACACACATAATCATACACTGTGGGTGATTCAGAGATGCCAGAACTGAACATCTTTGGGTTGTGGGAGGAAACCAGCGTACCTGAAGGAATCCCACACAAATCCAGGGATCATGCAAACTTTATACAGATAATCAAACCCAGGACCTTCACTTTGTGAAGCTAAGCGAAACCATTCGCCATTGGATGGATGAGCTGTCCCCAATCTGTTAGTCACATGACACATGGATAAGGTCACCTGATCCAGCAAAATAAAGTCTGAAACTGTGTAAAAGCAGCAATTCCGTGCCTCATTACTGAACACAAACCGCTCTCTTCTTCAGACGGATGACTCCAAAATGCAGCTTCTTCATGCGACAGAGCAGCAACACATGCATTAATAAGCAGCCAGCGTTTGGTCCCAGCCGGCCTGGGAGGTAATTAAATACCCCCTAGTAGGAGACACTGTGGGGGAGTGACGAGGAAAGAGGGTCCGGATCAATGCCGGGGCGGCGTATCCTCCATGGGGCGGCTCGCTCCAGACACCAGCATCGCCACGGCTCTGTGGCTGTTGCAGCGTCCGCAAAAAAAAAAGGGCCTCAGAAATCACAGCGAAAAGCCCCCCAGGCCTGCAGAGCCTCGGAAAGACCAGGAAAGATCTTTTAAAAGCCCCCAAACCTGCTGGATGACTGCGGCGATTTTACTGTTGCATTTGTGGGAACGGACACAGATAAGAACAGGAAGAGCTACTACTTCTGAGTGAATGGCAGAGGTTCAGATTCCACCATGTTTGTGGCATCATCCCATTTCCTCGGACTGGCTGTTGGACTGTAGGATGGTATACTTTGTGGGTCAGACAGGAAATGCCATTTCAGACGTTCCAGGAGCTGACTGAGATTCTCACGCCCATTTAGGTGGGAAATAAACCTCACCCGCTCATCCTGCAGCGGCACAGGCGTTGAGCTGTGATTCGTCAGTCTAACAGTCACCTCCTCCATCACCTAACCGAAACAGCCCCCTCTCTGCAAACAGGCTCGTCCATACAAACGAGCCCAGAACCAAGTCTCGTTTCAGCTCCATGACGAGGCACTCGGCCGACCGCAGGGACAGAGAAGATCCGGCGTGGCAGAGGGGCAAGCGGCGGGGCACGGCCTGGCCGGGATTAATCACGCCCCCGGCCATCGGTGCCCCACAGTGGCGTCACGGGCGAGCCACCGCCCGAGTCAGGATGTACGGCCACCCACCAACAGGCAGGAGAGACATGCGATTCCCTTTACAGGGGGCACGGTGTCTGATCAGACAGCTATGGGGAGGAGAAAATTCAAGGAAATAGTGAATAAATAGAGCTGGGGAAGAGCCAGATCTTTTTTGTTTATATAATGTGTTTTTTTTTCCAAATAAATAAATAAACACTTTAAAAATGGCCGCATGTGCCGCCGCCCCGTTGCGGCTGTGTGGCATCAGCGTCGCGTCTCCCTGTCTCATCAAAGGCTGGCGCGGGCCCAAGACCGCCACCCACCAGTTCACCCGCACGCCAGTGGGCGGGGAAACTCCGGGTCGTTAACCAATCGGCAGGAGGCCTCCACGCTAGCTGGGCGCATGGACCGAGAAAGCCCTCAAAACAACACTGTGGAGGGGGGAGGTTGCATTTTCTGTTAAAGCACCATTTCTAAAACTGTTTTTTAGTTGTTGATTTTGTTGGGGAAGTAGGCTAGTTAGCGGTTAGCTGAACAGTACCCCCCTCCTTTCAGGGGGAAAAAAATTTAAAATCGATGTTCAGTCCACGGACACAAAGCCCCTACTGCAGGAAGCGAGCGCCTTTGCTTTAAACACCGTCTGCTGGGGGGGGGGGGGGGGTCTCTGGAGGGGCCTGATATCAGCACGGCTTGGGGGGGCTGTTCTTATGGCTGCCGTGCACTGCACAGTATTCAGGGAGGGGAGAAATAGAGTCGCCACTGAAGCGAGGAGACGACGGCGGCAAAGCTGAAACATGCGGCCGCTTTCAGCTCCCGCTTATGTTTGCAGGACAGAAAAGAAATGGATGAACCACGTGAGTGCACCAACCTACATGCGGCGGGCTTGTGAGCGAGGTACACGGTACTGCCAGCGCACACCATGAGGTGGGCGGCCCATCTTCCCGGAAATGTCATCCCTTGAAAGACGGCGAGGATGTTCCCGGGAATCCAGCGGGCCGCCTTCTTAGCTAAGCTGCTCGGGCCGTTGCCGTGGCGATCCCACTCCCTCCTTCGCGCTAAAGCCGGTCATGTTACCCACGGCTACCACCGCCCTCAGAGTGAGCCGTTTACTGTCATAACTCCACTGTATTTAAGCTGGAACGAACCCGCAATCACACCGCATCTCCTACTGGAAGCTGGGAGGGAGCAAAAACGTGAACTGTCTGGGGGTCCCCAAGGACTGGGTTGGGAACCACTGCTCTACACCATGCCCATCACATACTTCCTTCTCAATACTTCTTCTTCTCCTTCCTCATCTTCTTCTCCCACTCCTTCCATTCTGGTTTCCTGCCGCCTTATGTCGAATTCTGTTCATCCCAGGTGTCTCCTGTCCCCCTTGTCCTTCACCTGTTATTCTTCCACTCTCCCTGCCATCCTGGTCTTCCCTGTCCGCTCTCTTCCATGTTGTCTTCCATTTTCCTTTGCTGCTCATCCTACATCTCTCGTTTTACCTAATTATCCAACTTACCCTTTTTCTTAGAGAACAGAGTTGATTACTGATCACTGAAAGTCATCCCCCCCCACTGATGCACCGCAGTGTCAATCACTCATTTCTATGGGAAAACCCAAATCCCAATCATGACACCCTTAATCCCCACCCAGCCCTAACCTTAACCACAAGTAACCAAACAAAATACAAGATTTTTGGCATTTTTTAGTGATGGGAAAATGAAGCTTCATGAACCATTTGCTGTATTTTTTGACCCCACTAGACGGTGCTCTTGCTTTGGGGCATGTTTTGAGCCCTTTTTTGTGGGGTCAGAAAACCATGCATTTGTGTGGGTCCCCCTGTTGGCCACACACAGTCACTACACAGGAGGGGGTGAGGTGCTGCAAAAGTATGCGTGGGGATCCAGAAACAACATCCCATCCCTGCCTGTCTCCCCTCCAACAGCATGGGAATCCCCCCCCCGTGACTGGAACACTCCACCAATAAATCTTTACAGTGCATCCAGAGTCCATTTAGCAATTCCAGGCAAAAAGAGCAAGCAAGCAAAACAAACAAATAAATAAGAGGTGGTGCCTGCACACAAGCACAGACCCTGGAGAGTGTTCCCATGCATGCGGCCCGGGCCTGCGTGGGCTGGCCGGATCACACACATTCCCGGGAAAGAAAAAAAACTGAGGGATCTGGCGTTACGCAACCAGCGGAGGTAAAAATAAAGTGCTGAAGGCAGCCAGTTCAGCAAGTTGGAAAATGCAGGAGCCCCTCACATAAACTATGTGTCGCCGGGGGCAACGGAGCGGTCCATCTGAGGCTGAATGTGGGTCTGGGATCCTGCACATCCTTCTGATAAAGCGAGCAGAGCAGGGCAGCATGACTGCGCTGCGTCATTCGCTCTCCGGGTCGGATCGGCAGCCGGTAGCATGTCAGAGTAACCGCGCCCGCTGTGGGTTTGGGAGCTCCACTGTGGTAAGAGATATGGCTCATGGAAAGTGATCGATCCCTTCTCCCTGACTTCCTAGGGGTGACATCATCGACTCTGGTATGCCAAGCTACAGGCCAGCCAACCCCCCGTGTCAGAGGAGCAGTGCGGGAAAAGAAGCAGCTACAGGATGAGGTGGACCTTCAAAAGAAGATCATAATGAGCATCCATGCTGAGGGACCGCCGAGAACGACATGGGGGCGGAGCACTGTGTGGGATTGATCTGCTGTCATGTGCTGCTACTGTTGGTCAACCCAACGGCAACTGGTATCTTGGTTCAGTCCCAAGGAAGGGTGACATTGTGGATGTAACTTACCAACTGCGACATTGTGGGTGCAGACTTCAATCTGCCACCCTACACAGGCCGGCGTGGAGAACAGACTCTTGATGAACCACAGTCTATACCTTGCTTTTAGCAAATGAGCCCACTCTTTCTTTTTCTACAATGTTAGCAAGCCTGGGGGAGGGGAGGGGCAGCCAGCAGACCTTGGACCCCCAGAGGTTATTTTTCTCCTTACATGGGAGTTTTCGTTCCTCTCCTCCGTTGTCATCTGGCTTTTCCTGCTTTCATTTCTTTGTCTTCCCTAGTCTCTGTTTTTGTATTATTCTGAATAAATGATGCAGCATCCATGTTGTGAAAGGCGCTATAAAAAATAAATTGAATCATATTGAACCCATAAGGCGACACAGGTGGCCGCATAGGACACCATCTGCTGAGTGGGTGCTGACATAGCAAACCGACTCCACTTTGCCTTGATTGGGAGGCATCAGTGGTGAAGCTTGTCTTGGGTGCCACGTGAGCTTCGATCTATTCTGGCAGTGTCCCATTTAGCACACATAAGGCCAAGCATGCTAAACTGTGGATAAAGTGCACATCAAACATGCTGCACTTTGAATATTTGAAGAATGGGACACCCTTGAAGATTTGCAATAAGTGTGGTAATATGTGAGAGTGGACCAAGTGGGAGAAATGGGACAGAGCCCTTGTGTGCCGCCCACTCCATTAACTTGCCCTGAAGCCAGAGGGAAGCCACTCCCCCCATGAGCTCTTCTGTGGATTTTCTTCCATCAGGGGGCTTTGACTGCACCAGCGAATGGCACGTATCTGGCAGCGATAATGGCTAAACTGGCAGCTAGGAGGTAATCCCCCTCCCCGCCCCACCGATCTCCTCACACTCTTACAGCTTCTGGGACGCGATCAAAAGGAACAGCAATTCAGTTCAAGTGTGATAGCATCCCACACCTCTTCCAATGCCCCTCTATCCAATTTTTCAAACAATTAGCTTTCGGAGGAAGATGAAGCCTCACACCAAAAACATAATTTGCTGGTTCAGTGCAGCGGAGAGTATTTTCCCTTCCTCCTGCCACCCGCCCCAACAGAACCCGCACCTCCAGACAGCTACGCCTCATCCACTCTGCACTTGGCTACCGCTGTCTGTCGGCAAGCCAGAACATCCCTTACATAAGATCAGTGTGATTCCCGATGACATACACTCCCCAGGAAGGAGCACAGCATGCATTGGGATCCCTCCATCATGAAGACCTTCTGTGGTCTATCCCATAGCATAGCGCAGGGGTGTCGAACTCCAGTCCCGCTGGGCCAGAGCCCTGCACATTTTTGGGTTTCCCCTCATTTAACACACCTGATTCAACTCCTTGCACTTCCTTGTGCTAATTACCACACAGCCCTTGAGCTGATTAATTTGTGGTGGAACTGGGAACAAGCTAAGCTACGCAGGGCTCCGGCCCTCCAGGACTGGAGTTTGGCACCCCTGATATTGAGCTCAAAGAACCGCCATCCGGATCCTGCCATTGATATTTTCCTACTTACTAGATTTACTTACACTTGTACTACCTGGGCATTCACTGGGGGTTCGGCATAAGCTGCACTTATGCCTATTTAATTCCTTGACAGCCATATGTTTGTAATACTAAATTATTGTCTACTAAATTATTAAATGCAAGCACAAATTCACTACACGGCCCACATGTCGCAAAACACTGTATATGTATGTCTGCTCCAATGAAATCGTTACGTTCTCATAAAATCCTGCGTATCACAGTCAAAATAACGGATAATGGGGCTCGGGCAGACCACTCAAACTCTCACCAAATCTTTACCAAAGTTAAACAGTCAAGCAATTTTTGAATGCTAATGAATTGAATGAATCGAACACCTGAAATGCTCTTGCAGGGTTGCCAACTTTGGTCAGCTGGGTGGAGTAAGATTTTCAATTTGAGACAAATATTTACAATCATTTACATGCATGTAACAGTTATATTGCATTGTAAATAGTCTGATGTAGCTTTTGATGTAGCTCATCTTACGTTTATAACGGAAAAATATAGCTGGCCGTAAGGTTTCTTGCGTCAGAGTCTGAAAGCGTCGGATGCCTGAGAGCTGGCAACCCCGCTTTCTGGTCACCTTCTTCACTAATATTTACGACAATGGGGTAAATTTGGTGAAAATTAGTTTCACCAGTTTCAGCACTTCCAAAACAAGCATCCTTCCTCCATTTACCAATCGCGTACACGCAAACAAAGAGTCGGAGATCAGTGTAAAAGGACGGCCAGGTCCGTGCTCCGAAATGAGCTCCTAGGTAGTACACGCTCCCGCACCGACACCGCAGGTCTCCGGTTCCTCTGGAGCGCCGTCGGCGTCCCGAGCCAAACGGCCGACGGCTCCCGACCGCGCTCCGAAAGCCGAGGATGTCCGATGATGACGTTCTCCGGCAGCCGAGCGACGGCCGATCACCGCAAACGAGGGGCTCAGACACGGGGCGGGGCAGCTAATCGCAATATTCCCTGCGAAATTTACACTTACATTTAAAAAAAAAAAAACCGATGCAACTAAAAAATGTTCTATTCTCTTCTGTTCGCTTTTGTTCCACATTTCTGTCCATCAAAATGATGGACAGCCTTTGCACTATTGAACCAGTGCAACATTTTCCGTGTAATTTTTACGAATTATTTTCCTCCTTTTCTCCGTGACAGGGACGCATAATATTAATAAAAACTGGAAAGCTCTTCCGATGCAAATAATGCTTTAAGAGACCGAACTGATGATTAGGCTAATCACAGATCTGACTGACAGGGCATAGCTACAAGCACAGATATTTTCAAAATCGATATCTGCATGGTGAGCTGAAGCACATTTCCAGTGCAGCCAGTAACCTGCGCTTACTTTTACCAACCGCCTAAACGTATCGTTATGACAAGAAATTCATCAGCTCTTATCAAGAATAGTGATAGAGCTTCAAATACAAAATCTGCACCTTTTTATCCTTCGCGAGCCTTTTTTGCAGTTTAATTTTGTACGTCTCTCAGGCTGCTGCACAGCTGAAATACCCCAGTCTGACGATACTTTGACAGCAAACATCTCCTTGCTCGAAAAGTGAAACGCCCTAAATTTGACATAGTTTAACAGCCTGGTCACAGCTATCTTATACTGGAAGACACATCGCCACGTTTATTCTGCTAAAAATTCCTCTTGTACCATTTTAACCCATCTCCTAGACCAGCATTTACTAAAGATGGCTGATTAACCAGATCCCAAACTGTACTAAGTCCATAACAGGGAGGTTTCTAGCTGTTGAAAACTTCAGCAGCTAAGTCAGGTTTACCTGAGCCTTGACTTTTTCTCTTGAAGGAAGACTGACATCAGGGCTAAAATACTCGGGGCTCGGCTTAAAATACTTGGGAGTGATCGGACCTAATGACGTGCATGGTCCATAACATAGGTCCTACAATAACCACACCTTCAAACATGGGCAGTTTTTGGTTCCAAAACCGAGACGATGCATCTCCTGCAAACTGCAGGAGTTCGACTGCCTTTTTCAGCAAAGCCAGGTTCACAGCTAAGGTCAGACGTGTTCAAGCTTTTAAGCAAAGCCTGTCCGCTGGCATCGGTAAGGGCAGAAATATGGCAGAGAAGCTTCTCATTCATCATATTATCTATCTAATTAACAAGAAAAACTAATAAATGACTCAGGGAGCAACAAGTAAGTAGAAGAAACTCAATGGCTTTTGAAGTGCTCGAGGCGTGTCGCTGTGCTGAGATTTCCTCACCTTTGGCCACTCCCATTGTTCGCTGACCTCAACCTGAACCGGGGGCTGAATTTCCCAGGGCTGCAGAAGGTCCGAACGCCCAAGACATGCTGGATACAGGAGCCACTTCATCATGGACAACCAGTGTGGAATTCCAGGAGAAGGACCTTCACAGTGCAACAGATTCCAGATCTGATCCCTGAACAAGATGACCACGAGGCTTCCCTTCCTGGTACAGAAACCCCTGACCAGAGACCAGGGGTCACCTCACAAGCTTCGTGGGGGCTCCAGAGATTTACGAAGCAAAACAAAAACACCTATGGGTGGCCATGTTCAAATATTACCAAAATAAACCGTTCACCAGGGAAGGGGTCAAGAAAACAAAAAAACAAGCCAAACGAAGAATTCATTAAACACACAGAATAACCCCAATACACTCCCTACCTTCTAAAACTCTCCTACATGTTGATGGTTTTCCTGACAACCCAGAAATAACAATGCATTACCCAGGTAAGGCTGGTTGTTTTTTTGGGGGGGCGGCACTGAAAAGGTCACCTTTTGCGCTGCCCCTCTGTTTGCATGTCTGTCTCCCTTCAGTTGATGAGAAAGGTCAAGTTCAAAGCCTGTTGTCCTTCAAAGGAGCGAACGACAGAGTTCCTCCACTGTCTCCCTGCCAGATTTGGGGTGGGGGGTGGGGGTGTTCTCCCCTGACGGGGGCTCCAAAGCTACATGCCCAATTGGATAATTAACCCGTTACTCATTACTCGGGCACAACATGGACACCCCGACTCGGGGCCTCAGGAGATGAAGAGGGCTTGGGTTTAGGGCCTAGAAGGCAATGGCTGGTAGCCCCTGCTGCATCGCAGTTTCAGCAAACAGTGTGTTGCCAAACATCAATTATGGATCATGTGATCATCTGCAACACGGCGTTCATGCTGACATGTGTTTTGTGACTTTTAATTATTGATGCGAGAATTATGAATGGGTGCTCTGAAAAGGCCACCATAGGGGGAAACGAGCGTGTTGGTGGACGGTTAAAGGATGTAAACATGTGGAATGGAAACAGGGCTCCACAAGGGGGATCCTGGACTAACGAGGGCCAACATGGACGAGCTCAAATGTAACAGCAGATGCAAGAATTCTTTTTTTGAAACCACAGACCATGAGGTCTTAGGAGAAGCCTGAGCCATCTGAGTGCTGTAGATCTGAAGTAAAGCCAGGACTCGGTAGGTACAGAAAACACAACAAAACCGAGTCTGTTCCCGATGCTTCTAGCTAGGAGCATCCTATTCTGGATCATAAAAGTAGCTTCATCATCATTATACAGCTACATTACGACATGACTCTGTTATTTTGGTTTCACACTAGCTAAGCCTGTTGTCCGATGTGCTCCGTGGGATGCCGTAAAGTGTCCATACTGTCGTCCCCAGACAAGCAGCCTCTGACGACCCACTGCCACTAGCCAGTGATTCACACTGATAGCGAGACTCAATACGCTTCAGCCTGAATTAAGGCGTGGCACCTGCAACCACAGGGGAATTTATACTGAAAGATTCTTCGTTCTGATTGGCTTCTCTTCGGTCCTTAGTGGTTAGGCCTCGTTGCAGGTGTGATGCCCCGGAGGGAGACTGCTGTTAGACCCGAAGGTAGGCCGTCAGACTGTACACCCACTAAATCACTCAGGCACATGTGCAACACTACCTATATATAAATGTCTATTTCTTTATCTTTTTTTTTTTTAATAATTACCTGCAAATTTGAATATTTTCACCATAGTGGAGTATTTGTTTTTATACTCACCAACATATTTATTATCATATTCATGCGTTTACTTATTTATTTTTATATAGAAATTGTTGAATGCCGCGTTGGTTATTCTCTTTTTTTTGTCTTTTGTGTAGCAACATACTGCGCAGTCTGTAATTACAAACAATTTCCTGCGGGATAACAAAAGTATTCCGATTCTGATCCAAGCTCAATTGCTATAATAACATTTTCAGCTGAATTAACGTATGTGATCTGCATGTCATAAGCTGTAAGCTGGGCAGAAGTTTCCGGAAGGCAGCCAAACGTAACACTGGTGAGTGACAGGTCAACGGTCAGTCCACTCTGCCCCTTTTCCATCGTCGCACTCATTTCAGCCAACGCCATTCTGCTTTTCGCAGCTCTCCTTTAGAAATAGGCACTCCCCTCGAACCCGTAAATAACCCTAACCGCGCTGGCTGGCCTTCAGCCGTGCCCCAAACGTTTGGACGTAGAGTCGTATCCAAGGTGGAGGCCGATCCTCGGCTCGGCGCCCCACCCAAGGGAGCGTGTGCCCGTCTTGGGTGCCCCGCAATGTGGACGGCAGGTGAAGTTCCATGCTGATGTCCATCAGTCCTCCCACCTCTGCTGTTTTGCTCAGGATGCAAATAAAATAAAAGGTTTCCAATCAAGTAGATAGGGGCAAACTGATTGCAGCGAAAATTCTTAAGAGGCAGAATTAATATTTCTTGTGTATCATATGTATTATGTGTCGCGCGTAATAAAACATACAGTCCTCTATGTCCCTCTCTGCTTCGGTAAGGTAATTTAAACACAAATGTCAAAGAATTAACAGCAGCACCTCAGTGAGACTTTAACCTGGACATTTTGGCAGCAAGAGGAATTGCTACCAGACTTTCTGCTCCAGATCTTGTGTCCTGTTACCCTGCATGACACTATTGCCCTGAGTTTGCCGTAGGACGCTGGGAGTTGCTATGTCACCCTTATTTAACCTGTACGACCTAGTGGTGCCTTGAGTTTGCCTGTAGGACCCTGCAGCGCACTAATAGGCTGCTGCTACCCTGGTAGCATAGGTACCTGTGCCACCTGCCTGCTGTACAAGCCGGGGTCCAAGGCCAAGCCACTGAGTGACGCCTTT
>JAODLD010000047.1:11923348-11933922 GCA_026781065.1 Mormyrops boulengeri
CCCCCCCCCCCCCCCCCCCCCCCCCCCCCCCGCCGGGGTAATGGATTAGCGAACAGAACTCAACAAGCACCTTAGAAAGCTATGGGTGCACAATATTTGACTGCCTAGACCACACCTACTTAGATGTGGTGGCCCCTCCAATCAGCAAAGGGGTCTTTATCCCGAGGCGTTCCATCTCCATGGCAACGTAGATCATCTCGTCCAATGAGGGCGTGATCAGGCCAGACAACCCAATGATGTCTTTGATAGAAAAGAACCCCCCTGATTAGTCTCAACAGCAGCAGCATTCTGGTTTTCTAAGGGGGCGTGGCCTATAGGGAGGAAGCATGTTGTGACCAGGATTTTGACATGCTCCAGTTCCATAGTCCTGTAAGATTACAATTAATACAACCATGCTATGTTTGTGTACTCTTTTGGTCCTCAACCTCCAAGTCAGAGGCTGTAGTTGTTCATTTAAGTACTCTGTGACTGACTTCTTATACTCAGCTGGTTGGTTGAAACAAATCTTTGTCCACGTTTCTACTTCCTGGACCTGAACTTTCCTCCTCTGTGTCTAATGGATGAGTTACTTCCCCAACACTGCCCGTCCCATAGCTTCTCAGAAGGTAAAATGGAGTACACTGATCTACTGCAGATCCTCGGTCTGATGTCTGAAGGGACTCTCACACCAGCTGATTAGAACAGCAATTAAAATTAGTAAAAAAAAAATTTTTAAAAACACTCATAGAGATGCTCATTAGCCTCCTAAACTCCCTACTGCATTTTAAGGAGGAGCTGATAAGATGTGCCGTTTTGAGTTTTAGCCCTTGAAAGTCTCAAGGGTCCACAGGGTCCACACACTCACACACACACACTCACACAACTACAGGGCCAATTTAGACTCACCAATCAACCTATCCTGCATGCTTTTGGACTGTGGGAGGAAACCGGAGCCCCAGCGAAAACTAATTAATGAACTTGATTAGTCAAAAAAAAAGTTAATGAGATATTGATTAGCTAAACAAGGTTGAGTCAAAAAAATAATTTGAGTATTGGATGGTTGCTGTAAATACTGAGGTGACTTTAGGAGAGGTTTGGAAACAGCTAAGCTAACACACTTTGACAGGCATAATGTCAGTTTTACACCAACGTGATCATCATTTAAGCATCATTTTCCTTGGCTGCCTAAGACTTTGCACAGCACTGTATATATATATACATACTTAGTCAAATCACTGCAGGTAACTTCACGACAATACCCCTATACCAGAAACCCACCCCCTTCTACAATTCATAAATCTCCAACCAAAATCTGGGTTCAGACTGATATGTCGGAGGTAATGGGGAGGCCACGTTTAAAGGCCAGGGCAAAACCGGACACTGTACGACAGCAAAAGTGCTCCCCCAGCTGGACGAATGTAGAAACGCAACTACTCTGCAATTTCCCACGTGATAATTGCATTAAGAAGGAATTATTGTCCTGGGGTAACCATGCATCTCCGAGAACACAATACAGACCCAAAGTAACACGCTGAGAAGAAAACAGAACAGAATTACCAAGGTGAGTAAGCAGAACCACCCAGAAGCTGAGACTTACTCACGCAGAATAAGCTGACATCTACCGACCGAGAGGAAGGTTGTATATCAGACACTACTGACTTAACTGAGTTCATAATATTACCCATGTGAGTCAGCAAAATATCCACCCAGGCTGTCACATGTCATCAAAACTTATGAGTTATGACCAAAACCAGTGTCCTGTACTACGAAGCGGGGTTACTGGCTTATCGGGGTAACTTGTCGGATTTAAGGTAGACTGGGAAAAACGTAAGTGAATGAATATGAAGGCCACTGGTGTCTTAGGCTCAGATTTATCCTGTGACAAATTCCCAGTTCAACTATATACTCTGTTAAAAAAAAAAAAACAGTATAATTTACATACCTGCTACAAATACAGATAGACCATCAAAAAGCTCCCTTTTTCTCAGAATAATTGTCAGCGTAGTTACTGTGTTTCGCCTGTGTGGGGCAGTACTGGCGTGTTGCTTAAGACATGAGATCTGCTGCCATGTGGCTGGCAGGACCTTCACGGGGACGGCAGGCGAGGGGGACTCTGACGGCGACCTACCTGCTTTCTTGTTGAGGGCCTCTCTCAGGATCTTATCACATGGGGTCATAACCCCGAGATCGATCACTCTGAATGGGAGGAGAAATGGAAGTGAAATGGATGCATCTTTGTGCAACTTTACAGACCCAAAGAGCAAAACATTTCAATTAAACGCAGACTCCCGTGCAACGTCCACGCTACCAGGAAGTTTATTAGCAGCATGGAAACCCACAAGACTAAAGAGCATTACTCTTTCAATTGGAATGATTGATGCTGCTATTTATTTTCCAATTATTCCCTCACCAAAAGCAATTCAGGCACACACCACACTCCGAAGACCACCCCCCCCGCGCTTTCCTTGAAAGATAAAGTAATTTACAGATTCGCCCGCTTAAGCGTAATGTTTTCCTCACTTCATCGTGCTGCTTTATCCGTCACAAGCCTGTCACGGATGCTTGCTCTTCAGATGGAGGGTTTCCACAACGTGGGGGCCACCATTCAGTCACCCTGCCACGGTAAATAAGCGACCGACTGGGCTCATAACTAAGGCAGGGGAGCTCACCGAAAATTGTTGCATCCCAGGACCACGGAGACAATGTTCTTGCCGATGTCGTGCACGTCGCCCTTGACGGTGGCCAACAAGATCGTGCCCTGATAGGGATCCTGTACGACAGCCATGCGGAGAACACGTGTGAGGCAGACAAACGTTATAGGGCGTGAAACCTCGAGGGGTTAAATCCTGGTGTACGGATTATTTAGATTCTCCGATGGTGCCAGTGAACGCTTCCACCATGTTTGGTTTCAGGAGAGCATAAACAGCTTCTGGCGCTTGGCTCTAAAACTGCCGAAATATAAACACGCTGTTTGGCGCCTGGCCGCGTCCCGAGCTGGAACGGGAAACACCCGCGTCAGGACGTGAAGCATGGGATTCCGACTCACGATTTCCTCCGCAGACCCCGTGGCGGCCATCATAGCCTCCCTGTCTTTCTCCATGAAGGGAATGAGGTAGCCCACCGCTTTCTTCATCACGCGGGCGGACTTGATGACCTGACGCAGGGAACAGCGGGTTAGGGGCCGTGAAAAGGCCCCCCCCCGAAAACATCACATGCCACACATACCAGACATACAGCAACGTGCTTACTGAAGGTACTCAACTCTGCTAAGCTGAAAAATCATTAAAACAATATGCATCATTGTTTCTGGATGCTGCGACCAAATCAGCTTCATTTCGGTACAGAGCTGTGGATTTTTCACTTTAAATTCACATGTATGAATGGGTTTAACACCCATGAGATTTAATCCCGCCCCCCACCCATGCCCACCTGCGGCAGGAACATCTTGCCTGCCCCAAACAGGTCTCCAACCATCTTCATCCCGTTCATCAGAGGCCCTTCGATGACATGCAGGGGTCGTGGGTAGTGATCCGTCTGTGCCCTGGCTTCCTCTGTGTCCTCCAGCACGTACTTCTCGATGCCCTGACCCCAGGGAAAAAAATTAATAAACTGCATGAGCCCCTGAGCACAGCCATTGGGTCTGGGAAGTCGAATCGGATCGGGATAAGCTGGATCCTGACCTTGATGAGCGCATACTCCAGTCGCTCCTCGACGCTACCCTCTCTCCACTCGTCCGTCTGGATCACCTTCTTCCCGCCCTTGACATTGTTCTGCAAAAATGGGATACCATGTGTCCATTATTTCATACCATTATACCTCCTGCATGTTTCACCCCGATATATGATATATGACGGTATTAAAAAGATCAATCATGTAGGCTACTGTAAACTCCGGAATCAGAGACAGCCTAAAGGAGATCATCAGCTCGGAAGTTGAGCGCTGGGGAAATGAGCAGACAATTTCTTGTCGAAGAGATAAAAGGACCCTTTGTTTTTGTGGCATTTACCGACACATGCGTGATATTCATTGACTTTTTTTTTTTTTCCATAAGTGAGGCTCCGATGACTGCTAACACTGTGCGGTGAGGCTCCGATGACTGCTAACACTGTGCGGTGAGGCTCCGATGACTGCTAACACTGTGCGGTGAGGCTCCGATGACTGCTAACACTGTGCAGTATAATACATTGCCTCAGTACAGCATTGTTTCATATATAGAAGAGCATCGGCATTTTTTACAGTATTATAAATAACACTTTTGGGATTTATAAATACCGGGGTATACCATGATAACATCATGCCGCCCAAGCCTAGTCGGAACCCCAACAAACCCGGTCCTGATGTGGTTCTCCAGGTGGTTCAATAGCACCAATGTGCCACACGGTAAGTACCTGGGCATAGAGTAGGAGTTTCTCTGTGGCTTCAGGGTCTCTGTTCCAAATGAGGTTCTCACACATCTGCAGCAGCTCCTTGTCGATGTCATCGTAGACCGGGAGGTTGCCTGCATTCACGATGCCCATGTCCATGCCATCCTGGGGGGGGGGTCACAAAGATGTTTTATGAACACGACACCGGAGCAAAGCAGACGTCGCGCGGGCTCTCCCGCCACGTACCTTGATAGCATGGTAGAGGAACACGCCATGCATAGCTTCTCTGATGGCCTCCATCCCACGGAACGAGAAGGAGAGGTTAGACAGGCCCCCGCTGACCCGGGCACCTGGGAGAGTTTCCTGTGGGAAGCAAAAGTATTTCCAGGTGAAAGGTCATACATTTTCCAGATGCTGCTCCAAAAAGACTTAAACTATTCCTAGTGTTCCATCTGATATTATGGGGGCGAAGTTGTTTTCCTAGTTACATCCAAGCTGAATCCTAAACACTAGCCTGTATCCCCATGGCTGGGTTCCATACGCATCCAGAAAAATGCCTCACCACGGCTGCCGACATGATACCACCTCCAATTCATCTAATTTAGCATAATGGCTCAGCTAATTGAATTTCTTGGACGCGAACCACACCGTAATAAAAAACCAGCACTACCTTGATGAGTCTGGTGGCCTCCATGAAGTTGATGGCGTACATGTTGTGCTCTTCCATGCCAGTGCCGATGGTGAGGACGTTGGGGTCGAAGATGATGTCATTGGGGTTGAAGCCCACTTTGTTGACCAGGAGGTGATAGGCTCTGGTACAGACCTGCACTTTGTGCTCCGTGTCCGTTGCCTGCGAAGGCAGAGGTAGTGCCGCACACCCCCACAGTGAGCAGAGGCAACACACCATGAAGAGAGAGTACGGGTACAAGACCACGAGATTTCAGCACTCACAATAACTTCAGCTGTGAGCTGGGTCCACCACGGGACCCTCTTTTACAGTGCATACTCTACCTACCTACATGTGAGCTAAGGACGGCAATCACCATGGCAACGATACAGCAAGTGTTCCAGCTTCCATTCAGGATCTGCTACTCATGATCCCGGGGGACCCACTAGTAAGGGTGTGGCTCTGCACCCCACACGAGAAATCACAGAATGGTGAGACTAACCTGGCCCTCCTCATCGAAAGCCATGACGACCACGGCGGCCCCGTAGCGGTGTACGCTCCTGGCCCTCTGCAGAAACTCCTCCTCACCCTCCTTCAGGCTGATGCTGTTCACGATGCACTTGCCCTGGCAACATTTCAGGCCGGCCTCGATCACGGCAAAGTTGGACGAGTCGATGCACAGGGGAACCTGAGGAGCATCGAGAAGACACCTCGGCACGGAGATAAGGATATCTGGGCCTACGCATGGCTTTCCCTCAAAATGAAGGGCCCAACACCCAACCCAAAGGATGACGGGATGATAGTGGATGTCCTCGCTTACCCGTGCGATGTCCGGTTCAGATGCGATGAGGTTACAGAAACGGGCCATAGCCACAGGACCATCCAGCATCCCCTCGTCCATGTTGATGTCGAGAACTTGGGCGCCCATCTCAACCTGAGTCTTGGCTATGCTCAGGGCTTCCTGATGGCGCCGGTCAAATGTGCAGACATGAGACGAGACCAGAAAGTACACCAGCGAAACCAACCCCACTAAACGTGCCCACCTCATATTTTCCCGCCATGATCAGCCTGGCAAACTTGCGGGACCCCGCCACGTTGCAGCGCTCACCGATGTTCACAAAGTTGGTGTACGGGCCAATACGAAACGGTTCCAGACCTTCACAGAGAGGGACCGCAAAAAAAACACACAATGTTTTCACCGCCTGAACGTGATACTTCAGAAGTTTTATGGTGTGAAACTGATGTGTCACAACAGAAGAAAATGCCTGGCAAATTTAGCTGAGCTTAGTGATACTGGACACCATATCTGATGGAAGTGAGTAATTCTGCTTAAAAATACTCTATAAATTCTATGAAAACTATCTATCTAGTTCAGGGTAAAAAGTTTTTACCCTGACCAGGAAAAGTGGTTGGTGGACAGGTGGAGAGTCTGAATCTTAACTGCTCTGTGGAGCATTAAGTAGGAGATACACCAGTGCAGTACCTAAGAGGATCTACAGAGCGGGGAAGCCTCAGCCAAAGGCCCGAGGGAGCTGCTATTTCAGGAAAGTAGAATTCAAAAGCGGCTGACGTCCAACCTGAGAGGAGCATGTAGTCCCCAAAGATGTTTTCAGGTGGCACCCGTGGTTGACAGTGCCGCACTGCGTCAGCAATGGCTCTGGGGGGGGGGGGGAGGGGAGGGAGGTTTAAACCCACAAAAATGGATGTGTAAGGCCACTGAAAGGAGAGATGCGGCTTTGACTGTCTGCAAGGGCGTATGATGTCCGATCGCGTCACAAATGGACAAGAAATCACAAAACTCACGTCCATTTTCACAGCTGTATGTACCGGGATAGTCAACCTGCCCCTACATGGACAAACAAGGCATGCGTGCGTGTTTTGATAGAAAAAAAAAACTGTGGGCTACTATAATTGAACTTTTTAAATTTTTGATTTTGTTTTCCTGTCTACATCACACTTAAATGGTCAGACTGACAGTGTTTAAAATGTCAGTCATATTCCCATTTATATTCTATTCATTACAGTTTACTTTCACTTAAACCATCGAGATTGTAATTTCAACTCGGTGTGTGACTCATGGATCATACAGCTGTAGATACCGATAAAGATATTTTGACGTCAGATCAGACCCGCTGGCGCTGTCGCCCTTCAGAGTCTCTTTTCCCACAGTGCCTGCAATGGCCCCGCCTACCAAATCCACCGTACCGCTCTCCGCAACAGTACACTTAGAGCTCAACCAATCCATCTGAGCGTACGTGAGCACGTTCCTCACCGGATGTGAGCGGGAGTTGTTCCACAACAACCACCGACGATGTTCACCAGCCCGTCTTTCGCAAATTCCTGGAGAAAACACAAAAGGCCTCATGTAAACACACATGAATTCATTCATAAGCTCAGTCAGTCAATAGAGATCAGCTAACATTATTATTACTGTAATAAGGGCTTTGAGACGAATTGCGTGCCCTTGACGTTACAGACTGCTTAACGGGATTAAATATTTACTGTACAACACAAAAGCAACAAACAGCCGTGGGATCCTTCACTGATATCAATGCACTTCTTAATTATCTGAATCACTAATTAATCTCACCTTTATATGAGTGGCCGTTACTTCCGGGGTTTCATCATAGCCTCCAAATGTGTTTGGAAGACCTAATTATAGAAGGAACCACCATTTTACCACATACACATAAGTACATATGCGGGGACCTATTTATACACACAGACAGGACATCAAAGTGCCCTCAGACTCCGCCCACCTGCATTGGGATAGCAAATGACAAAGGCGGTGGTGCTTTTCCCAATGGCTTCGATGAAGGGCCTCATCTCAGTGGCCCCCAGCGCACAGTTCAGCCCGATGCTGGAGAGAGTTCAGGGGCAGAAAAGCAGACAGAGACAGAAACAGAAACAGAGAGACAGAGCAGAGACAGAAACAGAGAGACACAGACAGAAACAGAGAGACACAGACAGAAACAGAGAGACAGAAACAGAGAGACAGAAACAGAGAGACAGAGAGACAGACAGAAACAGAGACAGAAACAGAGAGACAGAGACAGAGAGACAGACAGAAACAGAGAGACAGAGAGAGACAGAAACAGAGAGACAGAGAGAGAGACAGACAGAAACAGAGAGACAGAGAGAGACAGAAACAGAGAGACAGAGAGAGACAGAAACAGAGAGACAGAAACAGAGACAGAAACAGAGAGACAGACAGAAACAGAGACAGAGACAGAAACAGAGACAGAAACAGAGAGACAGAGAGAGACAGAAACAGAGACAGAGCAGAGAAAGAGACAGAAACAGAGAGACAGAGACAGAGCAGAGAAAGAGACAGAAACAGAGACAGAGCAGAGACAGAGACAGAAACAGAGACAGCAGAAATTACAGTAATAAATACCCTAATGCTATTTCAACATGTATCCACTGTAGCCACCATTAAAACTGAAGCTTAAATATAATTCTCTTATTTTTCTTCGTCACTGCATAAGGGATGTTATTAACATTTTTGCTGCGTATGAAATTAAACTTCAGGTTTATTACTAGATACTTATCATTAAGTTCTTTTGTATCAAGGACTAAACTTCCTCCCAGATGCTGAAATATGCTTAGCCATGGTATCTACCGTACAACTTAGATGGCTTTCCGACTATTTAACTGCCTACGTTATCTGATTATAAACTAAGTACTAAATATTTACTAGGAGCGGAATGAGAGGAAGTGCTTGGTATTAGCTAAGTAAATTGCCCTAGTGAAATACGTTTGTGCCGGTAACATGGGACTGCTCAGTGTAATCGCCGACGGTACGAGAGTCGCTCCCCAACCTCCAGGGTTTGCAGTCCTGGCTGCTCCATACTCACCAGAGCGGGTTGGAGTGGGACACGCTGATGACGAAAGCCTCCCCAGTCTGTCCTGAGAGCGTGCGACCGCTCTTATCCACGATGGTCCCAGAAACCTGGCAGGCGGGGAATGGGGGTCCCGAGAGGTGGAGGGTTACAGACCCGACATAAATCGACACGTGACATCCATGACACCCATAAATCGACACGTGGCAAAATAAACACAATAAATAGTGGTGCTATCTGTTTTTATTAATTGCTCAGACACTATCTTCTAATTATTTTTCTTAACATTTATTTATCTCATTAATCTTCCTTAATATTCTGTTTTTCAGGATTCTATTTGTGTAGGTTTTTCTGTTCGTGCTGTGTCCACTCTCCTTGCACCATGTTAGTTCAGCATTATATGCATGTCTGTACACTATGCACTTTGCTGCTGTATGAACCAGAATTTGCCCCTGGGGATGCAGAAAGTTTTGCAGACCTGATCTGATCTGAATATTAACAACAGTTAAAGTCAAGACTTACGATGATAGGTCTGCGTTCGTATTGTTTTTCAAAGAGCTGGTCAATCGCAAACAGCGCTGCCTTTTGAAAAGTAAGAGGAGGAACATTAGCTGCTTGCCATAAACAAAAACAAATGCAAACAGGCACATTTCATTCCCTTAGGATGGTGGGTGGCTCAGCAGCCATGCCGATGATCGGAAGGTCATTGGTTCAAATCCCAGGATCGGCAGAGTGATTTCACCACTGGGCCCCTAAGTGAGGCCCTTAACCCCCCAATTCTCCAGAAAATGACTGACCCTGCTTTCAAGTGTGTCACTTTGGATGAAAGCATTTGATAAAATAATTGGGATTGCTAGTGTCCGTGCGTTGTCATCACTGCTTCTCCCCTGTAATTTTAGTTGACTGGCTGATGAACGCGTCAGAGAAAAGGTCACTGAAGTCCATTGAAACAAGTGGGGCTCCTGGCACAATTTCTAACCACAGTAGGGGAGGGCTACCTTGGCATTAGCTGTGTCAAAGATGGTCTCCACCAGCAGAAGGTCCACGCCTCCGTCCAGCAGGCCACGGACCTGCTCGGAGTAGGCGTCCGCCAGCTCGTCGAAAGCTGAGAGAGACAACACGCGACAGGGGCGTGGCCCCGGCTGAAAGCTGATTGGCCCCCAGAGTGCCCCCTCCCCTGTCAATCACTGATTCAAAACATATCATTGGCTAATGACAAGGTCTGCCCTCCAATATGAATTATGGCCCCTCTTATCCCCCCTGCCTTAAAAATATCCTAGAATCCCCCCAGGACAGGGAAGCTAAGAACAGTGGAAGGCACATACTGATGTTCCTGAAATCCGGCCTTTCCACCGAGGGGGACACCGAGAGGGTCTTGTTGGTGGGTCCGATTGCCCCGGCCACATACCTCTTGACGCCTTTCAAATAAGAAGTCACAATTACAAAGTCACGCTGTGCCTACAGTACCACAGCGACATCACAGAAGATTTCAGTGTTTGAAGAGAGGGATCAGTCAGTCACAATATAACACCATCGGGGAACCAACCTTCTGACTGCAGACACTTTTCTCTTAAAATTACACATTAAAGGTTTAATATTTTTACCCATCATACCTGGGTGGTTGTTATAGCCTCTATCCTCTAACCCAGGGGTCACCAACCTTTTTGAAACTGAGAGCTACTTCACGGGTACTGAGCCATACGAAGGGCTACCAGTTTGATA
>JAODLD010000047.1:11934022-11951394 GCA_026781065.1 Mormyrops boulengeri
AGAAGAATAGCAACAGGATCAAATTAAATTTTAGACGCTGCTCACTGGTGAGTTGTGCTATTTTTAGAACAGGTCTGTTGGCGACTCATGTGGTCCTTGGGGGCATCCTGGTGCCCGCAGGCACCATGTTGGTGACCCCTGCTCTAACCTCACCTCAACGTCTCAAATTTACTAAAATCACAAAGCTTTAACTATGGAAACAGCTGCAATGTCACTGTCCAGGTTAGTCTTTCCAAACCTGGTTAAACTGGTAACTAGTCACCCTGGGGCTGGGATGAAGCTGAGCCTGACAAACCTGTCTGCGCTGTGACATCATCCACCGCCTTTCTGGCCACCTCAGCAGATGTTTTGTTCAGACGGTATGCCTGTGGCACAAATCACATATGAGCAAGTAAAACAGCATGTTCTGTTCGCGGCTTTGCGCCCATTAGGAGGTGGCTTCAATGCCCTGCTCACAGCTGCAAATATAATCACCCAACGGACCTCTGATATCACGTGACCATTCGCTTCAAACAACGTCGGCCAGAACAATCTGTCACAGACTTTAAAACGACGCTGCCATCTTGTTCGTTCTGTGTCACGCCACAACCCTAGAGGGTGCAGTATGTTTTTTATGCAGCAGACCCACATACAGAGCGTAAATAAAAGTATTGTGACGTGTGCGTGAGTCATTTTAATATAGGAGACGACAGGTCTTGTAAAATGGAAGCCGCTCTCTTTTTTTTGCAAGCATTACCGGTTTAAATCTAGCAGTGGTACAGACAGGGAGTAAACAGTGTAAACTACACTCACAGTCGCACACTAATGAAATGCACGCATTCCATGGCAAACATTATACAGGTACAGCATTTGAATTTTCAATATTTAAAGATACATGTAGTGCGGTGAAAAGCATGCTGCTAAAGGCATAATCATTCCTGCTGACCAACCATGCGGCGTCATATTATGTCAGCCAATAGTGGACAGTGGGTGGGATCAGAATAAACGTTGAGGTAGGCCTTGGGGACACTGCACAGGGGGTGAGCCAAAACATTGATTCTGCAATTTCATCTGAAGATACAGCCACCTAATGGTCACCTTAAGAATTACCAAAGATATGCAAAGGATGCGAACACAGACCCCCCTGACCTGAGACTCTCTTACCAGATTCTCCAATCCATAATCAGCCTGTGCAATGCTTGTGCTGCTGAACGTGTTGGTCTCAATGATATCAGCTCCGGCTAGCAGATACTCCTTCAGACAGGCGTGCAAGAAAAGACACTTGTTAGTCTTTTAAAGGATAAACACTGTCCTGCACACACGTGCCTATTGTGCTGCAAGAGGGATCGGAAGAAGCACATATAAATAAGGGTCATTTCTGCTTCATAAGAAGTGTCACAAAATGATTAGAGCTGCAACAAAAAAATGTAGCATAAGTGTAAAAACATTTTTAATAAATGTGTGCAATTATAAATGAACCCATTGGAGGAGATTATAGAATAACCATCATCTTTTGATGTACTTTTAATTGTATTTCATGGAACCCCTTGGGGTGATCATTTTGCTACGACTTTGACATGAGTATTAAACTGTAATTGCTATTCTACAGACTTTTGTTTTAAGTGGACATCAGGCACTGCAGGGTCTGGACTCCAGCGTCTGTGCAGTGGAGCAGTGGCATTAACAGTGCGGTACCTTGTGGATCTTGTAGATGACGCTGGGCTGAGTGATGCTCAGTAGGTCGTTGTTGCCCCTCAGGCTCTTGGGATGATCCTGAAACTCCTCCCCTCTGAAGTCCTGCTCCTCCAGGTTCCTCTGCTGCACCATGGTGCCCATCCCACCATCGAGGACCATAACTCTCTTCCGGAGCAGCTCCCTGAGCTCATCTTCCAGGCCACCTGTTTCACATTTTTCGTCTTATCTCGCTCCAGCAAACGAACCCGCTGTTGCCATTTGTCGGCATGTCGCATATCTACAAGCATGACGTCACCACTTAAAGCGATCGTCATTATTAATCAAAATATCTCACAAAATTGTCGGAACCCATTTGTGGCAAGATAACCATCTACTCCTGAGCTGTATGTAATTTCAAGATTCAGACAAAGGCGACACGCGTCTTCTCACTAGCAATTCTCATCAACAAGCAAGTCAATTAAACCAGTGCCAATGTTACCTGTCACTACACCTATATCGAAGACATTTGGTAGACAAATAGTCAAAGAATATGGCAGAAAATCCAAACGTCACTTAGCAGCTAATGATGGCAAAGTTCAAAACTACACAGCAAATACAATGTTACCGCAACACGCGGCGGCAGCCGGCTAACAACCTAAATAGTATTTTGCAAGCTAAACAAACACGCGGTTATAGTTCGCTAGCATGCATTTAGTTATTCTTTTTTGTTTGTTTTACGGTTTTGTTTTGTTGAAAACTGGCATGCTATTCCGGTACTTGACTAGGCAATACGTGACAGCACGTGAAGTCCAGTCCCGGGTTGGGTAAGCGACAGCACGCGGAAGAGCGGCAGCCCCGGCACGCGGAAGAGCGGCAGCCCCGGCACGCGCAGACAGCACGCGTTGTGCACAGCTCATACCCGGTCCGGATGAATACTCGTGAATGGTTGGGGCCATCCTGCAAATCCGTGATCCGACTGTAACTTTCCAGGCTGTCGCCTTGGGGCAGCACGGTAAGCGCGTAATCGCACCTTTCTGGTCCGTGGGCGCGCAACTTTCTCGGACGGCCTTGGGGCATCGGGCGCGAGCTGCACGCAACCAGCGACTGCAGAGCGCATGCGCCGAGTCGCACATGTGTGGCTCGGAAGGGTGACTGGGTCGGCGCTGTGGTTTTGCCCAGTTATCCACGCTGGGTAATAATCTGATTATGTGTACATGCTGGATCATAGTTTTCATCATTGTTCGTCCAGGTCACACAATCTCTGGGTTTGTTTTGCTAAAAAATAAAACCTTTGCACTTGAACGGGCGCCACGTTGTCAGTCTTTACAATGCAGCACCCGGTGACTCACTGAGTCACGCCCCTTCTGATGCGTTTAGTTAAGGGATCTCCGTGTATCGTAAATCGTCAGGACATTTCAGTGATTACTTTTGTGGTACCACGCAAAAGCTGGAAATGCTTCCTGTTAGTCGCATTACTGAACGAATAATATTTAAACGTTCACGTGTATAAAGCCAATAAATTATAAAATAAAACAATGAAACGATGACATTTCTTAACTGGATTTATTTTACGTTCGAGTCTGTGGAAAAGTACAAACAGTTTGTTCAAATTTTAGAATGTGTTTTAAACATTAACACATTAACTACTGATTGACCGGTTCTGGCTCTTTCTTCTACATGGTATCCCAAACACAATTTACGGGAGTACGGGAGCAGAATGAATTCCACGGGGGACAGTCTGTTCCGTTTTGGACGAAGTCTATCATGGTTTGTGTAAATGACGACATAGGCACGAGCGTAAATTTTATTTCTGGTGTTTTCTGTGCTACACCAAATTCTTTCTTTTAAGTTATTTACTTAATGTTCTGAGCAAAAGCCTAATATCCAATTTGAGAGTAGGTTTCAGTTAACACTTTTTGAATCTTTGCGCTTCTACAGCACGTGATCCCTTTGGATTTTAACGTTTTTAACATTGGATTTAAATACCAAGAACTATGAGGTACCACACGTTAATGTATTATGCATACTGCATAACATGTTGTTTCTTTTGATATATGCAGTTCAGGATTCACAGGGAGAGGAGAGAAAAAAGCGAGTCGTGGAAAGTGGATTTAAGAAGCTAGCATGAGCAAGGCCAGACAGGCAACCACTAGAGGTCACTTTCTCCATACAGGGCGGTGGAGAAGGCCGTGTAGTCCAGAGCTCCCGGCACCTTATCGGGCCCGTTGTAGGGGGGCATTCTCATGATGCAGTACTCGGCCTGGTCTGGCGGCAGCTCCCGACGCAGCTCCTCCACCAGGATGTACGGCTGTGGGGGAACGAAGGTGCCATGTTTATCGCGGTCAGAGAAGGATCAGCTTTCTGCTGAGCATTTTTTTCCCCTGTGTCTTATCAGTGTTCTGGTAGCAACTACTTTCCATTCTGTCAGACATGAGGGGCTAGCAGGGGTCCTCTGAGTGTGTGTATTTAAGGTGGGGGTGGGGGATATACAGAGCCCAATTCAGCCATATGCAATGTAGGCAGCTACCTAGGGACCGATCAACTTAAGAGGCCCCAGATAGTCATGTTACACACAAACATACATAGATATACATGATATTTAAACATATATGATTTATAAATAAGAATAATCACACCAAATTAAAGCAATAGGCAATGTTTTGATGGCACAAGTAAGCTACTAATAGACCACTGTCTATTGTCTCCTACATGACATGCTTATATGAATGAGAAGTATGTTGACAGGAGGCGGTTCAAAAAGAAATCTGTCTGTCTGCCTAATGTTCTGTGATGCCTTAATCCGGCCTTGGGAGTGTGAGCAGGGAGGCAGGGCCGAAGAGCGGCTTGCAACCTTATCAGCGGCCAGGATCTTGAAGGAGGCCACGACCTGATCGGCCGTGTCAGTCTCGCCCGTCTCCCGGGTCATGAAGTCGACAAAGGACTGGAAGGACACCATGCCGGTCTGGTTGGGGTCCACCAGCGCCATGATGCGCGCAAACTCCGCCTCCCCCTGCCAAGTGGGAATGCAGCCGGTTTAGAGTCAATGGCCGCCAGAGCGGGCCGGCCTCCTGGCTAATGCCATCCATCCAGCCACGGCCTGAAATTTTATCCTCAATAAACAGATGTCTCAGAGTAATAGAAAGCTCACCCGTAACCTTTTGGCGTTCATCAACACTAAGGGAATACCTTAATACTAAGGGAATACCTTAATGTTGCACTCTGGTGCATGAGGGATCTTCAGCAGTAATATAACTAAAATAGTAGTCATATGAGTTTGCACCTGTAAGTGCGTGGACCAATATATGCACGTATTGGGATAGCCCTAAAGACTCGGCCCAGTCGACTACTCCCCCCAGCTGTTCCAAATGCCGCTGCACTGACTGGCACCAGCAGCTGGATATCGCATGTCCTAAAAAGTAAGATGGTCCTCTTGCATCAACTGCTGATGCAACTTTTTCTATATTTGTGTCAGGGAAAATCAGGTAATGTGAAAGCAGTTTAAATATCTGTACTTTGCGGCGCCCCCTGTTGGGTTGTGTTGCTTCTGCGTCAGACTCCATATGAAGGCACATGTAATATTCCTACCAGAGCATAGCCCATGGAGATCAAGCAGGCTCTGAAGTCATCTGTCTCCATCCCTCCTTTCTTCTTCTGTGGGACATGGTCGGAGGAGGGGGCACAACACCGGGGAGCAGACAGTGACCGGGGCGACGTCATAGGCAGAGAAGAGAGAGAGGCCGCTGAAACAGACAGACAGACACACACGGACACACAGGCCAGGGTTGACACACACGGAACAGACAGACAGGGAAAATGGGGACACAGGGACACAAGAGACGACAAGTAGGACAGAGAGCAGAGAATCGTTTTAGTGTGTTTACTTTTGCCAGATCACATTTCTTTGAAGGAATCAGCCGGTGTGTTCATAGCTCTCTATAAATGATCGATTCAGATTCCCTTTCTGCCGATTGTATCAACAGCAATTTGGAGACCAAACAAGAATGGAAAGAGTTAAAAACATCCGAAAATGATGAGAAAATCCATCATTCTGCATGGAAAAGCAAGCAGTTTGCTGGTTCAGAAACCGATGCTCCCGTTTGGGATGAATGTGGCGAGAGCCAGGGGAACGGAAAGAGCTCAGTTATCATCCGAGCCACGGGTCGTAAGGATTCGCGGGATCTGCTGTCATCAGGGGCTCCTGTCAGGGGCGCCATGCGGATCTTTGGAGAGGGGAAGCCCATGTGTCGACCACGGCGGAAAGGGGACCAGGTGGCACGGAGAGGTACCTGCTCACCGCTTCCGGCGTGGGCTGGAACCCTCAGGCACGCCACGGACACCTCAGAGGGTGGCTCGCCCAAGCCACCCTAGAGTTGTGGAAGTTTGTTCATGCTGCATGGCATCCACGGGGAAGGAGGGAAGGGGAGGGGGGCAACAGTCACTGGGGTTAGTGAGGTTAGCTGGGGAAATGCAGAGCAGAGGACACACGATGGTGTTTACTCAGCTTAGAGATCAGGAGCTAGCTCTGATTAGCAGGCGAACAAAGGTAGCGTGTGTGGATTTGCCATTTACTGGGTCATCAGATACTACCATCATCAGGAATGGCAGCAAGTTGTCTATCTGGAACTCGAAGAGCAAAATTTCCGAAACTCACAGTCCTTGTTTTGTTGCTGCTGAGATGAGACTGCGAATGACCTAAAGTTACGCTTCCTCAATATATGTTACAGTATTGGGAACCAGAGCTCACTGTCCTCGTGTGATCCAAAGAAGAACTTTTGGTAAATTTCCAAAACTCATTTTTCAAAAGTCCACAGAAATGGTCTGAAAATGTATCCAGTGGACTGGGTGAGTTCAGGAAATTTGCTCTTCTATTGTTGACTTGTTTAGCAAGTCAAACTGTTCATAGCATTTTACTCCAGCCACCGTGGGCTCTGATTTTCATTTTAATTTCCTTTCAGTTTCTTTACTTCAGGATATACTGAGTGAACATATAGTTGTGGAACTGATTAATTTTCAAATGGTTAATTATTAAACTATTAATTTCTGGGGTGCTCTAAAAGCATAGCCTTTCTGTCAAAGTGGCACATGCGTGTCAATAATCAGGGGTGTATGCCAAGCTCCAGGTATACTGCCAAGGCAAACTGCAGGAAGCCCTCAGGCCGGAACACTGTACCCGGTCGAAGTGGCTGAAGGAGGAGCGGAACTCGTTCATCTGGGTCTGGCTGATGCCCTTGGCGTCGCGGGTCAGTATCTGAGTCTCGATCTCATTGATGGTCCGGGCGATGGTGGTAAGCAGCAGCTCCCAGCCCACTCGGATATGCTGCCACCGTGAGGGGAGACGGGGAAGTGTGCTCAGAGCCGCCATACCGCTATGTTACAGGCATGGCCCAGGACCGGCGGTGCCAAACCAGATTACAGGGCATGCCCTCACCACAGTCACTCTCCCATAAGAGATGCACACTGACATTTAAAAAAAAACTGATTATATATAGAAATTCTACATATTTTCCATTCTACTGCAATACTTCTGATTCATGGTACTGGTGAAAGTCCAGCTATTAACACTGAAAGCAGGTCACACACCATAGGGAACTGGTCCATACAGGTACAGGAGATAGTACCTCCTGTTATTTAGATTAAATTATGGAACAAGTAACTCTGAAATAACTCATAATTGTTTTCGTCACTAAAAAATTTCTATTCTTTGGAAAAGTTCACTATTATATCCTCTAACTTTAGCTACATATGTAGTCATGGCAGAGACTTGAACATTGGTCCCAGAGGTGTGAGGCAACAGCGCTAACCATCATGCTGAGTCATGAATGATTATATATTACGTTATCGATACTCATTGTGCATAGTCCTGCCAGCCCGAATGGAATGTAACCGAGGTGCGTGCAGAGCACGCAGTGCAGGCCAATACCTCCATGGTGTAGTTGGTGTGCTTGTTGTCGAAGATGAGTGACTCCTGGATCAGCTGGTGGTCCTCCTCCAGCTTGTCGGTGTTGGGCTTGTAGTTGATGATGGCTTGTTCATACTGCTTAAGCTGCGTCATCTGGTCCTCCAGCGTGCCACTCACCTCCACGGAGCAGTGGCTGATCTCCTGCAGGATGTCATTCGGGTTCGTGTCTTCGGTTAGACCCGCTCGGTAATTCACTCTTTTTCTCTGTGGTATTATCATTATTCATTTTTTGTTTACCCAAAGACAACAAGAAGGATGAGTGTATAACTAAATCAAACACGGCAAGATGGATGTAATTACAGTATTACAATTAGTGATGGCCAGATGAAGCTTTCTGTATGTTTTGACTGCACTAGATGGCGCTCTTGGTTTACTTTGGGTTATGCATTCAGCCTTTTTTTGAACAGAGTGCACCATCTAGTGGTGTCAGGAAATACAGCAAATGGTTCATGAAGCTTCATTTGGCCATCACTAATTGCAATATACTGTACATCATAGGTAGGCAATCTTATCCTCAAAAGGCCAGTGTGTATGCAAATTTGCAGGATAACCTTTAGATCAGCTGTTCAAACCCAGGGGTGAGGACACTTCAGCTAATCAGTCCTCTGATTAGTAATCAAATTGGGTATGTGAAAACCCACATAGCCAATGGTCCTTTCTGGATAAGATTGCATACCCCTGTTGTACACCAATGTTTCTCAACTGGTGGGTCATGACCCAGAAGTAGGTCGTGGGACCATTTCCATTGGGTCACGGAGTGCGTGGTTAAAAGCGAAATGTTTTCTAGTGTTGGACTTTTTTGGTTTTTTATCAGCAGACAAACCCATTCTGTTACTCTTACTGTACTGTGTCCTATTTGCTATTACTGCACTATTTTGTCGTGAAATAAATTTGGTTCAAAATTTAAAAAATTTGGGTTGTGACTTATTGACCAGGGATGTGCAGAGGGGGTGGTCAGTGGGTGCCTCTTCATTTTGCCTCCCTTTTGTGGTTATGAGTATCCCTTTTTACAGCCTGGTCAAATTTGGTTTGCAGATGGTGAACCAACCCAGCCCCCCCCGGACAGCAAAATTTACCAAGATGGACCCAGTTGAGCGCTAGACCCTCAAAAAGTCATTGCACGGTCCTGTCAAAGACTAAGGAAATATGTAGGTCCTGAGGCTAAACCAGCTAAGCACCACTGCCCCACACTGTTCTAATTCTGTTACTGGGAAAGGTTAGCAGCGTCTGACCTCCATCCTGGTCTGGATCCAGGGTCCGATGAGGTTAGCCTGGGCAGCAAACTGCCTTCGGAGGCGTTCATTGGAGTGCTGGCGGGAGAGCTCTTCCTGAAGGGAGCCGTCTCTCTGAGGGACCAGCTTCTTTACCTGCTCGGGTACATGTGCACTGGCTTCACAAATCTACACACCCACTCCCTCTGCTGGCCAGCCTTGGTAGCGCACTCATATCACCCACACGTCTGAAGGTCGAAGGCAAGTACAGTACTCACCGGGATTTTTCTAAGCAACCTTCAACTCTTTCATGCTCTGCGTTTCTTGTTTTGCCAAAGTGTTAACAGTACGACAGTTCAATAGCACATCTGAGTACAATCAATTAAAAACTTAATTACTTTATGTTAAGTAAATATTATATTTAGACATCTGAGTCTCCGATCAGGATAAGCAGCAGGGAGATGGATGGATGCACATTTGCAAATCAAGTTAAGCCTGTATGCTCAGCAGGTACTGGCAGCCTACGAAGACATGTGACCTTGGATTCCCAGGGATCTTTACTCTACTAGTCCAAATGAAGAGGTTTTTGTTCCGCTACCCCACTATCCTCTGGGTCTTCTGCTTGCACAGTCTACTGTGTATGTGTATAAACAGTGTACACATGTAAAACACAGCGATGTACAGCACATGGCTGAATTGAAATTAACATCATGGTGTTAATCCTAAAGAAACCATCTACCAAAAAATTAGCATCATTCTGCTCAATACAAAACCAGCTTCAGTGGTCACAATGATTCAGTACCACGATGCAGATAACAGAGGAAAGGAAAGAAAACAGGAGCGAAGATAATACTATGTCCTATCTTAACAACATACTTAACATAACGTTCCCTGGGTACTGGAAAGCAGATCAGGTAACCTTGAAAAATTCCTGCTATAAAAATAATCACCGTTATATGTAGATAAAGGTTAAAAACATTAAGCAGTATTAGCTATGTCAATCCTTCATAATCAAGCAAGCTTACAGTATATATCAACAATAATAACTATTACAATAAATTTGAATACATTTTTTTCCTTACAATATCTCGCCATATCTGACTGTGTCTGTATCTAACATATGGAACCATAAATGGAACCAGAAACCTGGAAGCGTGTCTGATATATAGAAGTTTCTCAGCACCAAATGGTGCATTGCTCTGTTATCCTGCTTAAATAATACGCATCAATCTTCCAGCTATCTCCATGACAACGGATTTCCCTTTACATAATGTCTCCTGCCTCGTGAAGTGATTGAGTCAGTCATGTCTGAGATGAGAGACTACCTTATCCCACTTGATGCAAATCTCCTCGGGTGTGATGTTGCTGTAGGGGTTGGACAGGTTGCCGGCGATTCCGTAGCTCTGGGCAATCTTCTGCACCTCATTGTAGATCCCAAAGATGGCCTGTCTCTCGGTCTCCGCTTCTGGAAGTGTGGCTTTGAACTGGTCATGGGCGGAGATGAGACTCTGCAGGAGTCGGGAAAGGACGGACCAGAATGAGAGACTCTGAATGCGTGGTGTAGCGTTTCACTTAGGCACCGATGTCATAGTGATGTCACGGCAATATCACAGTGATGTCACAGAGAGCAGCGGGCCACCTGAATCTCCTCGATGGTGTGTACGATGAACATGTCCCGCAGGTCCTCCATAGCTCCCTCCATCCAGTTGTTAAATGGCGCCGCCCTCTTGGCAAACTCCAGGTGTAGCTGATCAATGGTCTCAAGTAATTTCTCTGTCCTCTGAAAAATGCAAACAAAAATAAAATGGAGCTTTAACAATTTAATAACATCCATCTATCCCCAGGGCACACAGACATTCATACATAATCATACACTACAGGCAAGTTATTTATGTCACATTATATGAAAGATAATGACAAGTTCATATCCAGAGAAGATTCCATAAGAGGGCGCTGTTTCCCACATTACATTTATGACAACAGGACATAAAGGATCCACAGGACAGTTAGGTCACAGTGACAGTTAATTATAATAAAGGGTTCACATTCGTTCATGCTTCATATTCTGCACCCTCGCAACGCTGCAGTGTTCTAACTGCAGTGAAAGCTAACTATTTCAGTAGAATAGAGTGGGGACTCCGAGGACAGCGCTGCAGCCTGCCACATGACTCCCCTGGCTCTGTACGCGAGACCTTGCATGTTTTTGTGTGTGTTTGTCTCTGTCTCCTCCTGGTACTCCAGATTCCTGCCATAGACCACACTTCATTTACATGGATTGGTTTTTACAGGGTGTATGATTGTGTGTGTGTGTGTGTCCTCTGATGAACTGGCATCCCCCCACAACCTGGTTGTCATTTGTCATCTTCCTTCCCGTCCTGACAGGCTGATCAGATGGGCTGCCCCCTGGTGGCCGCTGGGCTCTAAGCAGGCACTTAGTTTGCGTATACCTTGGGTCGGCCTTGGGTAGATGCATGTTTCAGGGTCATTAACATGCTCTCAGCACTCAGCTGTAAAACCCAGCACGTACTGGCGTGTCCTCTTCTGCGGTGTCCTTCACAGACCATTATCTCTGTGTGGTCCATGCCCACCCCGAGAGGCTGGCCTACCTCCAGAGCCTCCCTCCTCTTCTGGGTCAGGGTCCCCAGCTGGTCCCACTGGTCACAGATCTTCTGGCAGCGCTCATTGATAGCCGCTGCGGCGTGGTAGTCCAGCTCACTGGTGTGTCGTGGGGGGGGAGGAGGGCATTAAGGATAGATCAGGTCCTGTTATTATTTACCAAAATAAGCCAGGCAAGAACATAACCAGTTGCAGCCTAATGCACACACCATTAACACCACAGTGCCCCCCCCCCCACTTAGCACGACACACATTTCATCATTTGCCTTACTGCTCGGCTTATATTAAAAAGAAAACATCAGGAAACATGCTAAAAAAAAATCAAGCTTTTAAGAGCCTTCGTTAGGACTCCCAGAGGCATGAAAGCATTAAACAGGGCCAAAAAAGTGTGAATGTATTCAATCAAAAAAAATGGTTTCCTGTCATTAGTCTGTTGGTTCCCAAAAACACTAATAAACCACCAGAAGTTTAACTTTCTCTATAAAGCTGAATGGGGCAGCTCATGCTAACTGTGGCTTCGCCCTGTCAAAAAAGACACATGCCAAAGTTACTGGAGGAACTCGGCTCAGAAACATAGATAAACCCAGTGTGGAACTGTAGATGAGGTTCAGACTGAGCACGTGCAGCCGGTGTCCAGCGATTGGTCTACTGCAGAGTCCAGTGGCCAGTACTGATTCTATATTCGCTTTAGCTCTTAGCAGAAGGATCTACTACAATAATGCCTTAGAGCTTAGATTCTAGCAGTTCCCAGGGATAGAACAGCTCAAGGCCAGCTAGTTTACTGTTCCCACTAAAACCCAGAGAGTAACTGATAGCCAGTGTGAAATATCACATGTGGTTGGGGATCCTAAGTGGGAAAACCGCACTGAATCCCCCGTCCGGTGTGTTGCTCCCCCCCCCAGTGCCATTCAACTGAATCATAGGTCAAAGACATTTATCTCATCTCACAGCAAACAGCTACTGGGATGCTGTCCTGTCACCTGCCTGTAGATGAATAGCCAGTTTTGTTAAGTAATCCTCCCCAGGTCATAAATGCTGAACTACCCAGTGCCCAGGGGTCATTATAGCAAGTGTATCAGCGACCTTTGACATACTGGACACTGTTCTCGAAATTTAAAGGTACAGGGCACTGTTTAACTGAACATATAACTAAACGTATAACTAAAACTGAGATCTGCTATTATCAGAGATATCCTACCGAAGTCCCCCCCCCCACCCCCGAAAACGAATCAACCCCCTAGGTGGGGTGATGAGGCAGTGACAAGGACTTGGACAGGGGAACTGAGGGGCATCTAAACCTGTAAACTTTGACACAGGCGGTATGCTGGCAAGGCCCGCCAGCCGGTCAGCGTTCCTGGACAGAAGGGTCCTGAAATAGAATGGGTCAAACAGTCCAACCACCAGACTGGGGGCTGCGTGGGGGGGGCGGGGGGGGGCGGGGTGGCACCCCCCTCTGTGCCCCCTGGGAGTGGGCAGGACAGTCATTGTTGTCACTGAATGAAAGTGGCAGGTGCTTCAGCTCTTCATATATTTAGATCCCCAGACACCACGAGTCCCAGGGGAGGGGGGGGCGATTATTGTCCCCCAAGCACCAAATCCAACATAATTCCAATTATTTGCCCCCCTGCAACTTTACAGTGTTTCATACCAATGCATACATATTAACTTTTCCCTTTTTTTACATTTTAACTTTTCCCTGTACCAGTCCAAAGTGTTGTTCCAATACCCTAATCATCATGCTGATTCTTTTCATCAAGTCCTCGTGTTTAATGGAAGTAAAGACATAATTAACCTTATAGAGCTCTGTAGATCTCCCAGGGGTGCAATTATTCTCCAAAACCATTTGTTAGTTGAGGACTTAATCCCCACGGACACTCCGCTAGCGTGATGCTAGCTTTAGAAAGTGTCTTTTCCGGTGTAATTACTTTCCGCTAATAAGACCATTCTGTAAATGAATTAGTTCTCTCCCATTTGCTAGCCGGCATGCCATCTCCCCCCTCAAAAACTGCATCACGGCCCAAAATAGACAGGGCTCCCCCGCCTGTTGTCAAGCCTTCGTCCAGGAAGCCGAAAGCCATCGATAAGAAAGCCAAAGTCCTTCCATGGTCTGTTCTGGGGAGCAGCTTCTGCCGAGTGGGGTCCCCACAAGCCTCTCTTCCAGAAAGAGGGACTAACGCTCTAGCGAGAGGTATGGGAGGAATCCTTGGATGCATGCAGGTGGGGGGTGGGGGGGCGTGGGGGGAGGTGAGGTGCACCAGCGCAGCGGAACATACTTTAGTTCTTGAGCGATGGCGGCTATCTGCTCCACTCGGTCCTGGTGGGCTGCCAGGTCGCTCTCGAAGGCCTCGTGCCTCCTGCGCAAAGCTCGCACCTGCGTCAGCGATGCAGACTCGTAGTCCTTCTGTGACAGTTGCTGATCCTTACCTACAGCGATTATAAACCCAGCCGAGGGCCCAGCATGACCCTACATGTAATGTGCAGGCTTTTGCCCTAACTCGTTTTACACTCGCACATTTTAACATGCAGGGAATTTAAATTTACAAAAGATAGATTGAAAATCAGTAAAAGATTCAATTTTCATTTTAAATCAGGTGTCACTAGTTTGGTAAATAGTACTTATAATTAACTGGACTTAAATAACTGGTCAGGTAACCAAGGATATTAGTTCTGCTAGACATATCAACCATATAAACCTAATCAGACATTATTTTTCACATGTAGACAAAACCTGGTCCAGATTTCACATTTATCGTTCACAGCAAAGGCTCACGTATTATTGTTGGCAAGCTAATTTCAGAGTGTGTCTGAAATGAAGCAGCCCTTAGAAGTAAATTTGAAACATTGTAGTCGGGTAACGCTATGAGCATTAGGGCGTCAGGACATTTTGAAGGAGGTTAAAGCTAAGGTAAAGTTGCTGCTTTGATGAAGATCCTAGGGCAGCGGTTCCCAATCCAGTCCTCAGGGACCCATAGACAGCCCATGTTTCTGCTCCCTCCCAGCTCCCTGGCAGACAGTCCACATTTTTGCTCCCCCCTGGAACAAAAACACGGACCATCTGTGGGTCCCCGAGGGCCAGTCTGGGAAACCCCACTTTAAAGACAAGAATCATTTCCCTGTCAATAGCAATAAAAGAGGCATGCTGGTGCAAATGTGGACTGTCTGCCAGGGAGCTGGGAGGGAGCAAAAACGTGGACTGTCTGCCAGGGAGCTGGGAGGGAGCAAAAACGTGTACTGTCTGCCAGGGAGCTGGGAGGGAGCAAAAATGTGGACTGTCTGCCAGGGAGCTGGGAGGGAGCAAAAATGTGGATCGTCTGTGGGTCACCATGGATTGTGAAAATCCTGTCCTAGTGTAAATACAGACTTACGGTCTTCAGACAAGAAAGGTGCGGGCGGCACGGCTATAGTGCTAGTCTTCTAGATCGCAGACCAAGCAGAGAAGACCCCATCAGTGAAGCCAATCTCTGTGCCCACGTGCGGCACCGGCAGGTCCTCACCCAGCGCCCAGGTCTCATGGGTGGTGGCCTTCTGCCTGAACTTCTCAGCCAGGTGGTCGAGGCGCTCAAGCCGCCGGATCTCGCTCAGCAACCACTCCTCGTAGCCCTTCTCTGCCTGCTCCAGGCCCTGCCAGGCGCCGGTGATGTCCTGCTCAGTGCAGAAGACCCGCCGGAAAAGACGCAATGATGACCAAACATGTAACTAGCTGCTTAATAAAGAGCCGCTTCAAAACGCAGCCAAATTGTTACCATCTGAGATATATCATATAATTTGAAAATGATATATGGCTGTCGTGTTAAAGAGGAATTATTACTCCACATTATTCCACACTTTCTTTCTGAGACCTGATGCCTTTTCATTATTTTTTAATGATGCATCCTTCATCCTGAATATCATTATGTGAATCATTGGCAGGGAAAAAGCAATAACTCAACTGCAACACAAATGTGCAACAGTGGTCCTCTTACATCGAGGTGAAATTATGTGCTGTTTAGAAATGGGACGTGAGGACGTTACAGCTCCTCTCACCACGATGGAAAGCACCAATGTCCTTACCGATACCATTTTGCCCTCGGAGGGCATGAAGGCGGGCCGGTTGCTGATGCGCAGCTTGGTCTGCAGGGTGTTGAAGTTGATCTCCAGCTGACACTTCTCCTGCACCTTGGGCGGCTTGTGCATGCGGCGGTAGCCGCGGAAGTCCTCCAGCTTCCTCTGCATGGCCTGCATGGTCTTCTCTGGAGTCCGGTTCTCCAACCAAGGGGTTGTGCGACGAATCCATTCCAGCAGCTTTGGGGGGGGGGGGTCACAGCAGACAAGGCAGGGAGGGGAACACCGAGGTTAGTCGCTGCATCTGTGTAGAACGGCGGCTTGAGCCAACATCTTACAGGAAGTCGCGTGACTCAGCCTGGTACCTCGCTGGCCAGCTTCTCATACTCCTCCATCAGCTTCTCATTTTCCTGGTTCACCCCAAGCACTTTGCAGATCCTATTGGCTGCTGTCTCCGCCTGTGGATGGTGGAAAAGTTTAGCTTTCATAGGGACAGCAACAGGACATGGAGGAATATTCCCCATTTTGCCTTTTGTGCTGCGTAAATAAGGTTTTAGGCACAAGTCATAAGTGTTGCTAGGTTGTTATTAGTCTAACAGTGCCAAATTAGAAAACTTACAGTGGTGAACTGCACAGAAAACTTATACAAGGTTACAGTCAGAGTAATTGTTATTAGCAAAGTGGTAATGGGGAAAGTTAAGTGGGAAACCTGCCTATGAGTTATGGGAAGCACTGGTCCTGGGGTGGCTCTCCAGGAATCAAGGGGAAGGTGGATGAAGGGGTTCTGGGGATATGAAATGGCATGGGGGTTTGTGGGGCGGAATGGGGGGGGGGGGACTCTGCAGGGCCCCCTACCTGCTCAGCTCCGGCAAAAGCGTGGTAGAAGCAGGACACGTAGGTCATGATAGCTCTCTCATCGGGCTTGGGGGTGTTGACAATGTCTGGGGTGGGGAGGGGGGGTAAGAAAAAGGAGGAGAAGGTGGTGAGGAGAAGGGAGAGAGTGAGAGGAGGCAGGGAGAGAGAGATGAAGAGAGAGGGAGAGAGAAAGAGGGAGGAGGACCATGGCAGCTTTTTGGAGGAAAATTAAAGTACGGTGATGGAGACTCTGCGTCGTACCTTCTCAAGCACGGTAGGAAGCGAAGACTGAGACTAACACTGTCACCGCTCCCACCTTAACATGACCTCTTTACTCTTAGAAAATTCTGATTTATGTTTGAGCTCTTGTATCTGTAGGCTCTGGGACAGGCTCCAGACCCCCGCGACCCTGAATAGGACAAGCGGTTACAGAAAATGGACGGATGGATGGATGTTTAAGCTCCCCTTCAATTAAAAACTGTTTGAATCTTGTTAGAGCCGGGGACAATTCTACTATTTTTAAAGGTGGGAGGCATAACAGGGGCCAGAATTCACATAGAGAGGCCAACTGTATCATTGGCTAATGATATGCTTTGAATCGGTGAGTGACAAGGGCAGACAGGGCTCCACGGCCAATCAACTTCCAGCTGGGGTCAGTGCACCCCGTGGCCCCGCCCCATACACACCCCTGGTTAGAGGTCATTATCAGAGGCTGGGAATAGAGCATACTATCTTCATTTAGCTTGAGGAGTTAGGGCCAATCCAACTGAAGAATGAGAATCAAAAATGGGAAATAAAATGAGGGGGGTTCGACAGAGCGAAAGCGTGTCATCAGGGTGCCCTCACCTTCTGGGCCTCCGCAAATGTATGATAGTAACATGATACATAGGTCAGTATGGCCCTTTCACCGGGTGTGGCTGTGTTTGCTACGTCTGTGTGGAGAGAACAAGGTCATCCTTTCCCCTGTGATATCTCACGCATGGCTACCGCCCTTCTCTTCATTGTTCGAATATAGATATGAAGCAGACAGCTTTTTT